>OZ005690.1:6243319-6582608 GCA_963930775.1 Cliona cf. orientalis
GTCTTATCGATATCCGCCGACATGCATCATATATAACTGCATAGCTTTCCTTGTCTCTAAAATGAAGATGAATAACCAACACTTTCCAAATATTAAATTTTTGGTACACAGGGTGGATATTATGCCACCTAACTGATGCTAGGGATAAATGCACACGGTAAAACCATTTACATCAATAGTGACACGATAGTCAGATCAACAGAATATCATTGACTATTTGTTTTCATTAATAATCTAGCTATGAAGCACGTGACCAAAGAACATCCCGAAGAATCCACCAACACAATTCCAGGCTAGTAGCTATCCAAGAAGCTATAGAGCAACTGCTACTGCTGCAAATATACTAGGATGGCTGCCTCTCTCCATCTGTGGTACCTAACCAGTTAAAACTTGCACTTTGGTAATGTGTCCTGCTGTGGTTCAGAGGAATCACTAACTCTACTATGCCTGTCCTAACTAGCTGTCAATATGAGACCAGCTAACCACATGAAGGAAGACAACAACTCATGCTAGATACCATATGCAGCGACGTACCACGTCCCTGAATGGTCAATTTTGACCCTTGAGATGAGAGCATGGCGCCTAGGAGTATCAGACCATCTCACTATATACATGTACTATATAATACTGTATAGCGTGCCTTACACTCAGCACAAGTGTATCTACAAGGCTATATAGCTAGCTACTGACTCCCAGTCCCCTACCGACAAATTCCTCACCTCTACCACTATACTGGGATGGACTGAGATGGACCTACATGGCAATTCAGCCCTAGCGACGCTCCATACAGTCACAAACCACCCAAGAAACACTAGCTGCTATATACACCTGAGTAGCTACATGTACGTGGCCACACCATGCACTATAGGTAGCCGAGTAGCTATGCTGAAGCTATCATCAATGCAAACTGCTGCTACTGTGCAGTCGGATCCCCTCTCCTGGACAAACTCCTTGAAATGAAGCCTCCCGGCCCAGAAATTAACAAAGTGGCTGGATCCTTCAATACTTCTTAATTAAATGACCATGTGCCCCAATATTCAAACTGAACACTTAATGATGCTTTGAGGTTGGTTAAGCCCTCAAGACTCAATAATGATCGTCTAGATAACTAAGCCCTTCATACCCAATGTTGATCATCCAAATGTATGTACAACTAAATCCTCAATACTCAATGATGCTCATCCAGATATACGTATATTAACTAAGCCCTCAAAAACTCAATGATGATCACTAGTGCCACAATAAATCAATTCATTATTAGCAATCTATCCAATTGCCGCCATAACCTAATTAACACCATAACCATGAGTAGCTATTTTGGAGCAGATCTCATGCCAAAAGAATAAAGCTGCATGCCTTGACATACACTTTGACCTTTGTCATCACACATTATTTCATTACCTATATTCACAATTATAATTATATCGTTATCTTGATCAATTGAAGATACTCCTTCCTAACAGCGGGATAGCAGCCAACTATGAATCCCAATCCATACACTGACATTTATATCCAAATAATAGCAAACTACACAACTGTGTAAGCTTCAAACTTATACAACCTCCCTGTTGCTTTCATAATAATAATATTAGTATAATATCGCTAGCTAATAGCTAACACCTCTCCATGTACTGAACTCACCTGATCCAACCAAATCATCGGAGTTAGGATAAAACATAATTACAACACCAGTATAATAATATTATCGTACATTTGTTTTTTGTGGGGAGAAGCAAGTTCAACCCCGGTCACACCTCTTGCGAGGCGGACATACTAGTATCTAGACAACCAACCAACAGTTAGGAATGGGGATTAACCCCGGTCACACTAAATATTTTTAGTGGACAAGAAGTAGCTATGTGCATAGACTAGACTATAGCCCCTGGTAGTGACCCAGTGGAATACTAACGGTACCGATTGTGGCTAAAAAGGTTTTATTAAACCCAAACGATCGAACCCTCTTAAGACTCATTGGATGATAGTAAAAACTGTAGCTACCTGTCTGCTTCCATAGCTTACCGGAAATTGAAGTGAGGCCCAAACTACCAATTAACTCTAGGTATATATGATCAATAGGGTGGTCACAGCAAGCACTGGCACACACTAATAACATAATTAGCTATTAGGTATAATATTATGCCATGCCTATAGAGTTTCCATTGAAGCACTATTTATAGCTACATGATGGCTCTGACACTGACCTAACTCAATTTCTGTTGGATTGCTGCATTTGTTCCTATTTATGTAGACTAAATCAGCTACATAATATTCACTGGCGTAGGAAGCATGGGTGCACCGGGTGCTGGTGCACCCATGCAATTTCTGAGTGGAACACACACAAAGTCACATTTTGCTCTGAATTGTTTTTTATGTTATCGATTTAGTGTACACATAGGCATCAGAGCACCCGTTTACCAAATCATCTTCCTACACCTATGATATTGGTGCACACATTGCACAGACTATACAATCATGTAAGCCGAGTGCATGACTGCACATGAACTTGCCTAATCCCATTCCCTCAACTACCGGTGACTGATGCAGATGTATGAACCGCTCCTGCGAATATTTTTAAAGACGTTAGTTACCCCCCACCCATGCGCCCATTGAGAACAGATAAGTATCCACGTAATTACAATCTCCCACACACCTAATGATGCAAGCCAATGGCAAGCACTCAATCTCCTTCCAGTAGAACACAACTGCCTGCCCGTAGAACAAACCGCTGGCCCACAATCACCAGCCCATATATAACACACCGCAGGCACACAACCGCCAGCCCGTAGAATACACTGTAAAAAACAAACAGCGAACGCCACCACCCAGCAGCGACATCTGCGGCAAAATGCAGTGACAATCACCACACCCCGCCACAGACACCACCACCAAGCGGCGACGCCCACAATTCATTCCCTACAGTGTACTCATAGAAAACACTGCTTTCACACTACTGCCTGCCCATAGAACACACAGCAGGCACACAGCGGCCAGCACGTAGAACATCCATAGAACACACTGCATTCACATTACCGCCTGCCCATAGAACACACTGCAGGCCCACAACCGCCAGCCTGTAGAACACAATGCAGGAACACAACCGCCAGCCTGTAGAACAACACGCTGTATTCATACCACTGCCTGCCAATAGAATACCCTGCAGGCCCACCACCGACAGCCTGTAGAACACTGCCAGCACACTGCCAACATACAACCACCTGCCCGTAGAACACACTCAATACAACCACTGTGACAACACAAGGTAAGCTTGCCACAGCACAAACGCGATCGCGATCAACCCCATAGGACACTAGTGTGGTACACGCGCCGCTATGTCGCCAATTTGAGGGAAAAATTTTTTAACTATAATATTGATTACATCACTATCAATACTTGTATTGTATGATCAGCTGATTTTTGGTCACATGACTAAACACTTTGTAAGTTCTGAGTTTGTTGAATCTGTGTCTGAGGTTTTAGGGACCTGCATGTAACTATCTTGAGACTACCTACACTGCGAAAAGTTTTAGACATCTGCACATGGTCCCTCGGGCTGAATGAGAGCGAATGATACTTGATACTGGGTAGTGTTCAACTCACTGTACTCTCCTTACTCAGTGCTCCCACCATCTACGACATCCTGCAAGGTTATTACTAACTACCTGCCCGTATATAGCATACCGTAAGCACAGCTTGACTACTGCAACCAATTCTGAACAGTCTATAGATGCTCTATGAACTTACTATAACGCTCAATTCAACCTATTATTCCTATAGCTACTTGCTGAAGAGCTCAATTTCAGTTGTTCATTAATTTTATGCACTGTGCCACGGCAAGACTAAAGGCAGTAAAGTAAGCTCTATGCTACTAAAACAACTGATGAAACCAGTCATAGTGTATGACACAGGTCAGGTAGCTGTCTAATGCTCTAATAAAATTCTGGATATGCAGGCAGGCTACATAATTTGCCTGACACATCAATTAAATTCTATAGCACTATATAGCTATCACTGAGCGGCTATCATGGTTAGGAAGAATACACCAACTCCGAGTCTTGTACACATATCTAGCTACCTACCTGCTAGCAGCGTCCCCACGACACTGACTGAATCGAGGATTGAACGACAGTTGCATAAATACTGTACTGCACCAGCACACCATGATACCACCGACAGCTGTTGGGCATGAATACATTACCCAATAATACACACCAACCGACTTGAACGCAACCACCACCAAAGCATTTGAAGATACTAAATCCTAGCCAGTACATTATGATTCATTGAACGCTGACAATACTGCTCAAAAACCGGCCATTCAGATACCAAACTCACAGCCTAGGTGCAACAGAGCGTAGATAATAGAAGTGCCACCGAGTCGTAGCCGCCAATGGGGCCGAGGACTATCAGCCAATGTGCACTTGAGCCGTCACCATGGACAATGAAGTAGAATAGGCTGAGAACTCTGTAGATGCTCCTTTTTCTCGCTCACCATCCGTTGCTAAGTAGACTGTTCAGACTGCCGTTTGTATTTACCAACACTCCTTTTATATCCCTAAGTACCATAGCAACCTGCTAAATTCCACCAATCACGTTGACCGATTACCATCACACCTACCTTTGCTGGCGGCGCTGCGCTAGGCTACCACGCCCCACCCCTTCACAACCAGCTCGGCCTGCCTCCCAGTTAACTTGGTTTAACTGCGTTAAACCTCATTTTGTCATCTGTTTTTATGCCAAAGCATTTGACGATTACATAACATTGCATAACTTAAGAATGCTACTTACATACGTAGTGACCCTTTACCATAATTATTACGTCCAGAGTCCCAATTCGCAAAAAAGAATTCGGCCTCGCGATGAGGTAATTATGATGAAATTACGATGAAATGATGATGAAACCTATGATGAAACCTATGATGTAATTGCTGTGAAACTGTTTCAAAATGTTTAGCGCGCATGAAAGGTTGTTGGGACCCAGAATTCGAACCTAGCGTAGAAGAGATCGTGGACTATCCGATGATATCCTTATGGCGTTTCTCTCAGTTCGCTTTCTCTAGCGAGCTCGCTTTCAGGGCAGGGGGATTTCCCTATTCAGTCGAGCACATGGCAGGTGAAGGTCAACCGGCTCAAGCCGCGCGCCCCAATATTGTACGCGTATACGGAGCATGCGCAGTTTGTCGATGTGTCCTAGTTCGAATTTATGGCGGCGTATTCGTGAGGGACTCTGGACGTAGTCTCTAGGTTGTTCATTACGTCCAGAGTCCCAATTAGAAACAAAGAATTCGGCTCTCGCTATGATGAAATTATGATGAAATGATGATGAAACCTATGATGAAATATATGATGAAACTTATGATGTAATTCCTGTGAAACTGTTTCAAAATGTTTAGCGCGCATGAAAGGTTGTTGGGACCCAGAATTCGAACCTAGCGTAGAAGACATCGTGGACTATCGATGAGATATGGCGATTTTCTCGGTTCGCTTTCTTTGGCGAGCTCGCACTCGGGGGGATTTCCCTATTCAGTCGAGCACATGGCAGGTGAAGGTCAACCGGCTCAAGCCGCGCGCCCCAATATTGTACGCGTATACGGAGCATGCGCAGTTTGTCGATATGTCCCAGTTCGAATTTATGGCGGTGTATCCATGATGGACTCTGGACGTAGTCTCTGAGTTGTTCATTATCTCCCCAGTAGAAATTTACTTTTCTGTGGTTATGAGGTAATTGTGGTGTAATGTATGATGAAACCTATGGTGTAATCTCTTAGGTAATCTATGAGGTAATTATGAGAAAATCCAGGGCCTCGCTGGAGCCTTTCTGGGACTTGAAAATCAATAAATATGTAGAGTATCTTACGCGCGTATCCAGCGAATACATTACAAACTGAGCGCTACTTTCTCTGAGAAGTACTGTTGGTTGAACTTCACGTGTTTCCTTGGCTTACGTAATGCCGTGGATAAATAAAGCTAGCCTTGCGCTATATATAGCACGCATCATTGTTACAAGGGGCTGGCCCACGCGGCGACTGCAGCAGCGTGACCAACCTGAAATTCTGAAGGAATACTGTGTTGTCGAGTTCGTCTCTGTAATTGAAGCATCGAAACCTGTCGCTATCAAGGTTGAGAGTCGATCTCAGACGCCATCTCCATGATTTCTGGGGCCAGCATTGATCGATGTGTACGCATTCTATTGACGACCTTTTACCACATGCACCATTACACTGTGCAGCTACTGGTGAGATGGTCAAGGGTTCATTATTATACAAAATGAAGCTATTAGTAAATTGTTTCTTATTATTAGAACTAATCTCTTACCTCCAAAGTTTTCTTTGACTCAAAATCAAATACATAAAGCTGTTATAGGACTGGTGCAGGTTTACCTTTCTGTGTGGAAGTCCACCAGAAGCTAAAAAAGAATCCCATGAGCCTTGGCAAAAGCCACAATGTCATGCACACATCATTTCCTGTGTGAGTGAACCAATCAAAACAACTACATCTACTTCACACCACTGGTATCGTCGCATCTTCTCAATCACACTTAGCTTAATGTACTGTCATTATTTATCTATTATATTATAATATCATCATGACAATAGCTGTACAAAATGATGGTTTTATTACAAAGGATATAAGCTTAAGCTAAGCCTAAGCACAATATACAGAGCATGAAACGCTTCAGGGAAAAACACGAGAATAACAATAACAGTATTGTAGCATAGTGAGTGTGAGTGGGATAAGTGAAATTTATATCTTCATCTTCTTGGATGGTGGACTACTGAACTCAGTGGAAGGAACACCAGCAAGAAACATGGAGAACTGGCCACAGAGTTCTGTCAGCTGTCGACGCAACGTGTTGAGCGCTTTGAGGTTGCTGCAAGCATGACTCTGGTTCTCAATAATCTTGAGCATATCTCGGACTTCTGTCTGAGCTTGAGAGACTGCTGAGTCATCGCCAGGCTGTGTTAAGGGAGATGTGAGAGAGAGAGATTTATTCACCACAGCCATAAATACTATAGACTACGTAAACGGGATTGGAAACTGCTCACGTGAGCAATATGTTTGCGTACGTGATGGTTACACACTCCGTGCTATGATCGAGGTTGGTGGCTTTGTCGAGTTCTACGTGCACTGGTATTTTTATATAGTTACAGTGTCAAAAGAGCAATAAGGTTGAGGCTCTTAGATAGAACACTACCAGCAAGTCTTGTAAGCTACGCAGGTACTGTACTCTCACTGTTATGGCCAAACAAGTTTGCTCTTGTTTTTTGCTGTCTTTGGCGAGAGCTCGCCAATACAAAACAATGGGAAAATGCTTTGTGGAACTCTACCTCGAACTGTGTATGGGCCACAGCCACAAAATGGTGCCAAGGGCAAAGCCACAGGCACCAGTAAACAGTTTTTGAAGAATGCGCTGTCTTCTGTGAGCGAGCAGGCCGTGAAAAGGGCCAAAAATCAGCCACTTTTGCTTCTTGGACTTTGTGGGACTGTAGCGTAGAGCAGAGAGACTTCGGAAATTCAACTTTGCTGGCCAAGGTTAGAGTATCCCATTTACTAGTCTACAGATCTATGACACAACACAGCTCACAATCATAGGATTGGGGTACAAGTAGGTTAAAATCTTGTAAGTTTTCATACATGCACAATGTACAATGTCATGCATGTACCTCGAGTGTTGAAGTGTTTCGTGCCGGTTGCCTGGACATAGTAGAGAGTGCCACATTGGAGACTGCACTCCCAACTCCACTCCTCTTCACCTGAGACACAGCTGGTGTGGACGTGTTGGACATTGTGATCTGGCTACCTATAGATGTGACTCCGAGTTGAACCTGGCTGGCGATGGGTGACTCAGTCTGTATGCCACTGCTGGTTTGGCTCAGCTGGTCCATGTCCCGGCTGGCGGTCTGGATCTGGCTATCACTGCTCAGATGCTCCAGGGTAGCAGCTCCATCACTACCACTACCTGGAATCACCAATTAGATATTGTTGTACTATGAACAAGCAATCGAAAAAAACAACAGCACGTTTCATTATCAGCAAGACGTGATATTGTACTTTAGGCTATTTGTATTCAGTGTGATGATAATTTAAGGGCAACTATTGAGGGCAGATGACACAATGGGGGTGATTAAAGTTTAACTGAAAGTGTGGCGACAATTTAAGGATTTGAGATGCCGAGAGATTTCAAAGAATATGCGGCATGATACATGTAGCATCAAGCATTGAAGGCAATGATTTTATCACATAGACCTGTACATTAACATATCTATGGTGTATTGAATCTACATAATAATATGCAACATTATTGTACAGTATAATACTTACCATCATCCATGATGATGCTGTAAACATTGGTAAGAGTTTCAGCAGAAGAGGTGACCGGCAACTTGGAGATGGTGTTGCTGGTTGCCGGGGAAACCATGGTGCTGATGGTACTGGTCAGTGATTGGTCCATTCCAGTCAATCCTCCGATAGTCGCCTTCAAAGCACTCTCTTGATCGATGACCTACAGTGACAAAAATTTAATTATTGCCTAAATTTTATGACTTGTAAGGCTAGGGACTATACAATGTAGTTAACACATACAAACATAAGAATATCCGAATAAGCACCCATGGACACTTAAATGTAACTAGCAAAAATTTATGGGCACTTAGTATAATACATTGCAGCTAGGGTGAACTGTTACATGTTCTGAGCTAAGATATTATTAATGCTGTACCTGGCCTGTGTTGTAGAGCCAGTAGACATGTCGAAAGATATCAAACTCGGACGGAAAGAACGTGGAATCACTTGCATCAGCGGCAAAATTCACGTTTGCAAAGTTCCTAATGTGCTCCTGAAGTTGCAGTATGTCAGTAATACCAGTGCTGAGCTGGGTGATGATCTCATCAGAAATAGCCTGCGCTATGGTTGGGGCTGCCTCAATCTCAGGCACCGAGTGACCAGAGTGCGCCATAGGCGTCGGCAAAAGAAAGTAGTACCTCTCGCTCGGCTTGGCTATCCCTGCGATAATCTTCTGAATGAGCTCATCGAGGAGTTGCTTACGTGATCGCCTCACAGCTGCTATCCCCTGTTGGCCCATGTCAGTAAACTCGGCACTTGGGTAGCGCAGAACTTTACGGATGGTTATCTTTGCCTCACAGCCAGTCTTCATGCGGTAGTCAACAGGAATAACATCACCAGAGGGGAGAGTGATGTTATCCATTTTTTTGCGACGGCCACCGTAACGCACACAGGGGAGGTCCGTCCCGTGACCTACGGACATGAATGGGACACCATCGTAGGGGATACTCGGCTCCCCGGCATTCATCTGCCAGAAGAGACGTGGTCTCGAAGAGGGGGACATGAACCGGGTCTGAAGCAAGCCGTCTTCGATGGTTTTGATGGTAGAGGCCAAGCTTTGGGCGTTGGAGAAGCCAGTCGCTGTGATGGTGCGATAATTGTCGAGAAGCTGCATGAGGTCTTGGCTGGAGTCAACGTAGCCAGACACGTACTTGCCATTGTGGGTGAATCGAAGGCCATGGATGAGGCTAGTCCAGTCACCAACCTGATTGCCAGACACTTGCTCTGGTGTGCTGATGAAAGTCTGACTAGCATTGTTTGAAGTCACTGTAATGGTGTTACTAAATCATGTGTGTGTTAGGGAGAGAGAAAGTGAGGGGAAGGGGAAAGAGAGAGAGGGTGGGTGAGGGATGAGTCAACTCATACTCGGCATGAAGCTAAAACTTCTGCTCTATAATCTATTCATGCATGCTGTATGTCCCTCACACTGGCACCTAGCGATCGTCTTCATATACAAAGCCCAAAGGACATAGGACCGAACACATGCTTTATACACACACGACTTCAACACACAGGTACGTACTAGATCTATAGCTTTAAGTAAAATCCCGCCATTTTTTAACAACATGGCAGCCGGCCCGCCTCGGGCGCTAACGTAACGATTGTTCACCTTGGCTCTTTGTCAATATCAGCGCGACTAGAACCACTGATTAAATACGTGGTGATTTGGAGCCTAGTGGGACATGTAGTACCTGGTCTCAATCTCTTGAGCTGGGCTGCTGGATTCCATTCTTTGCCTGCCTTTTTCGAACTTTCCAGACCAAATCTGTAAACAGCTACGTAAACGTCTCGTTTGCGGAAATATTGCTCCGTAATACTCTCGCGTTATTCCGTATACTTATGTATAATTTCGAGAATCCGAAGATATACGGCCCGATTTGGGGTGCGGAACCGGAAACATCATTTGTGGTACGCGGATATGGATGTCTGTGAGTGCGCACGCCCAAAAAACTCAATGCCATGAATTTCAGTCTTGACTGCACGGAGAAGAAAAGCCCGCCATTACCGCGAATCGTCCCTCTGCTGGTGCTGGTTAAGGAATGGAGCGAGATGGGAGGTGATGCATTTGACCAGGTTGACGTTGTACTGTTGGTACTTCAAGGAATCCGAGCTATTGGCGAGGGAAAGGTTGGTGCGCTATATTTAGAACTTGTCGTTCTCCGGGATGCCACGTGGCACAATGATTTAGCAGCCGTGAAAAATTTTGCGTGTATTGAACTTACAAGGCGTGTTGATATGTGTAATTTAATACCATAGACACTAGAAATAATTGTGAACGGGCCTAACTCATAATAAAGTAGGGTAGGGTATTATCGGAAGGAGGCAGTTACGTATTTAATATCTATCACCATTTGCCATGAGGTAGGGGCCATGTAAGTACTAGCTATATCTCATTTCTTGTGGTGTGCATCCACACAAGCTGCACAACGCTGCTCTAAGCAGTTGCAACCTTTTTGTATTTTTTCAAGAAGCTGTTTTTTTCATTGTAGCTGAGGTTTATAAATATTATTACCGGCATCAATTTTTGATGAATTATTTTTTTCATTTGGTATGTGCATACTACAATGTATGAGGAATTTTTAGAATTTTTCCCGGAATTTTTTGACCTTATTATAAGCATAAACCAGATATTTTATGTAAAGAACTTTCAGAGGTAGTTTCTGGACAATGCATATAATATTATTGCATTACTTTGTGTATTATTTCACAATTTTGGGGGGAATCTTCAAATCTAAAGGCACGATGTAAGAAGGATATTGTTAACCCTCGGCGCATGCGCCGCAGGGTTACGGTACTCGTTCTGTGTGTCTGTGTGTCTGTCTGTTACCAGGCTAGTTGCTACATACCTTATTTATACGTTGAAAGCGAGGTGTCATTAGGCTTCTCGTGGCGATTTTAACAAATGAAACGTGTAGAATTCGTTGAAAACGCTTTGTTCAAAAGTTACAGCGACATTTGCTGATCACCTCTGCCTTCTTCGCTTCTTGACAAACTCTCGATGGACAAAAGTGACAGCGATGGCTTCTTTTCCAATAGACTAGGATGTAGGACTAACGATAGGTCTTATAACTCGATTGACTCATCACTGATCACAGTAGACTCTGAACGCTTCTTGGCTTTCTTGTGTAGCGCTGCTGATCACGCACGTGATGATCATGCTACATATTACGTAATCCCTTGCCCCAGGGATGGGGAATTTACCTTAGTGTGGAAATCAGCACAGAACTACCAAGAGTACATAGTGTCACCATGACGTTAGTACTAGACCTCAAGTAGTAGCCTTGGTTAACACTAATGTGGCTTAAGTGAGTGTTATGTAAACTTGTATGTCTAGCATAGTGCACCGACCAGTAGTAGGTGGGGATTGGTGTGCCTTTGATTACAGGAGCTTCCCCCAGGGGTGGGATAATTATTGATAAAAGTAGTGGTCAAATCCCCACTCTATCCCCACATATGTCCGCTCTATACATTGCATGGTATAGCGCATACTGGCATGTATATAGATCTTTTCTCATTTCAGCATAATGATATTACATCAAAGCATAATTATAGGCTTATTCAGTGACCAGTTTAAAACAAATTCATGAAAGCCGAGGGTTTCGCACTATTAGTGCTTCATTCATAATGTATTTGATGCCATTTATGTGTCATATATTGATAACAGCAGCCGCGATTTTTTATGTGTTGTTTTTCACCTTCGTCGGGTAATGGTCGACACTGTCTGTTCTCTACCTCTGGAACCAGTGGTACTTTGTGTGCATGCCCTGCACGAATGGAAGTACGTGGGGCCACGGTTAAGGGCTCGTTTAGTAGGTAATGTCTGGGCCTATCTGTGGTTGCATACTCGCGATCTAGTGCTGCTCTTTTATCTGTGATATAAGGCTGTCTGAAGTATGCCAACCCTACTCTATACGTACTCGTATTGAATGCCCTTGTGCTGAAATAAAACTAGTTGTATCTAATACTAGTTTCGCTTCGTGTATAGACATTGCTCAGCTCAAATAAGCTGAAGTTATCTAAAGAAGTGAAAATGTATTTAAATTATGTATGGACCACGTGCATTGGGGGTGTGTCTTGCGCTAACGGTTTCATCTTAAAGACGCTGGTGACAGCATTAAAGCTTAGAGTTAGCGAATAGCTAATCCTCAAGATGATCATTTTGAACATTGCAACAAAGGACTTTCTCTGTAGCCATGTACTTTCTGTGAGTGTCATAAAATAGAAGTTCATGTTTCTGCTACTGAAAAGAAATTAGTGTCAAATTGTACGAAGAAAGGCGAAGTTTTAACGTCAGCGCACAATTTGATGGTCTGTTAAACGAAATCAACACAACCATGGAGCTGTGACTACCATGGTTCTTCGTGAATGTGGCTGACCATGTTTGACATCATTAGAGCCAGTGATGGAGCTTGATACACCATGGTGAGCAAGAACAAATTTTTAGAGGGCACGTAAAAAGTAGCCCTACTATCTCAGCCGAGCACGAGTAGGGGACCTCGCTTTACTCAGAACTATAATTCATAAATAATTTTTTATTTTATTTTTCATGTTAAATTTGCTCAAAATGAAAATTTTATGATCAAAAATAGTTCACCTGTACCGTATTAGTGTCTAATTAACACATCACTAAAATGGAATACTGACCTCGAGTGGTGCATAATTAGAGTAAAAAAAATTAACATTCTACATTAGCGCTGTATTCCATCTACACGTTGATAGGTACATTGGTAGTTACTGGGTATTGTACATGTACCTGTACTGGGAGCATTCCTGATTGCATTCAGGGTGTGTCACTTTAACCTTGCCAAAGCGTGACACTTGCACCAACAAAATCTGCTGTGATGGTACAGGATTACTTGTTTATAACTAAAGCTCATGAACACATACCCTACGTGCCATGGCAATATCACCCATGGCCATACCTCTTCTTAAAAGGCCTCTATTCTTTAAAGTTTAATCTCTTGCTACTCACGAACGTTTTCGTTCTCTTCTGAGATCCATGATCACAAAATTTATTTTGTGCTAGAAGCATGCTGTAGAGAAGCTCGAGCATGCGCAATAGACTTCATGAGGTACTAGGTGGGCATGTCAATATAGGCGTGTCCAACATACTCGTACGATTTGTAGCTTCCCTGGGTATTACCTAGGGTTGGTTAAGAATGAGACAGAAAGCTTTTTTGCTGTCTTACACCATTTTATCCCATTCCACTTTCGCTTAAATGTTGAAATTTGCTGATTTTTATGCTGACAGACGATAAACCGATTGCTTTACCCCTTGCTGCGCATGCGCGCACACAGGATAAATATGATAATTGATATTAATTCTCAATGCAATATTAGGCTATGCCAGTGTGTGACATAAAGCAAGGCCTAGAAGAGGTATCGGCACCATTGGCAGCAAAGTATAATGAAAGGCAAGTGCTAGTCTAAACTTTGTCCTTATTGGAGAAACAGTGCATTTGTATGTTGGTGAAGCTGATTGCATGCAAACTACATTTTTACCCTATACCAAGCTAATGTGCGTATACATGTAGCTATGTAAGATTTATTTTTGTGTTTGCTGTTACACTGTAGCTACAAGAATAACATAAAAGAATTAATACCTTTAATGTATTAGTGGTTAATTTATCCACTTGATTGATGAGTAAATATTGTGTGTTCATGCTATTTTCTTACAGCCTTCAAAATATTAGCTCAGACTTGACGTTGTTTATGGACCTCTTTGATAGCCTCTCTAAACTAACAAAATCATCGGATGAAAACGTACCTCCATTCCTTGATAGTGACTATAAGCACAGCGTTCTTGGTAAGCTAGCATAATATTATATGTGACAGGATATGAGAAAAGGGACCACTTCGCTCATTTCCTGAATTTTCATTTTAAAATGCTTATATCTCTGGAACCATAGCAGCTATGAACTTCACACCTGGCATGAATATTCTTACATCATCCTGCTACACTTGCTGCAAATTGCGAGCCCCGCCCACATCTGGTGTGGCGGGCGAGCGGCTGAGTCGATCGCGTTCGAAAATTGCTGTTTTATGCCTCACTCTGGCGGCTAATCGCTCGGGACAGGAGGCTTGCTGTATCTTCTAACGTTGGATCTGTGAAGTAGAAGGCCCAAACTGCTTATAAACCAAGTTGGAAGTCTGGGGCTCTCGAGGCCTTGAAATTGTGTCAGTTTGAAAAATGGCAAAAAAATGCGTTTTGCGTGAAGTGGTCCCTTTTCTCATATCCTACCTCATATGTGTACTTGCATTTGCTCTACATGTACACAACTAGAGCTCTCTCGAGCACAAAACCCTCGGCGTATTGCATGGCATTAGCTACACAAGCAGGCAATAGAATGTTGTAGTAGCTTCCCTTTGCCACTTTCAATGTTGCACGTAGAAAAGGGTATAAAGGACCAACTGCATGAGGGCTGGGGGTGAGGCTAATATGTTATTCAAGGTTTAATAGCTCATAGCAGCAACAATTTTTAATTAATGTGTTGTATCGAATTCCACACTCTGAGTGCCTATATGCATCAAATCAGCTTCCAGCCTCCAGGAGTCCTTGAGGACAATGACCATATGCAAGCAAAATGACTGTCATGCCGGCTAGTTGGATCTACGAGTATAGCTAACCATACAGTTGAAAGGAAGCCACTGTCATCGGCTTTATCCGTCGAAGTTCGCCAGCGAGCGGAAGAAGGCGGCGGTGACCATGCAGCATCAACGATTATCCTACGGCGCATGCACTGAGGATTAGCATAGTGATAACTTACCGTATATAGCGCATGACACACAATGTTCTGTTTGTACGTAGAGGCATACCAGCGGTAGCCTGGAAAAGTCAAGAAGCTTAGAATCAGCAAATGACGCCAAAACTGGCGAACGAAGCGTTTTTGGCGAAATCCACACAAGTCATGCGTTTGGAACGTCATAAGGAACCTTACAACACCGAAAATTGGACTCGCAAACGAGGTTTGTAGCAGCTAGCGTGGCAACAGACAGACACACAGACACACAGAACGACTACCGTAACCCTACGGTGCATGCGCCGAGGGTTAATGATGCATGCTTATTGTGTGTGCAAATATCTAAATACATGTATATATGTGACCGCTATGGAAAAACCGATCACTCGCACAAAAATATGATTCTGCAGTAGGGGGTTCAATACTCGACTCAACGTTGTTTTTCGAATTTTTTTCTTTGGATATTCTGAAAGTATAGTCCTTTGCCCATCCATTTATATAATTTCAGTGCGATCTGTGTATGTATGGCTCGGAAGAAAGAATGGCGTTCAGTTTCAGCTAGCTACGTGAACTGACATACAGTGTTATAGATCAAGGCCCTTGCCTTGCTTTCGATCCTACACAGAGTAGCCACTCACCCTCGTCTCTCTCTATCATATTAATTATACTATATACAACGAAAAGTATTTTCAGAAAGTGTCGTTTTGTGTCATAACGCACCTGATTGGTCAGAACGGTAGGGCCGTGTGCAAAAAACATGGTAACCATGGAGATGCATATGCACGAGGCGCAAAGCGCCGCGCGCTCGGCGCGGCCGGCCAGCCAGCCGGCCATCAATCGCGAGTTCGAGTACTCGAGTACGAGTACATACGAGTACAGCCTTGGGGCCGACCGGCCCTTGGCCTAGGCTGCAGTACAGCTAGCTAGCTATAGCCTAGCCTAGCCTAGCCCTAATCTCTCGATCTTGTGCCAGCGCCAGCATCGACGCCAGTTTGAGCGGAGTGAGAACGTCATCGTTGTACTCGCAAGTTGGGCCCACCAAAGTCTCCAACTTCTCGCATATATATGCTTCTTGCAAAGCAAGACTGAAGAGGCGAGTTAACTATTCGCTATTATACCGGTACTATAGTATCCATGCTAGAGTGGAGCTAAGTCTCTTGGCTCATTAAATTCCACCTGCAGTGAGGGGTGTGGCCTACAGACCCGTTTGTCTGCGCATGCGCATACATTATGGGAGTTTCAAGCTTTAACAACATTGAGGAGCAACCCTGACTATCTGAGTTGAGATACCGACTTGAATGCGTTCATATATTAAAAACATCGTGACATTTATCCATTTCTAATAATTATTGAATACAGTCATGCTGATCCAAATAATTTAATTTATAGTCAGCCCATGCATAATAATATCATTATTGTAGTGCATAATTACATTGTTGTGACATTATACATACTTGTATACATGTACTATATATTATAATGCCTGAACATTTTAATACCCCAAAAGCAAGTAAAGGGTCTGGGTACATTGGTGTTGATTCTTGGTCCTGCAAACTCAGCAATCATGTGATTATTTGCATAAGTTTGTATTGGAGCACATGCGGTGACATACGCAAGACCAAGAAATGGTCTGTAATGTCCCTGGCCCTTTCTCAGTGTACGTGGTGGGATCTGGGAACGAGACTACAGTAGCAGTCAAAAATATAAGTTCCCGTACTCGTAGCTATGTATGTGTACAAAATGTCACAATACAGTGTAGATACGCATTTGCATCCATACTGGATGCACTGCAACCGTACATACATGTACCAACCTGGGGGAGCATACCCCCAGATCCCCCCTCCCCCCTAATGTATTATTCTACATTATATTATTCTTTATGAATGAAAAAACACTATAGTCCTTGCCTCACTTTATTTCCGTGATTGTTGCGGTGCCCCCCTTGACGAAAATCCTAAATGAAAGCCTGATCCCCCCTTCCCCACTCTGCCACCATCATAGCACCAGCCCCATCAATCAAACCCTGCTCAACCACCCCCTGCTTAGCCGCCATCATTGCAACTTCTTCAAGAAGCTGTCTATTATTCAAAAAATTATTCACTAATATTTGGCCCAGGCCTAGCTGGGACTGCTGCAGTCTTGTTATACAATCATATTGATTGCTCTGGTAGCTTAAGCTGTATGTATGTTATAGCCAGATATAATTATTATATGTACAGTGATTTAGTATAATTCCTGTACTATTAAATACATGTACAGATCTGAAGGGGTAACTAAGAATATTTTCGTGTTAAGCCTCCATGGATGACGATAATTTATGGGCAAAAAAAGCTTTCTTGAGGGGCAAACACTTACGTTTTTTAATAAAATCTTGAGTTCATTGGTGTCTGTCCTTTAATAAAATCTTAGAGGGTGAAACAATTACATACATATATGTGTTCCTTACTAGGGGTATAATAAAGATTCTCGAGAAGCTATTGCCACATTTTAATGATTTCTGGGCAGGGGGAATTAACCATGCTCCCATAATTATTGAGCACATAGCACCAAATGTGTTCACGCATACTTTAATGCAACTATTTCTTTATCAAGCATATGCACTTGAATGGCATGTAATCACATGATTATATAAAAGTATCGTTAATTTCAGTAATGCAAGAGAAATGCAAAAACAATGGTAGCAGCATTACGTTATTATAACTCAAGTGCACAAATATAAGCATAAAGGCCCAGATCATCACCACAAACAAGAATCCCGACAACAGCTTTGTCAACTTCAGCAGTGGTGGTAGATCCAGAGTCTTCAGGCAAAACTACTCCCTCAGTCATATCTAGCGTCCAAAAGTTGTGAAAGAAAACAAATTTTTCACCTTTGTTACTTGTTTGAAATTTCACCTTTGGCCGTGCGACATTACTAACTATTGGAATATTCTTCAGAAGTTCCTAGGCCTAGGAATGAATAAATGTGCACAAATCAATCGATGATCATGGTACCAGTCAGGTTGCTTACGTTGTCTTTTGGGGTAAGTCTTAGGTGCTCTAGAGTTGCCTTAGCTTCAATGCTCCCAGCCAATTCCTGCCCAAAAGGCTTGGCCCCTCCCCCTTTACAACTAGCAGGGGTAGTGTGGCTGTTTGACCACTATACTCGACAATTACATCCACGGTACCTAACACAGGTATTGACTCACCAGAATATGAGTGGAGCGTAATTCGGCTGGGGGACAACTTCAAATATGGCCAAGAATCACAGAGGGTGCATTCGGACACAAGTGTTAATGAAGCTCTGGTATCGATCTCCATCTCTGTTGACTTCTTGTTGATCGTAATATTGACTCGGTACGTTTTTTGCTTGGATGAGGATGTACATATAATCGAGTACAAGGCGTAGTCCTCACTAGCGCTATCTGATGACGACTCTTCGCCACTTTCTTTGAGATGGTGGACAGGCTTCCTTTCAGCTAGCTTAGACTTGTATTTAGCACCCGGCTTGCTTCTACAGACTTTCTGGATGTGACCAGTCTTGCCACACCCACGGCAAATTGCATCTTTCAAGCATCAGTTTTCATGCTTATGGCCCACTCTGCCACAACAAAAACAAGTGCCCTTAAACTTTGACTTAGTGCCACCAGTGTCTTTTCCTCGTGTGGAAGGCATCACTCGGTGCACACTCTCACCATTGTCTTGTTGGGCCATCTCTTTAGCATTCTTTGCTGCAGTTTCCATGCCTTGAGCTGTTTCGATGGCTGAAGTGAGAGTCAGCTTCTTTTTCGCCAGCAACTTCTGTTGAATCTTGCTATTGTTGATACCACAGATCAGCCTGTCACATAACATGTCATCCAGTACAGCACCAAAGTTGCAGAATTCAGCCAAAGAACGCAGCTCAGCTACGAAGGTAGCTACAGACTCGCCAGGCTTCCTGACCCAATTGTGGAATCGCGAACGCTGGACCGTTTCCGATGGGATGGGGTTGAAATGCTTCTTCAGTGCCTTGACCAATTCATCGTAGGATTTCTCCCCTGGCTTAGCAGGTGATACAAGATTTCTCACCAGTGTGTAAGTGGTCGGTCCTATAACCGCCAAAACACCGATTTTTCTTACCATCATTGGTTATTTCATTGGTAGCGAAGAAATGGTCGACACGTTCAACATATTGTGTCCAGTCTTCCTTCGTACCATCGAATTTGTCGATTTTTCCAATGAAACTCGACATACTACCACTTTATTTTTGAATCCCGTCTCGTCGCCAGTTAAATGTGGTGTCTTCTGCCAGAAGGAGGCAGATCTAACGTTAGCCAGCAGCACACGTTCACCATTCAAGATAGCAAACCAATCATAACATCTGCACATGCGCAATACAAATATAGATTACATAATAATGACACAACACTACAAAACCCCTCTAGAAGGTTGCTGAATATTCAACACTAGTGACTAACACCTAACAAGCTCCACATGGTGAAGTCTGTGCTTATACATGTACCATGTACCTTTATATTCAATATACATAGAACCATACCTCAGAATAGCTCTGATCTTTGTTGGATCTAGTTGGTTAATGCCATCTTTCCTCGGTTTAGTGACAATTCCTCGTGCAAGTTCTTGCAGAGAAAACATTGCAGACAACATGTTTACCACTGACTTTGCTGGTGTTGCTCCATTTATCTCTGCTCTATCGATAGCTTCTCTGGACCATTATCCTCCTCTGTGGATTCCTTGGATTCCCTAACCGCACGCCATCTGTGAGTGAACATCAGTGATTCATACAGGATGTTTCAGGGTGGAGTTAGCGGGGTACTGCTATGGTATGTGTGTGGGCATGCAGAAGATGCTGGGTATATGTACCTCCGAAGCACTATTTATAAGCTTTTCCACTCTCACCTGAATTCCAGCTCCCTTTTTTTTGTTCACCCTGCCTCTCATTGCAATGCTTGAATCTGTCAAAAATTTATGAAACAGATTATCGAAGTACTGCATGGAGAAATGGCACACTAGTTCGTTCAATCAAAGGTATGGTTTGTGGCTATCACATGTACAAGGAAATATGGATTGCTACTCTTGGGAAAGAGGCTGCAGGGTACCAGCAGGAACCATGACGAAATATGGATATACAAAAGAAGGCTACTTCCAGCATATATACATTATTACTCTGTGTTGATCAGTGTTTCTCTCATAGTCCTGCCGGAACGACAGTTATTTCTCACTTATCGTCAGCGCTGGCTATTTTCTCTTATTTTGATCCCTCGTCCATTGGTCCATGTAATGGATTCCCGTTTGATCCCAAATTGAAGATGCATGCCATTCATGATGGCCATGCCCCCTCCTAATTGTGCACCTAGAAAGGATTTTTTCATTACATGTAAAGTGGACCCCAAATTACTTTTTTGCTGGCCTTATTTTGCCAAATCTCCGCCCAATGATAATATTGTGAGCAAGTGCTATTATTTGCCGTAGGCTGGCTACAGTACAATTTGTTTTTATAATCTGCTCTACAGGTTGAAGGTTAGGAAGCTACATGTAAGAACTGCTATTTCATGCTGCCATTGGTTTGCTTTGTACATGTATTAGTCTGAGTCACCATCATTCTAGCTGTGTATATCGTATACATGTAGCTCCAAATTTTCGTGGCACAATATTTTCGTGAATTTTGTGATTTGACTTCTAATCACGAAAATTTTCATCACGAAAATTTAGTATTATTGTGGACATGGCTACACATGCACATTGTGATCGCGATCGTACATAGCTTATATATACGCATGTGATACTAGTGAACGTGTGAACTGTCTGAAAAGAAGTGTTAAATCGCTGTGATGTACATGGACCTTAGCCCAAACAACTTCTTTCTTGTATCAAATCCACCAACAACCGTTTTGAAGAGATGGCCAAATAAACGACAGCAGAAGGCGCTAAAGGCAGAAAAAAGGCCCGTGTAAGTCTCGTCTAGTTTCTTTCCACTAAAATGCTAGCTCAACGCCGAGCCACATGCAATTGTTGGCGGGGTGACAATGTTGATTGTCCACATGGGGGCCGCGGCGCGGCGGTATTCACAAAAAAAGGTGGCGATCATAAAATTTTTATCACGAAAATTTTCATTTTTGGGATTTTCAGCAATTTCACGGAAATTCTCAACCACAAAAAGTTGGAGCTATACGGTAGTCATCTTGAAGGATCGTGTAGGTAGCTGAAGAGTTTAAAATTTCTTACAATGATCGAAATGATTATTGAACCAGCAAGTATGCAAGAGTAGTAGTAGATACAATAGCTTAAGTTCAAAATGATACTGCTAAATATAGAACCGACCTAAATGTTAACTAGTGATAATACTACTTAGTGTCAATAACAGTTTACACCACATCTCCCTCTCTAGGTAAGTCGTTTGGGGGGATTGATTGAAGTCCGTGTACGGCTCCTAGTCATGATAGGACTATGACTATGCCCTGAAGCTTCTGTAGTTGGGGTAGATGGGTTAACATTAAGCTGGCTGCTGTTCCTTCGAGTCTGTCCACTTGGTGTTTGGGCGACATATGATCAGGGTGTTTCTGCCATTCAAACGGTTTTTCCTGCTACTGGCCATGGGTTGCCATTGGTTGTGATCCAGACATCTGTGTAATCTGGAATGTCAGGTAGATCTCTGACTCTATCATGTTTGTCGAAATCTCTTTTTTGCCGCTGTTTGTACTCTTGATTCGCTTTCCTGCCCATCAAAAGCTCTGAAGGTGATCTTCCGCACCATGGGAGTGGAGTAGCTCTATACGAGAGTAGTGCGAGAAAGGGGTCAGTAGCATTTTTGAGGAGGTTCGTCACTATCTGTACTGCTCTCTCTGCTTGTCCATTGCTGGAAGGGGAAATGGGGGCTGCTAATGCAGTGTTGAAAGTTGTACTTGCTTGCAAAGTCCTTGAACTCTTGAGAACTGAACTGTGGTCCAGTGGTCAGTGGTCCATTGTCTGATCTAAATGTCTCCCATGTCTAGCGTATGCTGCGTTCAGAACATTAACGATGCCCTGAGTTGTCATCCATTTAAGCTTTTGTAGTGCCGGATATCTTGAAAAGTAGTCGACTATGACCAAATACTCCTGTCCGTTCAGGGTGAAGAGATCAACAGCCACCTTTTGCCAAGGATATGAGGGTAGAGAGGTAAGGATGAGGGGTTCTCGTGCTGGTTTGGCATCTCTGGCACACTCAGGACATCTCTCAATGACGCTTGCTAGTTGCTTTGAGATACCAGGCCACCATACAGAGATTTTTGCTCGTAGATGGCACATCAATAACCTGAGTCAACACGGCATAGCTATCTATATTTCATATTTTAGAGCCTCACATTTGTAGCCAAGTCCACCTCAGCACTGTGTTGAAGGAAAAGCCACAGTAGCCCCCATGCTAGAGTAGATGGTGGCCATCCTACATTGGATAAACAGCCACAGCTACTTGGAGAAGTATGTTCACTTGTTAGTGCTATAGAAGCGGTAAATTATCTTCAATGCCTCCACTAGCTTCTCCATGCCGAGGAAATTCTTCCCAGTGCTGCCTTGTGAGTACACCTTTATTTCAATCCTCCTGAGAAGACCCATATGGTATAGCTGTAACTGACTTTTTATCATAAATTTAGAGCCTCACATTTGTGGCAAAGTCCACTTCAGCACCGTGTTGAAGGAAAAGCCACAAATGGAATAGCACGGTGTGGGTGAATGTAACTTTCAACAAGTATAGTTTAAGTGACAGTGATGGAATATTAGTTCCTCATTACTGCCATGTCATGATATTGAATAAATGCTTCGATATAAAAGCATGAACCAAAGCAGTGAAATTATATATGACAACATTTTGATATTGTTGACGTTCCATGCAGTATGTCCTCCAACTTCAATGTCGTATCTATACTTTGGATGTTGATAAGACTTCGCTTTCAGGCTTTTAACCCTCAATGCGACTTCGTTGTCTTCTAACATGTGTCCATGAACTTCGTTCCAATCAACTGTTAATTCACTTCCAATTGAAACGTTTCCCTTCATTATGTTCACTGAGAAAAGAAACAGCCAATAGCATGCCATACAATTTATTTTTATAGGGCATGCTATATATAAGTTAAGTACTATTATACAAGACAGATATCATTGGGATTAATGCTATGATACTTATTCTGTTGTGCTCTTGATAATAATGTCATGAATATCATTCCGCAATAACATTTCACCATGATACGGAAGATATATAAATTAATGAAGATTCTACATTATACTAAACTTCTAAGTCTACTTTTTACTCCACTTATACAAGAGCATCAGCAACTTCTACTTTAATAAATATCGTGCCCATAGAGGGGTATCATGGTCCTGTAATCCATTCAAAGCACTCATAATCAATATCATATGATACAGACGATATTCGTGTAGATGACTTTATTGCATGTATTGTATACAGAAGGGCATGATATATCATGGCAAAAAGGTCATTGGTGTAATATGTAATAGTTATATCACGGGCGCGAGGGATGTATGGCATTTATTGCACCGAAGCACGAGGGCGCGAAGCGGCCCGAGGGCTGAGTGCAATAAATGCCATGCATCCCGAGTGCACGTGATATAACTAGTTTATATCCCGTGGGCATAGCTACCATAGATACGCATAGAATACTAAAAAAGAAAGAAAAGGCAAGGCTATCTTACTCAAAACGGACACACAAAGCCGCTCTCTGAGTCCAGTTCTTGAACGTCAATCGAACTTCTGAACGTCTCGTGATCGAGGGGTGTGGTCAAACCCACACAGCTTGCTATAGCTATCCGACTCTTGACGATGAACTACCAACTGCAACGTCGAGCTCAGAAGCCAAGAAACAAAGCTCGAGCTGTTGACTATCCTAAAAGCAAGGCTACGTGCCTACGCAGTAAGCTTACCTGGATACGCGTACACTGTGTTGACTCGCGATCGATCGATCGACGACTCTGCCCATCTCTTCGAACTAGCGATCTCCCGGTACCTTTCCCGCCATACGTTCCATCATAGATATTATAGACTACGTAGTTTTTTTTCCATTTAGTCTCGCGAGACGCTCCATTGATAGTTTTACTTTTGTTGCTACCAACATATTCATTGTTTAAGGCCTGCAGTATTTACCGGCTACTCATATTGCACAGTTACCAGTGCAATATGGCTAATATAGAATATAGTTGTAACAAATACTGTAATCTGATTGGACACTCAGAGGTCTCTATTTCTCATAGAGACCTACAAGCTTTCATAGAGACCTACAAGTTCTCATAGAGACCTACAAGTTTCATAGAGACCTACAAGTATAGCCAAGGGCAAAGAAAGATGCACAGTGCAACAGTAGCCTTGTCCTCGGGTCAACTACCACGGTTACAATTGCTATATTATTCTAAATCAGTTAGAGACCTCGTCCAATGGTCTCTACGCTTTTAAGAGACCCTCAGGCCCTTAGTAGCACCCTCGCTTCGCTCGGGATGCTACAGCCTCGGGCCTTCGGGTCTCTTAAAATGTGTAGAGACCTTGGACTCGGTCTCTAACTATTATATAGCACATAGCAACAACATAGCAACGGGATATAAGGTCTTATATGAGTATCATGCCTAGCACACCATACAATTATTTTTATAGGCCCATCAGCAGTTTTTGTTTCAATTTAGTGTGTATAATTTACCTTTCATGTTTGGTTCCTCTGGACTACTGTAAGATATGTGGAAAGATTATTAACCTTGATAGAGATCCTAATGCTCAGTGTGCCAATAATCATGCTGGTATTTCTTGTGGTGGATGTGAAACCAACTACAGCCTTGCAATCGGATCTTCTCGATGCATTGTTTATGTTCTTTATATAGCTGCTGGTTTTTTGCTTGTGATCTTCATCCTTGCACTAAATCTGACTGTTACAGAAGGACTTATTAATGGACTCATACTTTATGCGAATACCTTATGGACTTTCAAAGATGTTTTGTTTCCTTTCAAACAAACCTTGACAGTAAATATATTTTGCACCTTTATTGCCGGCTCAATTAAGATTTGGTATGGAGACATGCCTCATAGTTGGTCTGACTGCCTTTTGGAGAACATGGCTTCAGTTTCTATTCCCTCTCTACATATGGTTCATTGCTAGAGTCATTGTCATTGCATGTCGCCCTGACTAACCTTGTTGGTGACAGAGCAGTTCTTCTCCTAGCTGCACTCTTTCTCTTGTCATAAATTATGCTAAGCTTATTTGCACTGCAACAGCAATATTTGAATATTAAATTAGTAAAAGCATCGTTTGCATTTTTTGTCCAGCTGATGCTTCTTTACCTACTTCCGAGTGCACAATTGTACAATAGGCCGGGGTCATATTCATCCATGAGCTCAGAAGCCTCTTTATCAGATAGGGTCTCAGGTGTAGCTAGATATTAATGTAATAAAACAATAACTGCAATAGTCCATTCTGTGGATAGGCACAACATTATATTCATGACAATGCATAACAACGTTAATTTCATGAATCAGCAAAATTTAGTTTTGAGCTTGCTTGCTTTGGTTGGATCAAACGGTTCAATAGTTCTGACCATGACGCAGAGGATCTTGGCAGCCATACTGTTAGCATCACTCATAAACAGGAAATCACTCCTTTTCTTCCTTGATTGTGCTTAATGTACGTAGGTTCGGCAATACCCAAGAGCCCCAATATTCTGCCACTGAACGGCAACATTTATTATATATATACAACGAAAAATATTTTTCAGATGATCATTTATCTTATATAGTCCGTGTCCTAACCTGGAGGGCATAAAAGATGCGCTCTCCTACAAGTTCAGAGGACTCACGATTGGTCAGAATTGTTGTGCCGTGTGCACAAACGAGGTTGCCAAGGCCTAGGGGCCATAGAGATGCATTCTCGAGCTCGAGCGAGCGGCGCAAGTGCTGCGCGTTTCGACAGGCCTGCTCAGAAGGCCACCGAGCCTCGAGCGAAGCGAGAGGCGATGTCTGCTCTTTGTCATGGTCTGGTGGTAGATTCGCCGTTCGAGCGGAGTGAGAACTTTGCCATTACACGGCGAATTTGATCAGCTACTCTTGGCCTCCAGTGAGGGGTGTGGTCTTCATCTGCGCATGCGCTATACTAACTGACACTCGATTGTACTGTAGCATGCTGTTAGTAGTGTTCAGTCACATTAACCCATGATTGTGACATCATCAAACATACTTATAATATATATAATATATATAATCATATTCATATTGTATGTAATGTATAATATAGTACATTATTGCTTGTTTCATTATTGCCCTGTAGGCAAGAAAATTATTTTATTCTGCCAGTTTTTGGTGTAACAATCTAGTATTGCATTACATATAAATGTGAGGTTCAAAACAGCCACATCAAACAGGATAAATACAGGATAAAAATAAATTGTTACTCTGATTCTTCTTCATCTGAGGAGGACAATTCCTCTTCTCCATCTGAGGAGGACTCGACATCTGATGATGATGCCTTGTCGCAATGACGGACCACGTCTTCAATATCTGTCTTCTTTATATATCTATTCATGTTAATTGCCTTCGAAATCTTAGTGATGGCTGTCCTGGGCCCAATAATACCCTCGCGGTCTGCCAGAACCACTGCCACCACACACGCAATCCCAACCATGTGGTGGCAACTTCTTGCACCCCCACACCTCCTGCGCACTATGTTGGCCACCCTCCTAACACACCGTATTATTAGTCTTGGCCGTCTCTTTTGGATCTGTCTCCTCTTAGCCTTCACCCACCAGAAAGTGATCCGTCAGCATCATCGATGTCCCAGCCACCACGAGTCTGTGGGCATCGTCCTCGCTCATCTGGCTCTCCAACAGAGTCCCCGACAGTAGCAAAGTGATTGCTGATCTCGAGAGGTTGATCTGTCCTGTGTGCGTCGTGGCATGCGGCACCAATTTCACCTGCCTCAACAGCTCTGTAGCTATTTCCTCGTGTAGCTCTGGTAAGTTCAGTTGAAAAGACATACATGCATGCATGCATGCAATGCATAATATGTAACAATTTCACCCTTTGATATTTTTTCCATAATGGCGTGGTCAAGATTTAATGGCGGGGTCAGGGGTAATCAAGGGTGAAGATTCCAAAAAACCACAAACCACGCCCCTACGATAATTAGTTTTCGAGTTATGATGTCATCGATAGAAGAGGTTCTCAGGTGGGGCTTAGGGTAATCTGACAAGTCAATTCCGAAAAACCACAAACCATGCCCATGCCCATGCAATAATTAGTTATGGAGTTATGTTATGACGTCATTTATTCCCCCCAGGTGGAAAACTGCGTCCCTTTGACCAAATGGAGATGATAAACTGATGGGTAAATATGGATACAAAAATATACTACTGTCTACGAGCTATGTTCCTACACTTATCCCTTATCGATGTTTCTGATCTCTTTATCCACTTATTGTCCTTGAGAAATTGTCGTATGTCGTCCATCCCCGGCACTTTGTTCTGTTTAAAAAAGTGTCCAAAGCATGTCTTAACTGCCCTTTCCTCCTCCACCGTATAGTTCGTCCGTTTCCCTTCCTCCTCCCCTCCCGACTCCTCACCCGACTGCATCATCTGAGTTTGACTGCACACAAACAGAAGAGTGAGTAGCAATCTCCTCATGAACAAGGAGTAGGCTCACCTTGCTTCAGACATCCTTTTCCTCTTTAATGGAGGGGCACTTCTGTATTTAATTGGATAACGTACACTATACTTTTAGCGCAGATTTACATCTTTTTAGAATGGATTTAATTTTGTGCTATACAATCTGTTCATTATCAATTGTGTCTATTCATGTGACTAAATTTGTTGTGTACTACACCTGTCTTATACAATAATAATAATAGGCGTAGGCATAAGATTAAATTTAATGATCAGCATTGACATTGACATTATTGACTTGCAATTGTGTTATTGGTAGTGGACACTCACTGGGTGAAGGACTCTCTCTTCCTTGTGAAATCGTCGTCCTCGGATGAAGAGTAGGGCCTGGACAATGGAGAATACAATGTAGATAATTAAGAAGCACACTAGACTGATGACTCACCTGTGGACATAATTCCCCGCAGACTTGGTGCTGCAATGGGTAGAGTGACAATCATATGTACATACTGATTAGTGGACACTCACCTGTTAGAGGGGGTGGGGATGGTGGGCTTCTTTGGCATCTTTTTAGGCACTTTACTTATGGAGATGGACAACCGACCACTCTTACTAGGACTACAATAGGTAGCATAATCATTTCAATTGCAGTCATATAATATGGTGGACACTTACCGGTTAGAAGGCGTAGGAGTGGTCTTGTCTTTCCCTGCACCCCCTACTGACTCCACAGTGTTACAACTGTAGCAATTACACGTAATTGTGTGCCAATTGCAGTTAATTACTCACTAGTCGGGGTCATTATTGTCATCTTCTGAGGAGGAGGAGGAATTCTCTCCCTTAGCCTCATCACTGTGAGAATCGGATTCATTCTCTTTCGGGACTCTGTGGCCTCCCACCTGTTCATTGTTATTGTCCCCATCACTGTGGGAATCGGATTCATTGTCTTCCAGGACTCCCACCTGTTCATTGCCCAAATTAGCCCCAGGGGGGTCATCATCATCAGGTTTGGGTTGGGGGTTCTGGGAGGAGGAGGCCGCCACCTGCCACCGTTTCTTGTGCTTCCTCTTCACTCTATCCACAGCAATCGTCACTTCCTTAAACATTTCCTGGTGGGGGTGCAGCTCCTCCCATTCAGCGTCCAGTTTTTCTCGTTCTGCCCGCTGCTCCTCCTCCATCTTCTCCTTCAACTTCTTTACATCCAATTCATGCTTCAGTACCTCGTCCATCTTTTCCTGTCTTTCACTCTCCGTCTTCCTCATCACTTCCGCTCTCACTCTCTCTCCTCTACTTCCTTCTCTAGGCCCTCCCTCTCCCCTCTCAGCTTCTGTAGTTTATCTTCTTGTTATTGCTAGAAATACATCTGTCCTGTTGATTTGATCTACATATATGTGTATAGGAAGTCACCAGTAGTGATTAATTAATAATTAGAGTACAGTATCCATGCATGTTTAAGTGTACACGCATGATCGTTGAATGGTGGTGCATGTACTTACGTCGGACAAGGTGTGACCCTGTAGTACACGGTGGGACTGAATTTAATATTGCCTGTGGACCATCGTCATCTAATGAGGTGTCAAGTGGCAACAATCCTATAGTATAGAGTAATATAATAATATTATCATCTAACTTGCTCAAGCATGCAACCACTAGAGTCAAATAGATTAGCCAAGCTATACATACCTCTCTATTCCCTTGTATTGTATAATATAAAACACCTGACAGAGAAGAAGAAACCATTGCTAAGCTCAATATAGTAATTTTGTCATCTATTTTTGTGTACATACTTTAAACCCTTCTAGAAGGTTGCTAAATATTCAACACTAGTGACTAACACCTAACAAGCTCCACATGGTGAAGTCTGTGTTTGTACATGTACCCTCCCGTGTGAAAAGAGTAGTGTACTTACGCAATAGTTCGTGCTATTTTGCGAATTGTCGTACTTCCTTATACGGGCATCTTACGTATACTTACGCGCACCCAATACCGTGCCAATATGCGCATATACGTATGGGAGGCTGCTGAGAGCAGTTAGAGCTAGGTATTGGGCACCGAGAGGAATCAGATGGTGTGTTATAGTCACCTGAGGATATTTGAGTAACACCAAACAACTGTGGGGAGGAGTGTTGCCGTTGAAGTGGGTGAAATGTTGCAGGATATGGTTGTGACAGGCTTAGCTGTGTTGAGAGGTGTTGCTGTTGGGGTAGGCGAGAGCTGGCAGAGAATGGTTGAGTGATATTTGGGAACTGCTGAGAGAATGGGTGCTGGTCCAACGACTGAGAGCTGGTGGATGATTGTTCCACAGTTAACAGTTGCTCTTGCAGTGAAAAAGGTGATGGTTGAGTAGACCAGGGTGGCTTGTAGGCAGATGAGAATGATTGAGTGATACTTGGGTTGGGTTGAGAGTTGACATTTGGTGGTCCAGAGAGAGGGAGCTGTTGCTGCTGTTGCTGTGGCTGTGGCGGAGGGAGCTGCTGCTGCTGTTGCTGTTGCTGCTAAGTGAGTAGTCTCCTTGAAAAAAAAAAATCAGTATAATTAGCGCTCAAATGGACACAGCAGGGGGTTTCTAAGGTGAAAATCATTCATGCAAATATACAATGATATAGCAGGAAACTTGAAAAATTTCACGGGCCTTGAAACTCTTGAGTGGGTATGGTATGGAGGCATATATACATGTACATGTACATACGAAGAAAGCACCCCTGGCTCCCCCCACCCACAAACACATGCATGCATGCACACACACTGTTAAAACATACAACAGTGCTAGGTGCTACAATGTACACTTTTTCTATCAGTGAACAAAGTGTACCTGGGTTGAAGGTGCAGTTGTACAGAAGTAGTTGTGGCGCCGAAATGCTAGCTGATTTCAATACCCAAACATCATTGGAATGCAGTGATGTCATGCACGCTCGAGCGTCTGCGAATATTTGAGTATGCATTATTTGGAAAGTTGCTTCAACAAACACGATGTGAAGCTGTAGGAAGGTGGTTGCGAGATGAGAAGCTAGCGAATAGAGGCTAAACAGGGCAATCAGCAAGCAGTTGAGCGTACAGATCTCCAAAGGTATTATTCGTGTGCAATGCACGCAGTATATGGTAATAATTGGGGCGAGCCTGAGCGAGCCCCACATAAACAGTAATGCATTGCGCGACTGAGATATATGGTACGTCGGTCCTTAGTTACGCCCCGCCCAATGCTCCGTATATACGCCGTTCTAATTTAGCGAATTGCAAATTTACACTCGTGCCTGCACGAGAGTCAAGTATTAAAGCTAGCTAGCTAACTATCAAGCTGTACCGCGCCGGGCTCCAAAGGAAGAGAGAGCGAGACAGAGCTCGTCATTAGCTCAATAGCGCAAGGACCAGCTAAGAACACGATAAAGATAGACGTGTTGCTAACTGACTCTGACAATAGTTTGCTCTTGACTGTTGGCAGACTCTATGTGGAGGGAACTATCATGCAGCATGCAGCTGTGTATGCCTACACGGCACTATGAGACTATCTGTCATCATATGCTGTCATTGTCTGCTTGGATATGTGTCAGTGATCTTCATGAATCATGATCTATTGTGCTATAGCTTTGTTCAAGTATTCGAGTCTCAGCTACTAACAGAGGCTCAGCTCAGGCTCGCCCCAAACAGGCCCTGCATGACACTAGTATTATAGCCAGTACCTTGCTCCTGTGATGTGGTTCTTGGGTGGGGGGGGGGGGGGGGGCAGTCCTGCTAGTTTCTTTTCCCTCTCGCTAGACCACCAAGTTCCAATGGAAGCACTGTAGTTATAAAATGATTAAATAAATAATCAAATTTATGGAGGCATATGGGGACATAAATTGTCAGAGAAAGTGGCGCTCGGCTTATAATGTATTTGCTGGATACACGCGTAAGATACTCTCAATTTTTAAGCCCCAGAAAGTGAGACCCTAGAATCAAAAGTTCATAATTACACCATAGGTTACACCATAATTATTACCTCTACATGCATTGAGAACTATATTTTCCAGTGCCGTAGCTATAGCTATAGCTAGGAGTCTGGTAGGGCACAAATAATATGGTAAATGGTCACTTGTAGCGCTAAGTTCAACCATACCCCAAATTAACATTGCTGAATCTCAATCTTTAGCCTACAATCTGGATTATTTCTGCCCTATTCTCATAGAATTGAAGGGCTGACACAATCAACGGTTAAGTAGTAAGCATTACTAGAACAAAGTTGGTCGGGCCTGGCCCTACTAGGCCCACCCCTCGCTATGCCACTGATATTTTCATCCCTAATATTATAGTGATGTGCATGGGATGAAGGGGGATTCAATAAATTAATATTTGTTTAAGAAGTACAATACTGCTGATGTTCTTCTGCATGTTGAAGAGCATCAGCTCAAAGGAACACCAACAAACAAGCTAGAAGAGTAAGCATGATATGAGTGTCATACAGTAAGGGTCTGGCATGACAGACTATTATAAACAGGCAGCCCTATGCAATGCAATGCTTTCTTGTAAATAACATGTATACAATGTCATGCACTTTGTTTATTGTCTACCATAATAATTATTATTGTTTGCACTATTCCTATATATATTTATTTCAATTCTCATTAAGCTTATGTATATTGCTAGTACAAGCTAGCTATATATACAAGTGAGGATACCTTTCAGTGATTCAGTTTTTTATTGCCTTGTACATTATATCAGTTGTAGGTGTTTCCTTAACAGTGTCTGTGTATGCTGTAGTTGGCAAGCAGTGCATAGTACGTTTTTCGATCGTCTTCTGTGGCTTTTGTCGTTGATAGAACTGCTTCTGCCTCTTATCCCATACAGTGGAGAAGGGTATTGACTTGCTTCGATTGGGACTCTCCCTGAAGACCGGATGCCTCACGGAACTGCTGGAAGCGACGTTTCCAACGTTGCCAGTCACTCAGGTTATGAAATCAAATGGTGCTGGAGTTGCTAGGCGAATTTGAGCCATACTATGCAGTGTTGTATAGTTGACTTAGTATCGAAATGATTATTGAACTAGCAAGTATGCAAGAGTGAATACACAAGTAGATACAACAGCTGAAGTACAAATGATACTGCTAAATATAGAACCTAATAATGACTAATATTGACCTAAGTGTTAACTAGTGATAATACTACTTAGTGTCAATACACCACAGATTATACAGAACATAGGTACTTAAATAGAGAAATACAAACAATAAACCTAAAGAAAGTTGAGCACAAACATTCAAAAGTGTCAAAAAGGGGTCCCAGCCTAACAGTACAAAGCCTATTCTGCCTAGCGACTCAAGTACAAATCAATCTACTTAAGTAAAACATGGTTAGGCCACTGTTAGTAGTAAACATATTTCTGATCCACAAATTCCACTCCACTACATGCGGGCGGGCAGTCATTATTAGCCATTATGCCATTATTATGGCGTCATATCCTGTTCAACTTCCTCATTTAATAATTAAATTTACAACTGACCACAAACATTAACACTCTACAAAATGAAATTTTACAACATCACAAACACTGTACAAATGAAAACAATTACTTCCTATTCTTGATGGCTTTCTACTGCTACATGTTTTGCACTATGGGTAGCATCCATCCTTTGTGGTAAGCTCTTCATTGCTACAACAAAAAATACTCAAAGGTTCGTATGTACCTACTGAGTAATAAAGCTTTTCCAATGGTTCAGAACAGCGAATGTTCCTCATACAAGTACGTTCCTCTTCAAAACTCCCACCAAGATCTTTAAGTTGGGCACCACAGGTGTACGTATAGTCCTCAACAGCCTGCTCAAGAGAGCATCGCTTAGCATCCGACAGTTTGTCCTTCCTGGCTCATTCTGGAACACCTCCTGGAATTTTCTAGTAGCTCCTGCACCTGTTTCTTCTCAATTCCTGATAGCTGATCACTAAGGAGGGGCTGATTAGGGCCCCCTTCATCATCCTTCTAGAGCAAAACCTCATCCGTTTCTGCATCCGGTTCTTCCTCAGTCCGCATACTGGATACCGTAGAGGTGTGCCATTTACACAGTATGTTAACATGGAAGATCCGTTTTCTTATCCGCCATATCAATCTGATAATTCATTTCTCCTATACGACTGAGTACAGGTTATGGTCCTTGCCACATTGCTCTAAAAGTTTACTCATTGATGTGGGTAGCAGCATCAAGACCTGCTCTCCAGGCTTGAATTTCCGCTCTCTGGCATTCTGATCTTGCCACTGTTTTTGCTTCTTCCTGGCTTGGGTCAAGTTCTCTCATGCTGCCTCCAACTTCTTGGCTAGTTTGTCCTGAATATCTAACACATAGCTTACAATACTCTCGCTGCTTTTCGGAGTAATCTCCCACGTCTCACCCTTAGAGGCCCCCTTACGACCATACAGCAATTTGAAAGGTAAAAATCCTGTTAAAGCTTGGGGTACTTGCCTATATGCAAATAGAAGGCAAGGCACCTATTTATCCCAATTTTTTGCTCTCATCTGTAGCTGTCTTCCTCAGCATAGCCTTGAGTGTCTGATTGAATCGCTTCACCAACCCATTCGTCTGGGTGTGGTACGGACTTGGTGGTAAGTGCCGCATTTTTTTCAACCCATTGATGAAGGAAGGCCAAGCCTCTCCAACAAGTGAGGCTATAACAATATCGGCAGTTATTACCCTATCTGGCCAGGATGTTTAGCAAGATATTAACTATTGGCTTTCTCACAATATCTCCTTCCTCTTTAAACGTACTGACCTTACCTGATGCAATCATATTTTTTGCATATTCTTTATTAGTTAATCATCATAATGTTATGACTATGATGGCAAATTAGTGCTCACTTTACAAACTACTCTCTAATCAGTAACAGCTTCTTTCTTTCACGCAAAAGCGAAAACGAGAGCAAGATCCTGGGAACGTTTACATGTATATTTATTCATTATGTCATGTCCACATGGCATTGTATTTACCTGCATGATCACATTAGTAAATCCTTGACCTGCAACCCTATGCATGATACCCTTGTCCAAGGCTATAGGCGTAGGACCTCTCACCACTCGCACAAGGTGAAAAATCTTTTGTAAATCTTGAGGCTTAAAAAAGCTGGCAAGTTCATCTTCAATCCCTGGGTCAGCACGTTATAGCTATCTGTTTTTCATATCTTAGAGCCTCACATTTGTAGCCAAGTCCACCTCGGCACCGTGTTGAAGGAAAAGCCATGGTAGCCAACATGCCAGAGTAGATGGTGGCCATCCTACATTGGATAAACAGCCACAGCTACTTGGAGCAGACCACAATATGGTATAGCTGTAACTAGCTTTTTATCATAGAGTTAGAGCCTCACATTAATTTTGTAACCAATTCCACCTCAGCACCATGTTGAAGGAAAAGCCACACACCAGAGTGGATGATGGCCATCCTACAATGAAACAGCATTGGATAAACAGCCATAGCTACTTGGAGCAGACTATAATAATACTACTGATAGTTGTCGAGTGGTATACCTTATCATGGATATTTAGCCTAACTCCTCGATCTAGTAGGCACGGTAAAGCTATAATTAGCAATTTTTCATTTTTTTCGAGTCTCACATTCGTAGCCAAGTCCACCTCAGCACCGTGTTGAAGAAAAAGGTCAGCACTTCCACTGTAGCTATACACCAGAGCTACTTGGAGCAGACCACAATACTACTACTAAATAGGTGTATCTTATCATGGATATTCAGCCTAACTCCTTGATCTAGTAGGGCAGCAAACTGACCGATAGAATTCCTGTCATGATATAGATGAAGTAGCTGCTCCTCTTCTTGCAAATTTTTACACAACAGTACTATTAAATTATCATAGTACATATTCGGGTAACTATTTACAGCTGCTAACCTTAGTTAGACTTTGTACCGTCATAGATGATGATCTATTGTGTGATGATAATCTACGATAGAAACTTTTCTTAATACACTAGCTAACTTATTCTATAGTCTATTCTATTCAGATCTAGGTATTGGAAGTTCTCGCTGACATACTCCTTCCACATAGCCTGTACCATCTTCTCCCTCATTATGGTCTTCTTTCACCCTTGTACTTTGGTCTGCGTGACTGTGGCGGAATGGGCTATCTCCAGAGTCAGGAATGTGAAAAGATAGCATAGTTCATCGCTGCGATGTTGATGATGCACCCCATCCACGACCTTTTCTTCAGTGGCCACTGTCTTATTGACATTGCTCGAGATTGTGGATTCTGCCTCTGCCGTATATGAGAGGGCAATGTAGTATTTCTTTTCTTCTGCAATAATGTTTTGATCTCATAGTTGAAATACCAGAAAACCAAAGTGCTCATACATTATATGCACTTACTGGTTACTGCAGCAGTACAGTTCAACACGAAACATACTGTGTGGGAACACTATTTTCCATATTCCATCTGTGACCCATAGTCTGCCGCAACCTACTGCATTATTATAATAATTAATGTACTAGTTGTGGTATCATGGTGCAGATATCTATAACTGCCTTGTTCCCAGGCCAGCATCATGGCATGCACTTCATCTAATAATCTTGGAGTCGCCGGGCACTGTGACACTGGGTGGGGATGCGTTGTTTCCCTCCGATGTTCTTCCACCATTTCCATGTATACCTTTCTATCAGTAAATGATGAAACAACGCAGGTGGAAACTGTTTGGGGGAGGTTGGCATCCTTAAACTTAATCTTTCCCTCCAGTGGAGTTGTATCTCCATACAGTACATAGTGTGAGTTCTGTATGCAAAACGGGAGCTACATGTAACCATATATAATTGTTAATAATTGCCTCCATCTCTCTGAATTCTTGGCATAGAGTCTTCAATATCCTTTTCTTTTCTTCGGCATGCCGACAATATGTGATCCCTTTGTTCTTCGTCAATTTTGGCCTTCTTTGCCACTTACTGATCGAGAAATAGAGTTCAAATAGGTGTTGTAAAATCTACATGTACATCTGTGATTATGCAACTATTGATACCATCCATCTTGATCTAGCAGATCTAATTATATATATATACCGTAAACTCTGGTTATTAAGCGCACCTCGCTATTAAGCGCACATTATTTATTAAGCGCATGCCCTCTTCTTGTCATAAGCTATTGTTTATTAAGCGCATGCGCTTAATAGCCTAAATAGGCGTGGCGTTCTATGAATCTGACCTTGACCGGCTGGAAAGTATTTGGAGTCCAGCTATCTTTGGAGAAATGATGGCCACGAATAACGTTATCATGCAAGAAGATCGACAAATCGCCAGCACTCGTCATCTTGAGCGGCAACTGCAAACGTTAAAGTGCTCGATCGATCGAGCGCTAGTGCTAGCGGGCCTCGCATCCATCACGTGCCCAAACGATTGTGGGCGTGGTTATGTGCCATATAAGCGCATATCCTTTATTAAGCGCATACTGTCATTCCGTTTACCGCTATAAGCGCATGCGCTTATTAACCAGAGTCTACGGTATACAAAATTGATATAAATATCTCGCAGTTAATCAGTGACTTGCATATTTCTTATCATCACCTGCATCATATACCACTGGATGATATCAATCACTGTCAGTGGCAACCCTGCATTTGGGCCAAGACAGCCGAGTGCATGGTGTGAAAGAGTCACCCTATGGGGGCGGGAACCTCTGGACACCCATCAGATTGTTGGTTATTGCTGAGGCGAGCATACTTGGCCCCTTTGCTCTACTGGCAAAGCACAGGCTGTACAGAGTAGTGTTGGTTTGAGACCAGTTGAGGGCTTTGGATAATGCAGCCTGGCATCAATACGTCCGATCATGCTGGGCCTAGGCCACACCTTCGAAGTCACAATAGCATCACAGAATGTGATCTGGTATGCCATGAGCTCTGCTATTTTTTCTGGGTGCATGGTGCCAGCGTCCTAATGAGGGACACGTATCCTTGTAACCAGGTGAAAATATTCATGTCCAGGAGCTTCCTTATCCAGTTGATGTTGGGACTTTCTTCTCGGGTTGGTAGTGTTGCAACAGCTAGGCTGTTGGTGACCTTCTTCTAGCAACACCAGCCACTCAACAGCTCCCTCATTTCGATAAATTTGAGAGCTAGAATCCTCGTCATCAATTTCTAAGGCAGGAAGAGTACCCATCCCCATGAAATAGTCCAGTAGGCACCACCATCGAGGCTGTGGGCTGAGAGGCGGGTAGTACGAGAGGTTTCTGCATGGCAGGTTCGGCGGAATTCACAGCAGGTTGAGTAGATTGGACTACTGGAGCTGGTTGTGCAGGGGGCTGTATCATTTGGATGGCCGCCAGCGTCAAAGGAGGCAGCATTGTCTCCATGGTGATTGTAGCTGGTGCCCCTACAAAGAGACCAACAGTTAATGCGAGCACATATTATTATTAGTATGTGAAGTTGTACAGCAATGTATAGTGTACAACACAGCACATGTGCGGTGCTGGGAGCAGCCGGTTTACTGCACATGCTCTTGAACCACGTGCACCTACACATGAGCATGGCGCAATTACTACCATACATGCATGTACAGCACAATGTACAAGAACATGACTTGTCAGTGGAATGGGAGGGCACACCAAACGAAACTCTATACTGAAAACTTGTTGAACCGACATGCCTTAGGTATGCTAGGGAGAATACTGCTTGTACTTGTGCTTGCAAACGAGACTAGCTGTCTCAGCCCGGCGGCTACTGCTGCTTGCTGCTATCATGTATCAGCTGAGCATGTGCCCCTAGTTGTTTAGCGGTTGCCTAGGCAATAGTATCAAAGGTGCTCTCTTATGCTGAACCTGGACTAAGCATAGGCCAAGAAGCCATTCCTTACAACCCTCACTGGCTAGAGTTTTAAGCCTCAGTAGCATGTGGGATGAATGACAAGTACTGTAGAATCCCGCAAATACGCCCCCCCCCTCGCGCATAAGCCCCCCCCCCCCCCCCCCCCCCGCCCCTGCAATGTTAGCTCAAGTTCCTGCATATGTAGTTTGTCTCGCGTATAAGCCGCCCTCCACCCTGACTGTAAAATGTAAATATTAGAGGCCATAAGCCAATAAAACAGTAGCTACAGCTACAAAACTAGCTATTTGTGCCTTACTTTGTTGATTTTCTCGTACTGTATTCACGACCAGAATTAATAGCATAATTTTCTGCAGCCTATAGCTAGTTGGGTGTAGTGTAACATATTTTAAATAACAATCACTTCAAGCAGTGCCTCCAAGCTTCTCTCCTGTCTTTCAATATAAATATTTCAATTTTTTAGTATTTTGCATGCATTTTCAGTATTAATTTTTTTGGTATTTTACAGGGGGCTCCATATATTATGTATGTACTTAATTTCCCAGTTTTCAGTATTTTTGAAATTTTATCAGTATATATCATCAGAATTCAGTAAAAATATATTGGTATATTTGGAGGCACTGCGCTTGTTCAGGCTTACCCCACTATTATGTACATTCCCTTAGTATTATTGTATGTCCAGGCCATCCCTACTTAATAGTATGTACTATCTATTATAATGTGCATATTGTATTATTTTATTGTATTGATATGCAGGAGTCTTCATTCGTCATTGTGTTTTGGAGTATAAGAGGTTGACATTTTCCCAGCTACTTCGTGTCCATGCCAATCTACACACTATCCTGCAGCAAGTAACTGATGTGCCTTTACAAATTCATACACCCGTAAGTACAGCACAGGTTTTATTTCAGGATTTTGCTCCAGGGGGGGCAAATACTTAGTGCCCAAATATTAGCGGGGGCAAGTGGAAAGAATCAGCACAGTGCGTGTGTAAGCACGCCCATCTAGAGGGGTCTGGGGGCATGCTCCCCCAGGAAAATTTTTAATTTTACAACCCCTGAGATTGCTTCTGGTAGTTTCTGAGAGCGATGATGACAACAGACTTTTAGCTACCATTTCGTATTATTATGCAGCTACATCTCTCTCTCTTTAAGGACCAACAAACAAATTTCTGGGGGGGGGGGGGGGGGGGGGGGGCAACCACGTTTCTAGGGGGGGCAAAAGCCCCCCCCCCCCTTGCCCCCCCCTTGAAATAAACCCTGCAGCACTTGTCAGTGATAAGTTCCCATTCCGCTGCAAATGTGCAATCACTTGTGTATGCATATTGTTGCATTTCGTTCCATGTAACAAGCTTGATTTTATTTTATTCGTATTTAGGTAATTGTGTTTACAGTAAGACCTTCCACAAGATCTAGTCAATCTCTGACTTTTCCCACGACAATTTTGTCCTCTATAGTTCATTCGAGTACTTGGTTCAGATTTCTCTACTATAGATGACTTTAGGCGTGGCGGTTTAGCCCATTAACTGCATATGTTGGTGGTCAACGCTGCCATAGCTTTATACAGCGAACGATCGTGAGGGCATTTCTCATCTCTCAGCTCGCCTACGACACCGACACCGTAAAGGCATTGAAGCTTCCGGATGTAACGCTCACGGACTGCTTTAGACAAACTATCGGTGTACTTCTTGCTCATGATCGATCTTGTGAGCTTCCACTGGCAGACTAGCAGTACACATAGTATTGCCGCTTGACCACCAAAATGGCGGATAGCAACAGTTACTACATGTATGTAGTTAATGGGCTAAACGGTCACGCCTTAAGTCGTCTATAGTGCTTCATTGACTTCACATGTTGCAACGGTGGCTTTATGTATTGTGGATGTATGTTAGTATGGAATAAAAATCGAGTATCAAGAGTATATCAAAACAAAGAATGCTTTCTGTATCTCAGAATAATAGTAGTCTATTATGATTAATGAGATTATGGCTAAATGATGAGCAGCACATTAGCAATTTCTTGGAGTTTAGCAGTGAATAGGATCAATAATTCCAAAAATAAGCATCCGGATCAAAAATAGGATGAAGTGTGCTAGCTTATGGTTGGCTTGCTCACTGGTTTATAGGCAAATTTTGACGAGCTATGAATAACCTGAGGTATTATCAAGTCTTGATTTGGTACGTGTCACCGTTTTGTATAATGTCCAATATCCTTAAGGCTTTAGTTTAGTGGTGACCACTGCACTTCTGGATGAGGGCTTTGGTTGTGCCTGCAGCATTCCGACTGTTAGTGGCACCACACCACGTTGGGATACTATGGACTCAGCAAGGTACCAGGCATGCATACCAGAGGCACCAGAGACACCTAAGATACATGTACCATGGGCACCAATAATTACCACTTTCTGTATTAGAGACTCTAGAGGCACCAGAGACACTAATGTACATGTAGATCTCCATAAATATTATCTTGTTATTTTATGCTTACAGACACACAAGCAGAACAGGCTAGCTAATTCCGTGAGATTTATACGTACATGGATAGGGTGAAAACTTATTTTTAGTATAGGCTAGACATTAAAGCAGAGATTGCTTAGTAACGTGATACTTGTTGCATATAATATCAAACACTGCATTTCTAAGATGTAGGCTATTCTAGTGCTTTGAATACTTCGTTCCAAACAATTAAATTGCATAATTTCTTACGATGAGAATCTATGACTAGTGATATCTACCTTATATGGTCTTGGATAGCGCTTGTAACCAAGAAGCAGTAAGTTTATTTGCATTTTGACACTATTATAATACTTGTATCCCATAGAACATGAGCCCTTCATGCTTGCAAATGTGAACTGGGTTACAAGATCTGTAACTGGAAAGTTTGAGTTTTATATGGCTTTATTGCAGCCTTAAAAATGTATAAAGACTATGGTTGCTTAGTCGCATGATGCACTTACCCTAGATAAAAGTACAGGTTTCTCTAATTTGTAAGTATTCTCTGTTGTAAGTGCCTTAGATACTTGGTTCCAACCAATTGAATAACAGGATTTTTACAACTAGAATCGTATATGCCTAGCCATGGATCTACCTTATATTATGGTCTCAGATATGCACCATGACTGGCGTGTAGGAACAGCTCAGAGTATTTTTATTACACACTAGAAGAGGTTCTGGAAGCTACTAAACCCTAAACCTTATCTTTTATCCTCTGAATGGACATGCATGCATACAATTTTCCGCTGTGAGCCTGACTGATACAGGCAGCAGGAGTCACTTCACCAAAGGAGCCTAGCAAATTGTTCAGAGGGTGGTACGTGGCCTGCTAGATATGTGCACTGCACTACTTTAAGTTAGAGATATTGAACAGATGATGATGCACTCTTGGAATTAGTTCATATTACAGATCAAAATACGAGATATTTATAGGACAGGTCATAGAATGCACCAGGGCGGATCTTTGAGGCATTTTACTAAACTGTTTGATTATGCTGGTAGACAATAATTTGAGCACTGACTTTAGTCACCAGTATTACCTACTAAATTAATCAACTCTGCCAATACATAAAATTCAATCATCACTCGAAGGCATTATATCATGCTTTAAGTACTGACTGCCTGCTAATTGAAGCCACACACATGTACACAATAAATAATACTGGGTATGGTAGATGGCTGATGAGTTTGCATGTACCGTACCCTCGCGAAAGAGGGCCCACTACGGAATGTCCGCCCACCCCCCACTTTGGGCTCAATTTCCCGTTAAGGTCTAGTGTTTACTCGAATATGCGCCCATGTATAGCTGCCCTTGAAAACGCAGCTCAAATGGCTGGTTTATGAGGACTAAACTTCGTAAGATCGATAAGTAACGTGCTAAACGGCTGTAAAACTAAGCCTAGCTAGCTTTATTCCACGTTTCAGCAGAAATAAACTAACGCACACGGCTACCGATCGTAGCCACGCCCACTTAATAGAGCTGCACTCAACGACACACGGTGAAGAATCGCGGCTGCCCTTGCTCTGAATTGGTAACCGTGCTTGAATAAGGCTGAAATTAATAATAGCCGCTGCTACTATTCATATTATGAAGCTAGCGTGGGTAACTTACCTGGGCGCTCTTTCGCGTATAAATGCGATACTGATACCTCGAATATCGGCCCACCCCCCAATCTTGGCCCAATGTAAGGTGCACTGCCCATGGGCCCTCTTTTGCGAGGGTACGGTACAATCAAGTCTGCCCACTGAGGCCTGTGGAGTATACGAGATATTGGGCATGCCCGTACTTTAATTGAATTCTTGGAACTGATGAGCTCATTAAGAACCAATTACGCCTTATATCATAAGACGTTGCCCTTTTGTGGAGGAGAAGGTATCCCAACTTCCTTAATTATTGGTTAATAGCTTTAGTTAATGAGGTGGTTGACAATAGTAATGCTTGGAACTCAGGCTGCCTATATATTGCTAATGCTGGTTGGATGCCAGGCTAGAGACTAGTCTAAATAGATAGATGAAAATCAGCCCACCAATTAATTTGCATAGTCTAAAGCCTAGTATAAATTTAATAGATAGATGAAAGTCAGCCCACCAATTGATTTGTACAATCTAAAGTTATAATGGCTGAAAGTCAAGTCAAGCAAGTCCTAGAGAAAGAGATCACTTGCCCTCTTTGTTTGGACATTTTTAAAGACCCAAAGAAGCTTCCTTGTGACCATGTTTACTGTAAAGAATGTCTCAAACATCTGGCTCTACGTAGTCTCAATGCAACCATCTCCTGTCCTGAGTGCCGTTTTATAACACAAGTACCCGACAGTGACATCAGTAGCTTCCCAACTGCATTTCGTATCAATCACCTCATTGAAGTATTTCAACAAGTAGCAGAAACCAGCCTTGGTTCACCTTCTTGTACTTGTCAAGCCCACCCAACTCAGGCATTAGCTCTTTACTGTGAAACTTGCCACAAACACATTTGTCGAGACTGTGTTCTTGTGTCCGACAATCACAAAAGCCATAAATATGGATATTTTAAAGATTTGGCACCAAAATACCGTGACAATGTATGCAATCAGCTATCACTTGTTAAGAATCAAGGTGCATCGATATCAAATGCATTAGCTGAAACTGTGAGAACAAAAGCTACTGTTTCCAGTCATGCAGTCAAATGCCAGGATGATATTGATCATGCCTTCGACGGGCTCTTCTCTATTTTACGAGAGTGTAAGGAAGTAATGAAAGTAGAAGTGGCTGCTTACTACAACTCACGTATAAGCCAATACGAGCAGCAAGAGAATCAACTAAAACAAGCTGAAGATGAACTAAACGACGTAATAACGTCAGTAGAAGCTACTGTACAGGAAAAAGATCAAACGTTTCTTCTCAATGTGGAAGGAACAGTAATGAAAATGAAGCATTTACAAGAGAAATTTGAAATTGTTCCAAACACTGTAGCCAGACCACAAGTGTTGGTAGCACAAGTTGTTGATTTAGAATTGTTCCAAAAGTTTGTAGCTAAAGGATGTTTTGTACACAAAGCAGCAGATCCCATGATGTGCACAATTATAGCAAATCTTGATGAGCTACATGTAGATCAACAGGATACATTCATTCTTAACCTCAGAGGCACAAACGGAAGTTGCTGCCAGGGTGACAACAAAGTTGTGGCAGATCTGGTTAGTTACCAAGGCTCAGTAACCAAAGGAAAGGTTGAACGAGTTTCACTTGACCATACTAAAATATATTTAACTCCAAAACAACGAGGACGACATAAATTATCTATGAGAGTAAATGATGCCCACATCAAGGATAGCCCTTTCTCTGTGATAGTGAAAATGCCACCTAAACAGCTCTCACTGCCTGTTGCCATAATCAGTGTGTTAAAAAGACCATCTAGTCTGGTCTACTCTCAGGGAGCCATCCTAGCTACAGAAATGGAACAAACTCGGATAGTATCGTTGGATACGGAGCATCAAATACAAGAGTTTAAAACTTTATTAGGTGTTCATAAACTAACACAGGATTCAGATTTCAATCTGTATGTGTCCACAACTAACGATCATAAGCTACATAAATTTAATAAACACGGTGTGAAAATCAAGGCAATTGGTCAACTTGGAGTAGGGCATGCTGAATTCAAGTGTCCTAGTGGACTTCGTGTTAGTTGTAGCAATGAACTTTATGTATGTGACAGTGAAAATCATCGCATTCAAGTTTTTAATTTAGACTTAGATTTTGAACGATGTTTTGGAAAGAAAGGTAATGCAAAAGGACAATTCAATTATCCTTCAGATGTAGACTTTGATTCTAACAATAATATTTATGTTGTTGAAAATCAAAACAGCCGGATTCAAGTATTCACAGCCAATGAGCATCACATACGCACAATTGGAAATCAAAGGCATATTGTCAAGTTTGATAATCCCACAAGCTTGCTGATACACAATGGATACATTTATGTCACCAATTCAGCTGCACATAATGTTGTAGTAATAGAACTGTCAGGAGAAATGATTACAACTTTTGGAAGTGGGTGTTTGAGTTGGCCTGAAGGGATTACGGTCGATGAAGATGGTTATATATACATAGGTAGTCATCGATCCATTGTTGTTTTCTAGAAGTAACTACACACTGACTGTTGGTGACCTGGTACATACATAGTAAACACTGTATAATAATATTATTAATGTTAGTCATTGTATTATTATACCATTAGCAACATAATTACATCAATTTTGGCAATCATGCAGCTTTGGCATAGATTAGATACTTTGGGGGAGGTCCTGCGACGTTTAACTATCAGCGTTATGTCTCCAAGACTGCATGCTTCTGCCACAAATCTTCATTCCAACAACTAAACCCTGTTTGGGGGGGAATGTGATGGAGGGTTTCAAGTTTGCAAGTACATAGTACTCCACACTGCTACAAAATTTTTTGTAGCTCTAACTACAACTTTATTGTAGTTACAACTCAACCTGCTCCTGCAGTTTTCCTGAAACTCATAAATGAACTTCTAATATCTTGTCACTCTAGCAAAAATAGCTAGCTAACAAATAGTCCAACTACGAACATAGTTGGCTCATATTGATACTCAAAAAGTATCCATAACATTGCCTACGTACAATAAATTACGAACTACTTGGCCAGTTGAAAACAAAACACTCACTGAAAATTTTTCATACATGTATATCACAATCAGTGTTTCTGCTACTATACTTGAAAAGGGGCGCCCCGCCCTGTTTGTGAGTGGCTGATTTGCAAAAATGCTGACAGCTGCAACAGTGGTTTGCAGTACAGTAGTAGCTCCCAAGTGTTGTGTGTGTATCTTTGGCTTCCCACAATCAGCTCAGAGATACGCTACTAGTGGTTGAAGTGTGGTTGTACTAGTGTACACAGCACTTGCACACACAATAATATTATAGTAGACTGTGCATACACAGTGATTATCCAAGTGCACATTGCAAAGTATTAAAGCCTGCAAAAGCAAATCATTCCCTCTTCATGGTCAACATAAATATTCAATGTAGTAATGTTAGCACTCAACCACCCTGTTTGAATTCAGTCCTAGAGGAAACACTGACAATAACCAATTAAGCCAAGTTAATACAATTAAAAAACCTTTCTGAAAGTCTAAACTGTATTCCAAACACAATTCACACTTTCATTAACGCTACCTAAATGGAGTGGCACCTAACTCAGAGCCACCAACTCCAGAGAATGCCAAACAATAAGAAAGTGCAAAACAATTAAGCCAAAACCAACAAAGTAAGTCCCAGACTGTGATGACTCATTTGCATTCTTGCTATCACTACATACCCTAGCCTCGTCCCCAGGCCCTTTGAGGGGAGGAGGAGAAAGGGCCTGGTACACACTGTTTGCGCATGCTCAGTTACCCTAAGAATCTTAGGGGATCGGATATTTCCTAGTATACTTGCCCTTTGACCTTAACTCCTTTGGCAAGCTTAAAACGGTTCGAGTTTCGTGTGAGACTTCGAGGAAGGTCAAGGGACTTCGCCATATCGATCAACGAAGGACTGCCTCGACTCCAATCAGAGTAGGCGTGCGTTTAGCACGAGCGCTAGTGCGAAGGTCAGAAGGTCATTTCGTATTCTGTAGACATAATATGGATCATTTCACTTATCAGCACGTGGTAGGGATTAGTGTACATAAACTTTTACGGACATTTTTACAGAAAAGTTGACGCATGCGCAAACGGTATGTACCAGGCCCTTTCTCCTCCCCTCAAAGGGCCTGGGGACGAGGCTATACATACCCCTGCAGGTTCTTGAACCAGGCAATCAAAACCAATCCCACCCCCGACCCTCATGCCAGTAAGCTCAAGTGGCACAGAAGCCGATACGAGCAGTAATAGTCAACTCCCCAGCCCCATAAGTGAAACCTCCCGGAATGGCGAATCAGGCCTCCAGCCTCCCCCCCCCCCCCCCCCCAACTCCACTTCACACCCGACCACCCCCAAGCAGGTGCTCAACCCCCACAAACAGTGGTGCTCTCTATCCTAATTCCGCTAATTTTCAGACCCCTTCACTGTCACTGTCAGTAATTAACATAACCATAAAGGAATGGCTGAGTAAATGAGCCACCTATTTGATGCCGGGAGCTCGGAGTCTGAACCCAAAGGCCCAGACCTGTCGAGTCATGACAAATCATTGAAGCCATGCATCAAACAACGATGCGAGGAATTCGAAAATGTGGGGATGGAAAACACACGAAGCACGCACAACCAAAGAATAGCCAAAGAAGCCATAAAGTCGGGGAAGCCACCTAAAGGTCTCACACCAAACCTCACCCTTACAGCTTATATACCTCGAAACTGAGGAGCTAAACACAGCCGCCAAGGAGGAGATGGCCAAAACAGGACTGGCTGTCTGCTGTTTACTGCGGGATCACTATGCAGCCATTCACAAACAAAATAATATTATTATGGTAAAATTTGGAAACACAGATAAGCAGATACACTACCTTATTGAATCCGCTGAAGACCACGTAGCAAGAGTCAAGAGCTTTAGATGAGACAATATGTCAAACATGGGACACCACTTCAGTGGAAGTGACTGCTCCCTAAACAATTAATTTTAGTGTGGGCCCCACTAGATCAAGTCAGTGATGATCTCACCAATAGAGAAGCTGAAAAACTCCTATACGAGAAACACTATGGATACAAATATAATGCTCTATGCAATCATGGGGTATGAACTGCTACGTGATCAACACTTATCTGAACCAAGCCCTAGCGAGGAACATACCACTATTAATATAGCCCATGAATAGAATGATAAATACAAAAAATTGAGTGATCTGTGCTTGCATGTAGCTCGAGCTCCCATCAGCAGTCCCACAGACTTCATTAGCCTGAAGTATCTGATGTGATGATTATGTCAAGATTGAGGGTCATTGCTAATGAGTGCTGATTCCCCGTTCCAGCTGTGTGCATGCAGGCAAATATTTTTCACCCGATATTGTGCAACATTGCATCTGGATGCTTAAGATTAGCATGCATTCCATGCTTGTAACTTAGTGGGGTATGTGTGGACGATGAAGAGTATGCATGGGGATGGAGTCGCTTGGGTGAGGAGATTATCAGCATTGTGTAGGTGTCTTATATACGGAATATAAGAAGTTTGAATGACGAAAGTGTCCAAATAGGCACTTTTTTGCTCCTTTTTAACACAAATTATTTTCAGCTTCACACTCCACGCGGGAGGAAGTAGACTGTATTAAAAGGGAAGGAAACCAATAGATATCACTGATAAGACGGGTCTCAGAAGCCACCAGAAACAGTCTCGGCAGTTTAAAAATCAGTAAATGAATTTGGTTGTTTCCATATATAAGTCACAAAATAAGGCGTTTCGTGTGAACTATACCTTGACTTGCAAGTTTCAAATGACATTATGGGCCCAGTATGTGGGGTTAGAGGTCAAATGTAATCCTATTATGATACTTGTTCCATTTCCAAGAAGAAAACTTTCCTAGCTAGATAATTCACAAATTTTACATTTTTTGACTGCTCCTGGCTGTTATTTATTAGGAAAACGAGCATTCAAAATTGCTTCTTCACCTAAGTGAACACAACTTCATAGAAGCTCTTGAGAGATTGAGGCTGTGTCTAGGATCAATTGGTAGCAGTAGTGGAGAAGCCACACCTCAGCGGAGAGAGTTAGGTGGCGACCAAGAGATAGGCAAGGAAGCTCTCCAACTCACTCAGCTACATGGACAGTTTGGCCACAAGTAAGGTACAGTGCTACACAGCAAAAGAGTAAATTTTTTTCTAACTTTGCATGCACACTTATTATTACCTATAATAAATAGAAATATCACTTTTAGCAGCAGTATTAGTGTGCAAAGCGTCAAACAAAGACCGCTCCGAAACAGAAGCTATGACGAATAATGACGTTCGTCTGGTATCACGTGCACAATACATAGCAATACAAACGATCAAAATCGCAAGATCGAAGGCTATAGACAAGATGAGGTAAGTTTCTGAAGGTAGAGAATCGCTCTGGTATGTCTACTTCTACATAGTATTACCGTATATAGCTAATACGAGCGACAATCGGACCGCCTAGTGAGGCAGTGACTGTCAACCCCACAAAAAAACTTCGGAGCATTAAAAAGGCTTTTGGGCTGCCTATTGTTACTATCTTACCTCGCTTTGACGCCTTAGAAGCTAAGCGCTCCACGCGTTCAACCCTAACAACTCTGTTTTCGCTGCCTTCTCGTTCTTAGATCGCCAGTGGGCGTGGTCAATAAAAACGTCACTATTGTACACGTGCGTTGGGTACTACGTCATCAAGGCGGACTCCAACCCGTCTCAAGCACTCGGCGGAAACGTTTGCTTCCGGATTGGGCGTTTCCTGCAAAATATTCGCAGTTCCACATATACACCAGAACTATTGATGCATAAGGATGTATTGAGCACAATATTGACTCTTAACTAATACTTTCATGCAAGATTTGTGCCTAACATAAATAGACCATATTTTAGGCTATTTTGGTCAATATCTCCGTCACCCTTTGTAGTTAAGACTTCTTATTTGGCACAAAGATGCATCTAGTTGGTATCTATCTTCATCTCAAATCTGGATTCTTAACTATAATCCAATCCCGTGAAATGTGCCTAACATAAAAATTGGAAATTTTTGGCTATTTTTGCATGCTGAAGCCATATAGAAGGTGATATCAACATTCCGCTGCATATGTAGATAGTCCGTCCATTGACCTAACTGGGTATCAAATCAAATCTAGATACTTGCAAGATTAACCACAAAACACTGCAAAAACCATACAGTGGTAAAAATCTACTCTCTTGCTGTGTAGCACTGTATAGTATACTGTATACGCGGGAATTGTTGCTAGATAAAGTTTTGCCTAGCCCAGCTCTGTGTACCTTTGTATTACAGAAATGTTTGATGGAATGAATTTTCACCAATGCGATAAAGATCACCATTTTCTTTATACAATCATTAACAAAAGATAGTACATTAGTATGATAAATTTATGCCAATGCAAGGAGACCAGGTTATGATATTCTTCTGGTGAAATTTCCACGTATACAGTGTAGTTTATAGTAATGCTTACTAGTATGTCAACGCCCTTGCGAGATGCTGCCTCGCTACTAGCGTGTGTTTGTCAAGTTACCTATGATTCCATGGTACTGCACATTTAATTTGTGGTACATGTACGAGTTAAGGTAACAGTCAACAGGATATAAGGAAAACTTTCAGTTCACAACCATTGTAATATCCAAAATGATGTAAATTGACCAAAAATATAATACTTTTAAAATTATAACAAAATTTTCCCAATACGATGGTTGTATTTTGCACAAGAGCTCTGATTGTTGTATAATTGTTGTAATTTAAAACACGAGACAAAACCAATGACTCAAGGTAGTGCACCTTCTAAGGAGCCTCAGGCACTGTTCAGTGCTGAGCTCAAGCAGGTCACCAAGCCTCAAGCAAAGCAAGAGCCAATATCTGTTCTCATGCCACACAATATAATCAGGTAGATTCAATATCAATATTTGAGCAGAGCGAGAACATCGCCATTGCACACTTCTTAGTGAAGAGTTAGAGCAGCTGCTAATTATTGGCCTGCAATGCAGTATCAAATGGTAGGTTCAAGGTTCATGTAGCTTTCATCTGCACACATGCACTGTACTAGTGGACATGTTTAAATTTTCTCTGAGCATATATTGTTATAGCTTAGCATGCATATTAACTATATTTAATATCCTATTTAGATCTAGACATCACACATACTTGTATTTGAATGATGTGCATAGATTTTTTAAACGAGAAACTGAGTGTGAAAACATAATAATGGAATCTAAATCAGCTGGATTATTAATTTGCAAAAGATCTTTTTGCTAATTAATATTATGTCAATGGTCATGATTGAATTATATTAGCCAGGTGGGAATCTTGAATATCTTCACGATAGTCTTCAGGGTGATCCATCCTATGAGGCACTGTGGCATGATCCCCTGAATCCAAGAACTCATACTCGCTACTATTGCCACATATTCCACGGATTTTTGTCCTCAACGTCTTTAGCCCTCTACTAATTGCCTTGCTGTGCTTGAAGAGCCAATGCAATACCACAAATGTCATATAGACTAGTGGAACTAGAGCAACAACGAAAGAGAGTGTTGTCGAAAAGTAGATGAATTCAAATGCTCTTTCCTGGGCAATATAGAGACAGACCACTGTGCCATACCACAAGGCCACCATCGAGATCAAGGCCGGATCGATAATGTTGTAAATTGCCCATTGTTCCTTGTATGGCCTGATGAGAGAGATGATTATGGTGAAAGATATCAGCACTACGGTGCCAAAAGTGTACAAATACATGTTGAGGGAGAAAGCATAAAAGATAGACATAAATATCCGTACTCCTAAGTATGTGCTCATGACAAAACGACAATCTCTAGTGCCTGGTTGCGTTCCATCTTTAACCAACCTAGGTAGCAGTCAGCAAAAGTGTGGATCGCTGGATTCCTGATTCTACAGCAGTTTAGACAGCTTTGAAACCACTTGAAGGGGTAGAGAGCGAGAAAGAGTGTGGGAATAATGACACATGAACGAAACTACAATAGCAGTGATTCCATAAGGTAGATATTCTCTGCTAAAGTACCGTATGCTGGTATCGTAGTAGAGAAAAAGGCCGATCTTGTGGCCATGAATGTCGTGGAGTGTAGTCGGAATCAGTAAGGTAAAGGATACGCTGAGAAGCTTGGTGTATGAGAGTAAGAAAAAAGTGGAAAAGACATCCACCATTGAAGCTTGCATGCTCCAATTCTCCTCAAAGAACGTGAGGATATGTTCAATATGTTTCCATAGGCAGACAATAATTTTGGTATTTCTTGAGTGAAGTTCGATCAGGAAGTAAGTCAATACGATCAGAAAAAGTGAATAAAGAGTCAGCTGTATAGTCCAGTGCAAGTGTTAGTAACATCGGAATATCCAAACATATTGGCCCATAGAGTGTGCGAAAGAAATCCAGGTTCCATACTCCATACGCTGAAATCAAAAGCTGACTCACAATGTTAATGCTAGGGTATTCGAAATTTACTAAGAAAACAGAAAAAGACGATCGAGAGAGAGAGAGAGAGAGAGAGAGAGAGAGAGAGAGAGAGAGAGAGAGAGATGAGATGAGATGAGATGAGATGAGATGAGGTAAGAGGAGAAACTTACATACATACATGCTGTCAACAGCTGTATCATCGTAGCAGTTTAAATTTGAAGGCTGAGCTGTAGAGATAAAGTTTGGGGAAGCAAATCAAAGGAGAGAGGGAGGAGGAGAAGAGAAAGAGGGGATGGGAGGGAGAGAGAGTGGATAAAGAAAGAGAGGGGGCAGAATCAGGGAGAAAGACAAAAATATGTAGCATGGAGAAGATAAGTAGCTAGTATTTATGACTACCCAAACCTTAGCAGAACAGCCTTTGAATCTAAATGTGATATGGGAGGGGTGTACTTCGAACCAAATAGGTTCCGCTTAGTGTTCATGTATTATCTACTCTAAAAAATGTTCCAACTAAAGCCTACCTACATAGCATACTCAGAACAGTCAACACCAAATTTAGCTAACTCAATGGATTACACACAATTTACTTTTGTTATTTTTAATGACTTCAGAGCTCTCTGCCTTCTTTCAGACAGAATAAGCACTCTTCATATCTTCTCCGTTTTCAAATTTCAGCTGCAGCTGCCACTCGCTCATTAATATGCACATGCGTGGTTTTGACATCATTACAGTATGTAGTGAACACTGGTGATCTATTTGTAGTGAAGCTCACTACCCATACATTTCACTAAGAATAATTATAGTGAACCACCTTTATTAGTAGTGACCGTCACTACCAATAGACTACATGGCAGTGAAAGGCAAAATAGTGACGGTCACTACCTCATGTAGTGACCATCACTAATCATTTTTTACAGTGATATATACCTCAGTAATAACACACTGTGTGTTATTTCCATTAGTTCTGTGCAGAATGTAATAATTTGCACATCAGCATGCTAATTGGAATCACATCTGCTGTGTTGTTTGTGATGTGCTATTTTATATAGCACACTGTGGTGCTGAGCATGTTGCCATTTTTACTGTGATGGTGTTATACTGACACAACAGATGTGCTATTATAAGGTATTAGCACATCGAGTGCAACAGTAGCACGTTAAAATTATTAAAAATTGCACACCCATTTTTTCTGTGCAGTTGTCAGGTGAATAGGCAGTGGCTCTCAAGTGCTTAATTCAGTTATAGTACAAGTCACAGAGACAGAGACAGGTGCCATTCCCTAGATAACCCACCTGCAAAGCACAGTAACTATGTGCATTTTCTCTTGAACTACAGCTAATCTAATTATTCTATAGCTAATCTTATACTGAAACAACAACACTGAGGATTGAGAGTAGTGATGGATAAATAACCACCACTATCAAAATGATAAACAAGCAAAGAACTATATCAGCAGATGGCCTACATCAAGTTTTCACCTGGACAAATAATTATTGTTTTTGAATATATGTACCTTGTGCTCTTCAAAACTTGCCAATAAAAATGTGACCTGCTATGAGAAAAGGGACCATTGGGAATATAAACTTTCATTTTCCAATAATAGGAAAAAAGATCGTTCAATTTTCTGTTTCTTAGTCGATTAGAAAATGTAGATTTTTTGCTTCATATTGATATACTATGTTTATATAGTAGGAACATGTGAACTGTAGTTACGGACACAATTATTTGCTCGGATACATATAAATTCATACAGAATTTAATTAAAAATTTGTACTATCTGAAAAGTGAATGTATCTACCCGAGTACATAAAAATGGCCATAACTCCACTTGTGATCAGTATTTTTGTTTGAAACTTGTACCATTGGATTCAGCATGCACACATAGGGCTATCAATCCATGCCAAAAACTCAATTTTTTTTGAAAAAATCCCCAATGGTTCCTTTTCTCATAGCCAGTCACATATGATAATGAATAATCTCTTCCACCTAAGTCAAACCCTGTAGTTGTATAGTTGTACATGCATGCATAATTCATAAATATTTAAAGTGTACTAACCTGTAGCTGGGGTGGTAATGGGCCTGGTCCTTTAACAATTTTTAGGATGCTGTTACCTATGAGAAGGTGTGCTCGAAAACCCAGGTGCAAACTGTTTGGAAGAAAAGAAATCGAGGGTGAAAGGGTTTGTATCATCGGAAGGAGGAATCCATCTATAGTATTCTTTTCCTTGGGTTCTAAATGATAGGGGATCCATGTCGTTGGCAGAAAGGTACACTTTGGTGTATGATTATCTCAGTAACAGTGCACGCACTCAGTGGTTGGATGACGCAGTTGAAGTCTGGGGAGTTTTCCAAACAAGTGAAACACTTGGGAGAAATCAGAATAGCAAAATGAGCATCTTAATTCATTTGAACCAAAGAGTTACTCACAGGCTGTGACGATGACTCTCTTTCCCCTTGATGTTATCTCTGTTTATCCAGTCGTTGATGCTGATTCGGAAGAGTGCTCATTTGATGAATTCTAGCGTCTCTTTCCTCTATTGATTCAATGGCTAGTCTATCATGTTGACTTGCACTCATTTGACCTATATTATAGCCTTTGCTCTGTCGTCAGATCAAACAAAACCAGGTGGATGAAGCTTAAAGTATTGGTCAGTTTGTGGGTGATCTACTTTTCTAAGTATGTCCTACACATAATACTATTAGGTGCAGTGTAGGTACTTTGTGCAATGTGAAATAATCGAATATCATAGTGAGATTCTGAAGAGATAATAATTTCATTTGACCTCCAATCCCATAAACTGGGCCCACATTCGAAAATTGCATAGCACAATGGTAGTAAACCTTATTAATTTTTGTGACTTACTTAGGGAAACAACCAAATTCATGTACTAATATTCAGACTGCTCCTGGCTGTTATTTATTATTAAAACGAGCATTCAAAATTGCTTCTTCGCCTAAGTGAGCACAACTTCATAGAAGCTCTTGAGAGATTGAGGCTGTGTCTAGGATCAATCGGTAGCAGTAGTGGAGAAGCCACACCTCAGCGGAGAGAGTTAGGCGGCGACCAAGAGATAGGCAAGGAAGCTCTCCAACTCACTCAGCTACATGGACAGTTTGGTCACAAGTATGGTACAGTGTACTGTATACGCGTGAATTGTTTGCTAGATAAAGTTTTGCCTAGCCCAGCTATGTGTAACTTTGTATTGCAAAAACGTTTGGTGGAATGAATTTTCACCAATGCGATAAAGATCACCATTTCCTCATTAACAAAAGATAGTACATTAGTATGATAAATTTATGCCAAGTAGACCAGGTTATGAAATTCTTCTCGTGAAATTTCCACGTATACAGTAGTTTATAGTAATGCTTACTAGTATGTCAACGCCCTTGCAAGATGCTGCCTCGCTACTCACGTGTGTTTGTCAAGTAATCTATATGATTCCATGGTACTGCATATTATTTGTGGTACATGTAGGAGTTGTTAAGATAGCAGTCAACAGGATACAATTCATATTGAAAACTTTCAGTTCATAACCATTGTAATATCCAAAATGATGTAAATTGACCAAAAATACAATAGTTTTTCAAATTATAACAAAATTTTACCAATACGATGGTTGTATTTAGCCACAAGAGCTCTGAATGTTGTAAATTGTTATAATTTAAAACACGAGACGAAACCAACAACTCAAGGTACTGCACCTTTTTAAGGAGCCTAGCTCAGGCCCTGTTCAGTGCTGAGCTCAAGCAGATCACCAAGCCTCGAGTGAAGCAAGAGCTGAGGTCTGTTCTCATGCCTGTCAATATGTGACCATCCACAAGAAAACCATGCATAATGCGCTGAAAAAATTTGAGTTAAGGCCACCATTACCAACTACCACCTTTGAACTATTGCTCAAGCAAATTTGAAGTCTCTATAGCCCCATGTAGTCATGGAGGTATGAGCAAAAATATATCAGGATCGCCCGTGCTAAAATTTTGAAAAAAATTGCAATGAACATTGCTGCATACGTTGCACATAGAAGTCCGTATACTCCCCATTTATGGTAAATATGTGGCTCCGCCCACCAAGTCAGTGAGCCAGCTGGCTGCCAAAACGCTCGAACCACAGCAGCAGCCAATAGCCTTTCGATGGAAATGAACAAGAAGACAAGCGTTTCTAAAGATTGTTAGTACAAAAATTCGATCAAAAAAGTGACTGGAGAGTTTTTCTGGCAGCTGTCGTGCTTGCCTACCTGCAACTATGGCAACAGCTCCGTATCATGGATAGCCATGGCAATGTTAGCTACACGGCCAACTTCTTCAAGCCATAACTCGGTAAGTATATATAGCGTTCTAGAAGCTACGAAGCAGATTTTTGTGTAGAGGAATGATTCCTTTATCGATCTATACAAAAAAGTGAAAATTGATAGTTATCACCATAGATGACTATGTTGGCCTGTATCTCATATTGATATTCAGCGCATTATGCATGGTTTTCTTGTGGACGGTCACATATAGTCAGGTAGATTCAACATTTGAGCAGAGTGAGAACATCACCATTGCACACTTCTTAGTGAAGAGTTTGAGCAGCTGCTATTGCATATTATTGGTCTGCAGTGCAGTGTTTAGTGAGGGGTATGTCACCATGGCCAACGCAATGATAGGTTCAAGGTTCATATGGCTTTCATCTGCACGCGTGTGCTGTACTAGTGGACATGTTTTGATTTTCTCTGAGCATGTATAGCTTATGTATGCATAATAACCATGTTTAATATCCCATTGTTTAGACGTCAAACATACTTGTATTATGTTATGACGTGCACCGATTTTTTTTTATACAAGTAGCATCAAAAATTGAGTTATTTCAGTGTGAAAATGTAATAATGGAATCTGATCAGCTGGATTATTTATTTTGCAAAAATAATTATCAATATTTTTGCTAATGACTATGTCAGTGGTCATGATTGAATTACATTAGCCAGGTGGGAATCTTGAATATCTTCACTATCATAGTTTTCAGGGTGATCCATCCTATGAGGCACTGTGGCATGATCCCCTGAATCCAAGAACTCATATTCACTACTGTTGCCACATATTCCACAGATTTTTGCCCTCAACATCTTTAGCCCTCTACTAATTGGCTTGCTGTGCTTGAAGAGCCAACGCAATACCACAAATATCATGTAGACTAGTGGAACTAGAGCAACGATGAAAGAGAGTGTTGCTGAAAAGTAGATATATTCAGTTGCTTTTTCCTGGGCAATATAGAGACAGATCACTGTACCGTACCACAAGGCCACCATCAAAATCAAGGCCGGATCGATGACATTGTAAATTGCCCATTGTTCCTTGTATGGCCTGATGAGAGAGATGATTATAGCGAAAGAAATCAGCACTACGGTGCCAAACGCGTACAAATACATGTTGAGGGAAAGAGCATAAAAGATATACATAAATATCCGTACTCCTAAGTACATGCTCATGACAAAACGACAATCTCTAGTGCCTGATTGCGTTCCATCCTTAAACCAACCTAGGTAGCAGTCAGCAAAAGTGTGGATCGCTGGGTTCCTGATTCTACAGCAGTTTAGACAGCTTTGAAACCACTTGAAGGGGTAGAGAGCGAGAAAGAGAGTGGGAATAATGACACATATGAACAAAACTACAATAGCAGTGATTCCATAAGGTAGATGTTCTCTGCTAAAGTACCGTATGCTGGTATCGTAGTAGAGAAAAAGGCCAATCTTGTGGCCATGAATGTCGTGGAGTGTAGTCGGAATCAGCAAGGTAAAGGATACACTGAGAAGCTTGGTATATGAGAGTAAGAAAAAAGTGGAAAAGACATCCACCATTGAAGCTTGCATGCTCCAATTCTCCTCAAAGAACGTGAGGATACGTTCAATATGTTTCCATAGGCAAACAATAATTTTGATATTTCTTGAGTGAAGTTCGATCAGCAAGTAAGTCAATACGATCAGAAAAAGTGAATAAAGGGCAGCTGTATAGTCCAGTGCAAGTGTTAGTAACATCGGAATATCCAAACATATTGGCCCATAGAGTGTGCGAAAGAAATCCAGGTTCCATACTCCATACGCTGAAATCAAAAGTCGACTCACAATGTTAATGCTAGGGTATTCTTGGATAGTACTAAGTATTGCCCTTATATTAAGTGGCTCAGCTATCCACTGACTGAAAATCACATAGGAACTGAGTTTCGGAGATGTAGCACTGATCTTGAACACCACAACTAACACGTAAAACAAAGTAAGTGGTCCAAATGATGCAGCCAAAAATTTTGCTATGTTTTGAAATCGACTTGAAGAGCATTGGTGGCAGCTAAGATCATAGGAGTACACTCTTCGACTATATCCTGGCAGGCACTTTCCACACATTGTCCCATTCATATTCAAACGTTTGCACATCCATTCATTGAGTCTGGAAGGATGTTTGGGTACAGGATTGTATATGCCGTGTAGTGCTTGGAAACTACCAGTGCATCCAATGAAGCACTTCCCAACCTCAAACTGGCCTGTGTTAGTGTTTAGCGCCATACAGTGGCACCCAAGAATACGAACATCATTAGTGGTGTCGTTGCACAGAATAGCTCCATGCATGTCACTGCCACATTCACACCATTTAGAGGAAGCATTGAAGAACTGCCAGGTATAGTGACACTCAGGGTCAGAAGCATTATCACTAAGTCTTGTAGGTGGATGATTACCGTAGTTGAGAACATTGACAGATCCTGACTCTGTAAGGTACACATGAGCAAGTGTTGCGAAGCTCAGAAGAAGTTTGAACATTCCAGTCATTATGATCAGAGAACAATGTTAGCTAGATAGCTGTTTGCTAGTATTTGTCTATAATGGTACAAGTCATGCACATGTAGCTAATATTTATATATTTGTGGATTCTGCTTGGACTGGTTGTGTAGCTACCTATAATCTACATATTTTGGAATGCGTGTTTATTGTTTTGATTCACTTCTAATATTCTATAGCAAATCTTATACTGAAATAACAACACTGAGGATTGAGAGTAGTGATGTATAGATATCCACCACTATCAAAATGATAAACAGGCAAAGAACAACATCAACAGATGGCCTGCAAACATGCTTGTGTCTAAACTATTATTATTGGCCATATTTGGTGTTGTAAGGTAAATGAACCAGTTATGAAACAGTTCCAGTTATGAAACAGTGAGTTGTAAACTAACTTTTAGGCGAAACTAGATCTAATTAGCTCTTGTTTCATAACTGGTACATGTTTCATAACTGGTTCACTTCCCTTAGTCGTTCTATAACATTGCAATGCATGTGCAAGCAGTTGTGACTTTAACAGCAGCCACTAGCTACATCTTAATGACATGCTGCCACTATACATGTATATGTCCATCATAGCACGAGATATTCAGGAACCACTGCAACAATAGCTTAGGTTAATTACCGTGTTTATGCTAATGAAATACATGATCTTATCAGCGCAAGAAAATTCGCATTCTAGGATTTGCCAATGTGCATCTTAATGGAGTGTGTGACGACCTTTACCAAAAAATTACACAAAATTTAAAAATCGTAATTATTTTTTTAGCTTGCATTCTATTAGGGTAAACACGGTATTTCATCAGGGACTGCAATAAAATAGTTATTGACCTGTTTGTTACCTTAGGGCTTCGATTATTTGCAGGTGCAGATTTTGGAAGTAGTGTGTTTAGTAGGTGCTCATTTAGCAATTTTTCAAAGTAACATTCTAGTATTAATTTTGTTCGAAAATACTGAAATTTTAATATTCGCGGGTATAATTTTTAGTGAAAATTGGGGAAACCACTAATTTCACTAAAATTAATTTAGTACCCGCGAACAAAAGTGTCCTCAAGGTATTCCGTATAAGGTAGTGATAATGACCTCTATTGCAAGGAGGCGAGCCTCTAGTGATTACAAAGCGGCTAGTAGAATAGCCAGTCTGAGGTGAAACAAGGAGTAGAAGATAAAAGTACATATCCATCTGCCAGGATCACTTTCAAGAGTCAAATATTCTGCCATGCTGTCACTACTACTGTAAGGGATGCGTCGAGAAACTTTCCCTGAGAGCTACATGTAGTACCAACCAACCCTTCCCCTGTCCAGAGTGTAGAAGTGACACCCTCCTCCCTGGAAATGACTCCAACCAGCTGCCAACGCCTTTCTTTGTTAACCACATGAAGGAGCTCCACACTAAGATGGAGAAAGCCCACAAGCAGTACAAGCGGTGGAGGCTCTCTATGCATGAGCAGTGCTCAGGAGGTGAGGTCACCACTTTCTGTCGACACTGCACTGAGTTCATTTGTGAGGAGTGTTTATTCCACCAAAAAGTGAAAGTATATGCTGGGCACAAGGTGACAAGCCTGGAGGAGCTGAAAAAAAGGAGAATCGAAGGAGATTCTCAGACCATCAAATCGACAAAAGCAGCTGTTGAGGCACAGGGAATCTGTAGCCACTTCAATCGAATAATTATTTAATGATTTTCATGAAGTCATTGAACAATGCAAGCGAGAGTTACCGGTATTAGTCTAAGAGAAAGCAGCAAGCGTAACAAAAGGAAAGCTAGATTGATTAAGCGTCCAAGAGAAAGGGTTTGAGATGGCGTTAGGTACTGTTCAGAGCCTTGTGGATTTTGTGGAACAGAACATTGAGACTGAAACAGAAGAAGAACATCCACAAACAATCGAATCAATGAGGAGACCAAGGAACACCAGTGCAGTATATGGCTGAGCTGGAACCAGTGGAAAAAGAATGTGAAGTGTGCAAGGGGGGTGAAGAAATTTGCCAAGAGAAGACAAATATACTAATCAAGGTTATCAACCTTAAAACTGCACAGTTTTTCAGTTGTGAAATATAGCAGATGATAGAACAGAGTCGATTTCACACTAAATTTTCTTGGAGAGTTGTTGATTTTACTGTGATGAATGAGTACTATTTCCAGTTCTTTTAGATTATCTCTACTTAATTTTTAATGTGGCAGTTAGATTAAGCTACTGGTTTTTCAATATCATTGGCATTCTTAAGAGAGGGATCAAAGGAAACCAATCTTACAAATTTTTGCCATCCCTTAGTTCTCCATGGAAATCTTTATAGTGTCATTCTTCCTGCTCTTTTTAAATGGGGAAAGACTTGTCACAATTCCATGAATACATGCCAAGTCAGAAGACTCTATCTCTAATGCATGTCACTCTCTTTTCACGCTGGTCTTTGTTGAGTTACCAGCTGCCATTTTTTGTTACGGAAGCTGAAATAGATGTTTGAAATTGAGTGTCCAAAGACTACGCGATCAATTGAATATTTTGAAAAGGAAGAATAGGGAAAAAAAGATTAATAGATTAAGATAGAGGAGGAAGAAAAGAGAAACAAATAGAAAGCACGTGTGGAGGAGGAAGATAGGGAAAGCAAGTTAGAAGGGAACTTAAACAAGGCAATCTCTTGACCATGATGTAATTGCTCTGCTAAATTCTAAGTAACCACGGTTTTGATTTAGTAGAATATTAGTACTGTAACAGCTGCAGTTGATATTGGTGATTTTATATAATGCTGTATCTCTATAGCCAAATTTTCATCTGGACAAAATAATTAACACCTTGTGCTCTTCAAAATTTGCCAATAATAATGAATATTATGATAATGCATAATAAGTTTTATCTGAGTCAAACTCTGTAGATGTATAGTTTGTACATGCATAATTCACAAAAGTACTAATCTGTAGTTGGGGTGGTAATGGGCCTGGTCCTTAAACAAGTTTTGGAATGCTGTCACCGGTGAGAAGGTGTGCTCGAAAACCCAGGTGCTCACTGTTTGGCAGAAAAGAAATCGAGGGTGAAAGGGTTTGTATCATCGGAAGGACAAGTCCATCTATAGTATCCTTTTCCTTGGGTTCTAAATAATAGGGATCCATGTTGTTGGTAGAAAGGTACACTTTGATGTATGCTTATCTCGGTAACAACGCATGCACTCGGTGGTTGGATGATGCAGTTGAAGTCTGGGGAAGTTTTCCAAGCAAGTGAAACACTTGGGAGAAATCAAAATAGCAAAATGAGCATCTTAATTCATTTGGACCAAGGAGTTGCTCACAAGCTGTGACGACGACTCTCTTTCCCCTTGATGTTATCTCTGTTCATCCAGTTATTGATGTTGAACAGTGCTCATTTGACGAATTCTGGCATCTCTTTCCTCTGTTGAGTCTATCACGTTGATATGCACTCATTTGAATACAGTATACAAAAATGAGCAAAGGACAGAAGACCAATGAAAAGAGCTTGTTCACTTTGGAAGTTTAGCACGCTATGTTTTTGGAGCCATGTTATTTGGTTGCCTTGTAGCACGCCTTTTCCCACTAGAACAGCACAAGAAACAAATAGGTTGTACAACTGCATACTGTGAACGAAGTTTCTGGATGCCACTATCATCTACGAGTGTTTCTTCTGGAGATCCACAATAATAAAAAACAAATGTTAGGAAATGATACTAGAGTCACACTGTAGTACTGAACTTCCACTGGGTCTGCACAAAGCAGTTTTTGACGCACTACAATTAAATCAAAGTATGGAGAGGATGATGAAAGTAATGGTGATCAACAAATATAGAGTTTACTATTGTAGTGTAGTAATCTGGGCTATTCTGCCACCTCAATTGAGCGAAAATCAATTTGTGTAGTGTCCTCTAAGCAGTGATGTATAATGGGCTGCTTCAACTTCCACAAACCAAATGTCCGACCAAAATGGTGGGAGTTTGATGGACACATTGACCATGGCAGCTGTAGAAGCCGTTGAACTGTCCTCGGTGGGTTCATCATCAGCCATAGAGTTTGCTAGTTAAAAGGGTCACTAATCTAGGTAGACAGCTTGACACTGCAATTATCATTTTCAACAAAATATTAACTATGCATGAATGTTTGGCAGCGCGAGGTGACCTGGTAAAGATCAACAAAAAGTATATTTACAATCCTGCAGCAGGCCTTCAGCTATGGTAGCTGTAAAGCAGTAATAATAATAATAATAATAATAATAATAAGTGGTGATAAAGTACACCACCTTTGCTATTGCCACTGGCTACTTGGCTATACTATTGTCTTTAGCTCCTTCATTACCCTGCACGCATGCGCAAGGAGTAAAGCATTCGGTTTGTCTGTTTGTCGTTATCGTTGTTGTCGTCATCGTCGGCGGCACATATTGTACTTATTGTATTGTATTAAAGTATTGGTCACTTTGTGGGTGATCTACTTTTCTAAGTATGTCCTACACATGATAATATTAGGTGCAGGGTGCAGGTACTTTTTTCAATGTGAGTGGAACGATCGAATATCATAGTGACAAGTTCACATAAAGATATAATGATATGACAAGAGATAATAATTTCATTTGACTTCTGACCCCATAAACTGGGCCCACGTTCGAAATCGCAAAGCACAATGGTAATAAGCCTAATTAATTTTTGTGATTTGCATAGGGAAACTTTCAGTTCACAACCATTGTGCCCCCTCCCGCCGAAGGCGAAAATGTTTAGCTTTATGCATTTTAAATCTGTGCGTGCACCCAAAAGTATTATTTTAAGTATAATTATATATATGTGTTCAGGTCAAAATCTTAGAATAAAAGTACATTACATTATGACAATAATGAAAAGTAAGCGGTGACACTACACTATTAGAAAATATGTACATTTCAGAGCACCAAGCATCGCCTTTCTCTCCACCGAAGCAACACACTCAAACGCCATCCTAATTCCGTTGTCTCCTGTCGATGAGCGAAGTATTGCTTCCATTCTCATGGCCTCAACATGGCTCTCACTCTGAGAATGCTTCACTAGTGCCTGTACTGTTATTGATTGGTAAGGTACATCAGTCCAAACGGCTCTTTCGACGACAGACTTTCTCAGGCGTCGACTGTGTTTTCGGCATAATGAACAAATCATACCAAAGCCATCATCGGTTGGTAGCATCCATAGAAAGTTGTCGCTCCACGCGTGGTCAATCTCTGTCCGTCTCTTTTTTGAGTTTGGATTGTCGATACTCGTTGCCATTTTTTGAGCTTGAGGTTATTCGGTTGATTGTGCAATACCATAGGCCACGCACATTGTATGCACGCGCATCTAGATCTGTGCTTACCAAGCCACACCTCCATGATTCAAATAATATCATTCCACGTGCACGCGTATGCACGGAAAGGGCGCAGTCAGAAAGAGTATCGGCCGATACTCCTTCTTCGAGGAAGGCATATCGGGCCGATACGCCTTAGTATGCCTGGGGAGAACACTGGGTATAGTCTACTGTATACGTGGGAATTGTTGCCAGATGCTGCCTTGCTACTCACGTGTGTTTGTCAAGTTACCTATGATTCCAGGGTACTGCATATTAAGTTTATGGTACATGTAGGAGTTGTTAAGGTAACAGTTAACAGGATATAAGGAAAACTTTCAGTTCACAACCATTATAATATCTAAAATGATGTAAATTGACAAAAAATACACATGTACAATACTTTTAAAATAATAAAAAAAATTTAGCAATACGATGGTTATGTTTTGGCACAAGAGCTCTGAACGTTTTAAAATTGTTGTAATTTAAACCAAGAGACGAAACCGACTCAAAGCACTGCACCTTTTAAGGAGCCTCAGGCCCTGTTCGGTGCTGAGCTCAAGCAGATCATTAAGCCTCGAGTGAAGCAAGAGCTGAGGTCTATTCTCATGCCTGTCAATATAATCAGGTCGATTGGACATTTGAGCAGAACGAAAATATCACCATTGCACACTTCTTAGTGAAGAGTTTGAGCAGCTGCTATTGCATATTATTGGCCCGCAGTGCAGTATCTAGTGAGGGGGTTGGCCTACACAATGGTAGGTTCAAGGTTCATGTAGCTTTCATCTGCACACGTGCAATGTACTAGTGGAAATGTTTAGATTTGTATTGTTACAGCTTATGCATGAATATTAGCCGCATTTAATATCCCATTTTTTAGCTAGACATCAAACATACTTGTATTATATGAGATGTGCACATACAAGTAGCATCAAAAATTGAGTTATTTCATTGTGAGAACATAATAATGGAATCTAATCAGCTGGATTATAAAATAATTATCAAGGTCATCATTGAATTACGTTAGCCAAGTTGGAATCTTGAATATCTTCACGATAATCTTCAGGGTGATCCATCCTATGAGGCACTGTGGCATGATCCCCTGAATCCAAGAACTCATACTCACTACTGTTGCCGCATATTCCACGGATTTTTGTCCTCAACGTCTTTAGCCCTCTACCAATTGCCTTACTGTGCTTGAAGAGCCAACGCAATACCACAAATGTCATACAGACTAGTGGAACTAGAGCAACGATGAAAGAGAGTATTGCCGAAAAGTAGATGAATTCAAACGCTTTTTCCTGGGCAATATTGATACAGATTACTGTGCCATACCACAAGGCCACCATCGAGATCAAGGCTGGATCGATGACATTGTAAATTGCCCATTGTTCCTTGTATGGCCTGATGAGAGAGATGATTATGGAAAAAGATATCAGCACTACGGTGCCAAACGCATACACATACAGGTTGAGGACAAAAGCGTAAAATATGTACATAAATATCCGTGCTCCTAAGTACATGCTCATAACAAAACGACAATCTCTAGTGCCTGGTAGCGTTCCGTCCTTAAACCAACCCAGGTAGCAGTCGGCAAAAGTGTGGATCGCTGGATTCCTGATTCTACAGCAGTTTAGACAGCTTTGAAACCACTTGAAGGGATAGAGAGCGAGAAAGAGAGTGGGAATAATGACACATATGAACAAAACTACAATAGCAGTGATTCCATAAGGTAGATGTTCTCTGCTAAAATACCTTATGCTGGTATCGTAATAGAGAAAAAGGCCAATCTTGTCGCCATGAATGTCGTGGAGTGTAGTCGGAATCAGTAATGTAAAGGATACGCTGAGAAGCTTGGTGTATGAGAGTAAGAAAAAAGTGGAAAAGACATCCACCATCGAAGCTTGCATGCTCCAATTCTCCTCAAAGAAGGTGAGGATATGTTCAATATGTTTCCATAGGCAAACAATAATTTTCATATTTCTTGAGTGAAGTTCAATCAGCAAATAAGTCAATACGATCAGAAAAAGTGAATAAAGGGAAGCTGTGTAGTCCAGTGCAAGCGTTAGTAACGTCGGAATATCCAAACATATTGGACCATAGAGTGTGCGAAAGAAATCCAGGTTCCATACTCCATACGCTGAAATCAAAAGCCGACTCACAATGTCAACGCTAGGGTGTTCTTGGATAGTACTAAGTACTACCCTTACGTTAAGTGGCTCAGCTATCCACTGACTGAAAATCAGATAGGAACTGAGTTTCGGAGATGTAGCACTGATCTTGAATACCACAACTAACACATGAAATAAAGTAAGTGGTCCAAATGATGCAGCCAAAAATTTTGCTATGTTTTGAAATCGACTTGAAGAGCATTGGTGGCAGCTGAGATCATAGGAGTACACTCTTCGACTATATCCTGGCAGGCAGTTTCCACACATTGTCCCATTCATGTTCAAACTTTTGCACATCCATTCATTCAATCTGGAAGGATATTTGGGTACAGGATTGTATATGCCGTGTAGTGCATGGAAACTACCAGTGCATCCAATGAAGCACTTTCCAAACTCAAATTGGCCTGTGTTGGTGTTCAGTGCCATACAGTGGCACCCAAGAATGCGAACATCATTAGTAGTGTCGTTGCACAGAATAGCTCCATGCATGTCACTGCCACATTCGCACTGTTTAGAGAAAGTATTGAAGAACTGCCAGGTATAGTGACACTCAGGGACAGAAGCATTATCACTAAGTCTTTTAGGCGGATGATTACCGTAGTTGAGAACATTGATAGGTCCTAACTCTGTAAGGTACACCTGAGCAAGTGTTGCGAAACTCAGAAGAAGCTTGAACATTCCAGTCATTATGATCAGAGAACAATGTTAGATAGCCGCTAGCTAATACTGAAATCTAATGGTGCAAGTCATGCACATGTTGCTAATATTATTTATAGTCTGCTTGGACTGGGTGTGTAGCTAGCTATATATAATCTATTTTGGAATCTAGCTATGTGCACTTTCACCTGAACTATAGCTAATCAAATATTCTATTACAAATTTTATACTGAAATAACAACACTGAGGATTGAGAGTAGTGATGGATAGATATCCTCCACTATCAAAATGATCAACAGGTAAAGAATAACATCAACAGATGGCCTACAAACATGCTTGTGCCCAAACTATTATTATTGGCCATATTTGGTGTTATGGTGGTTCTATACCGTGGATTTACTATTCCTTGCAACAGACCAAGCGTAAACCGTCAGCTGAGATAGCGAGTAACTAATTGAATCACTGATCACTTGTGTGCAAACACAGACATGGCACATGCTGTACACGGGCACATACGCGATATATGCACGTGCGCGCAGTATTAATAGCTTATTATCTTACGTAACTCACACGGAATTTGAATGGTAACGATGGCAACCAGCTGTGAGCCAAACCGCTGCAGCGCCTACAGTGATGATTTGCATTGGCGTTTGATGTACCAACGTACCGCCCTGGGGTTATCATACAGGGAGATCGCGTCAAATCTGTACGTGGACGTTTCTACCGTGTGCAGAACAGTACAGCTATTTGAATGCACAGGAAATGTGTCCAAAAAAGAGTACAATGCAGCTACTCTACCACGTAAGCTCACAGGAGTAGTGGAGCTCCTCATCATGCAGTTAGTATAACCCTGACTGAAATTAGAAAAGAGGTTCACTATATGAGTGGAGTGAATCTTTCAGTATCAATTTCTACGCAAGCAAAATTTCTGTAGACAAGGAATCAGGCTCGTAGCTTCTCAAAGAGATGAAGTTTTGCAGCAAACATATGCAAATGAGGTTTTAATGTATAAGGCAGATATGATTATTTTTGTGGACGAGATTGGAACAGATGCGAGGGACAAAATTCGAAAGTATGGATATGGTGTGAGGGGAAAGCCTCCTGTTGCCCAGAAGCTTCTGGTTAGGGGTCAGCATTTTTCATCTATTGCAATTATGAGTACAGCTAGGGTACTTGATTTTCAAGTTGTGACAGGTGCTGTTACTGGTGACGTGTTCGAATAGTTTGTACAGTACTCAATTTTACCCCATCTGATGCCATTTAATGGAACCAATCAGCACAGTATAGTAGTCATGGATAATGCTTCAATCCATCATGTTGATGGCATTACAGAGCTAATTCAGGGAGTAGGTACTATACCACTGTTTCTTCCACCATACTCTCCTGATTATAACCCAATAGAGGAGCTCTTTTCAAAGCTCAAGACCACAATTAAGACCTGTGAGTTTCAAGATGTACAGTTAGACTTAGAAAGTATAATATTATATTCTGCATTTTATCATTATTATTACCCCAGAAGACTGTAACAGTTGGATTGCTCATGCAGGCTTCTACCCAATGAACTAAACATTGAATAACAATCACTTTTGTATGTACAAACACTGTTGTTTACAGTGTGCAATGTTTCTTGAATAATATAGTTTAAATATCTTAATGGGCGAGTTTGCGGAGAGAATTGAGAACAAGTTGTTTAAATTCTTGCTGGGTAAGTATATTCTGCTCCAATAATTCCTGTAGCTCACGTAATTCACGGAGTTATTTCATCCGGAGCTCAGTGACTTTGTCAGGTGAAATCCCCACAGCAGCTGGTGTAACTGGAGTAGCAGATGCTTTTGGTGAAGAGGGAGCAATAACTACAGATTGACTATTATTCTGTAAAATATTTGGAGTACGAGCAACACTTGCAAACGTAAGAGCTGCTCCGGTGATTGCCTCAGCAAGTGAGGCTTTCTTCTGTGGCTGGACTCCAGTAAAGGGTGGTAAGTCAGGGGGATCATCAAAACTTTCATGATTTTTGGTGGTAAGCATCCTAGCCCAAAAACGTAGTTGGGGTACGGTGTATTTCGTACCATGTTTCTCTTTCAATTGAGTAACATAATCCTGAACTTCATCTTCAATTTGCTGACGTTTAGATGCCAGTGGCTCTGTAGGGCTACTACGTTTACGGTTGCCAGTTGATGAATCCTTAGGTGGGTCACTTTTCCCATCACACCACAACATTATGTTTTCTTTGCTAGTTTTGAGCGTTTCGTTCATCTGATCCAAGTCAGCCTGGCACATTAACAAGTGCTTGGTAGACTGCTTGCCTGTAAAGTAACCAACTTGGAATTCAGTCATAGGGAACATACTCGCTGAATTGATCCATCAACTTCATCTTTAGGCCAGTAATGGAGTCAAATTGAGAGTGAAATCCATGCAATTCACGCACAATAAAGTCACTTCTTTTGTCTGGATTGATTATTTTAACCCTGTAATGTAGCTGTGGTGAGAAATAGGTGCAATAGATAGTACACAGACGTCTGTACAAGGAGGATCTAGTCTAGTGCACCCCCACACACCGCACACATACAAAATGTATTACCAATTCTGTGATCATACTAACCTTTTTCTCCGTTTGTCCCCTCATATCACGACGGTATCAATCCTGGTCCTGAGGAGAAGGAGATCTACTAACTGCAGGACTACGATCACGGACTGGGCCGTTACTCAGACAGTACTGTGACCTTGACTGAACTCCATCACGACACTCGTCGCTTCCAGATCGAGAGAGTTGAGAGTATTGGTGCAGTGGAGGCTGCCAGTAGCTGTAGTTGCAACAATCGTAATACCAGCTTCCCGTATAGTCCTCCATATTTTCCGAACGCAAGCGAGAGTGATCCGTGCTGGCCACGCACACAAATTTGGCGCGCACACGCATGATAATGTTATTACTACTAAAAAACAGCATGCACGGTTGTGGTTTGGGGAATACCCTGGTACCGCTGACGGTTAAATCCGCTGTAACATTGCAATGCATGTGCAAGCAGTGGTGACTTTAGTAGCAGTCACTAGCTACATATTGATAACATGCTGCCACTATACGTCCATTATAGCACGAGATATTCAGGAACCAAGCTAAGGTTAATTATTTCGTCAGGAACTGCAATAAAATAGTCATTGACCTGTTCTTGTTACCTGAGGGCTACAATTATTTGCGGGTACAAATTTCAGCAGATTTTGGAAATAGTATGCCATATTTAATTCTGCACCAAAATTTCGGGTGTACAGTATCACGCGACCCCTGTATGTGTATACACATGTATTTCTAGAATATTAAGTACTGACGCATGTTCGACCTCCGGTGTACATTCATGAGCAGGTACTACAATAGGGTTTGTTGCCCTAGATTTGGAGTTCATTGATAAAATTGTGATATTGTGTTTTATTAAAATTTCATGTACATATAGTTGTTTTTATCTTGTGTTCCATTTACATGCCCAATGTCACTCATTTTGTTCTTGCAGAGAAGAGGGTATATTTGCCTTACAAGAGGCCATCCGATTAGCACAGCAACATAATAACTCACTGCTACTGGAATATGCCTTGGTATGTAGTACATATAATCAAGAGTGGATAACACAGAAAAGAGAGTATCTAACTCCAGTGTACCTGCCTGTAATAGCTCTTTTCGTAGTACGAAGTACACCTGCATATGTTTAGTACTGCACGACCTAAAACAGCTCTTCAGCAGTTTGATTTTCTCTCATCTTTTCCCACTTAATATTTACTGTTGATATAACTGACACCTTCAACTTGTACAGATTTAGTGTGTACAATGGACATGTACACACATTTTTTTTCACATAATAATAATATTATATTCTTTGTAGGCATGGCTTCACCAGCTTCAACCCTGCTCTGGCGAAGATTCACTGATCATCCTAGATAAATACATCAAGAATGCTGTAGATCTTAAAATGCCAGTAAGCATTGTTAAATCAACATGATAATGTACATGACTTGTATCTCTCAGTCCTTAGGGATATGGGGTAGACTGCAGCAGGCAAAGGCAAAACTGGAGTTAGCACAGGAGCCAAGAAAGTAGGTTGATAACGCTGGTACTACACTAGACTAAGTGACTATGAGCATGGACAAGTATGAACAAACCATGCACTGGTATATGGCACTTCTTGGATCAGAAAGGCTTGTACATGTTTTGGACCATTAGCTTGCGTTGGTTAATCTATTCTCCCTGGGTTATTACCTGTATGTAACAGTTTGTAGATTAGCCAGGAAGAAATGCTCCTGAGATGTGTGTATGCATGCAAATGCACTTATGGGAGCGTAGCTTACATGGTAGTTTGAAATAGAGATGTTTTACATAATTTAATACATTTGTTTTGTAGTGTATTTGATGCAGTGATGTCCAGTGAGGCAGAGTTTGGTTCTGTTCATGAGATTGATGGTAAGGGGAGCAGGGCCAGTGAGCAGAGCTCTATCCTTTCCTTCTTGGCTGCTACCTGGGACTACTATGGAGGAAAGTATGTACATGTAAATCAATATTAAATTTTGTGCATGTACATGTACATTGTACGTATGCTGAACCTATCTATGATAGTTCTGGTTTAGCCTGTATATAGCTACTATAAGTGGAAGTATTAACTGTCTTTCAGATATGAATGGAAGGGTTGTGGTGCTCTAGTAGAGGTTTGCTACTATAAACACATACAATTGCAGCCAAACTGTACTAGAGCACCTTAGATAACTCTCCCATAGCCAAATGAGCCTTTTCAGCTTATATGCACTGTATATCAAGTGACAATCATTGCAATTACAAGGACAGTGCTGTATATCAAGTGACTATGATTGCACTTTAGATTGCAGGGACTTCTGTATTCACTGCTACTCTCTCACCTGATGTCAAGTGACCATCCTTCCCCTAGCAGTGGATATGACGATGAGCCTCTGGCACTTTCGCTATCATTGGTGGCTAGATACCTTTCTGGAATGGTATGAGAATAAAGTACTACTCAACATGCATACACGTATGTGTATCTATCCTATTGTAGCCAGCAAACTATCCAATTAATTATTATGACTGGATTTCCAAACGCCAAGGCTAAGTTTAAGGATGGCTTTATTTTGGCAGCAGTACTATTTCTCTAAGCTCACAGTGGCTGCTCCTTAGCTATACTTTTATTAGATTGGTGGCATTGATGAATACTGATGGTTTTAACGTATTTTTTTACCTGTATCATGTTGCAATTGCGTGGTAAGTACATGGTTGAAACATGCTTAATATATGCATATTATTGCATACGTGTACATACATGTAAGTATTCGGCCTTTCACACAGGGGTATTAGAGTAAGGCTTACTTCCGTTTTGACCATAATATTATATTATGTTTGTTAAATCCTTATTTAAGGGAAAGTTTGCTGATGGCGTCACCATCCTGAAAAATGCCAAAAAGAAATTAACTACCAAACAAAGTTCTAAGGTACAGTACAATGATGTATTCGCTAGGTTCACTGTATGTATGCATCATACTCTGAGGATTTTCCCTCCACAGATTCCAAACCTATACATAGTAACCCAAAAAGTTTACATACATAGCATAATTTGTACAAGCCCTATCTCAGATTTACATAATATTATTTTCCCTATTAATCGAATACAATCCATTTTAATATTTCGCAAGTATAAAAACAATTGAATAAAATTGATAAAGTAGGGATGGCAGGATCAAAAAGTACACAAACAAGAGATAATCGCATCTACTATACATCCCTACGCTTGCTTTTCTCGACTATTGTGTACTTATTAATCATGGTTGACGTGTTTGTTGAGTGCGGTATGTGGGAGACATTCGTTCAGGTTGTTCCCTAGTTGTCACGATGGTTCGGGTTTATCAGTTTGATTCAATCACATTACTACGGGTTATTTTTGCACCCCTCAAAAAGCAAGCGTAGGGCTGTATAGTAGATGTGATGATCTCTTGTTTGTATACTTTTTGATCCTGCCATCCCTATTTCATCAATTTTATTCAATTGTTTTTATACTTGTTTCTGTTCTTTTTTATTGCACTTAGTGTAATTTATCAGTACATGGTCTGCTCACAACTTCTGATTAAGTAGAAGATGGGAGGTGCGCAAAAATCTTTGCCACGCCCCTCATTAACTAGCGTTCTGATCAGATGAATAGGATGACAAAGAAGGCTGCTTTAGGCGGCCCAAGTAGTGGTGATACTTTTCCGCTTAGGGAGAAAGCCAAGTTCTAAGTTTTATTGTTGGCAGTAGCTAGCTACCCGGCATATTTTTATGGTCTGTACGTTCAATACCGCTGCTCGAGCCTTGCGCCTTCGTATGATGTATGACAGCGTAGCACTTGCGCTGCATTTGCTAGTGAGTAGCTCGGCTATGCCTAGCGCCTTACTGCTCCTCGAGCCTTGAACCTTCATATCCATGATTGGTCCAGCGCGCTGTTGCACGATACGAGCTAGTAATCATCGATCGTGCATCTGAGCTAGGCGCCTAGGGCCAGGCGCTGTCACATGACTTCACCTTGGCAATATTATATCCGAGCATGTGCATTATATCATAAAATGGTGTATCAGACACACCCATTCGATAACGCGCTGTACACACCCACCATTACGTAACCATCGAGATAACGCAAAAATAGCGTGCCATGGACCTGCGCGCTACAAAAGGAACTGGATTTATACTCAAACTAAGAAGAGAGGTCAAGGCAGTCTTGAATTAGCCCTGGTAATGAAAAAGAAACAAAGAAAGATTGACAAATGGCCTATATTTTGAACATCTGATTCTAACGTGTACAATTGTTTTGATGAATGATCTTGGTCTTGTTAGATGCACAATTTGTTGGAGATTTGATTTTCACACTTAGAAATTTCAAAAAAATACCTATTTCGAGATATTTGGGTATTTGTAATGTATTACTGGCATATCCGGGCCATCCCACCGACTCTATATAACGTGTACCCGGACCAAGCAAATATGCGGTTATAGCATGAGCGTTGGTGGGTGCAACGCAGATATACGTGAAGTTTTTATCATTTAACGTCCAGTCACATCCAAATACCCGCACTGTTGCAAGTGGTTCAAATCTTAACAAAAATGATGTTTCAGTGTTGAAGCGAACTCCATTTTAGGCCAATGGCCTCCACCTACTTCCTTGCTCGGCTACATGACATGCCATAGACTAGTCTTATTTAATCAGTAGCACACAATGTGCTCAATCACTAAAAAAGTAACATGTTATTATATTCTGTTGAGTCCTGCGATTATGCTCCGTCCCTCCTTTCTTTTGGGGGGGGGGGGGGGGGGGGATCCTTACATTTCTGTGTGACGACTATTACCGACCATCAAATGCAACATGGGCGTGTGATCCCTGTACTTTCTCTAGCTGTTTAATGGGCAAAAGTCGAGAAAAACACATGACACAAATCGCTAGTTTGCTAGCTGTATCTACTGTTTTTATTTGTATTTTACATTTTGTAGTCAAAGGGGGGAGGCTTATACGCGAGACAAAACCACCTATGCAGGAAATTGAGCTAAATGTGCAGTGGGGGGAGGGGCGTAATTACGGGATTCTTCAGTACATTATCGGAAGATCATTATCACCTTTCAAGAACTTCTCAACGGTATAACCTCCAGTACCAGCTTTCTCAATTAACTGCAAATTTCATAAAAAATCGTGAGTGGTCGATTATTCCATAGCAGCAATGGTAAAGATACGATAGCGTATCATCTGTGTTCTTGGACCAATTGTTTCTGGTACTAAGTATACCGTATTCGCTCGATCAGACGCCGCTCTCGATTAGTCGCCGCACCTCCGGAAGTGCTGAACGAAGTAGTGGCCGCTCTCGAATAGTAGCCGCGCCACGCATACTATTCGAGAATACCAGCACGTGGACATGCCTCGCGACTCGTTTTCGATAGCAGGTACACGATAAACAGTCTAGAACAAGTTCTAACCTTCTTCTACATCAGCAAGGGGGCAGAATCTCCTAGATCAGTGGTATCAATCGACCTTTTCTCTACTCTGGCAGCTACTGGTATTAATAAACGCCGCTCTCGAATAGTCGCTGCTCTCGAATAAACGCCGCACAAACTCGTGCAATGAAATAAATAGTAGCCGCGGCGTTTGATCGAGCGAATACGGTACATGTACATACCCTTGGTCATTTCTGCAATCAACAATGCCAAAAACATTGTGAGATATTTTCTGCAGAAGATAATACATCATGCCTGATTGTGGAGATTTCCCTCAGTATGGAATCAGCTTGCTCTGTTGATAGTCAGCACAAAGTACCAGAATGAACGTTTCTTTCAGATTCTGTCATTCTCTGCAGCCGGTTTCTTTTCCAGGTCAATGATTTTCAACCATGTCTCACTACATCACTTGATTGCTTCATTGTGATACTTATGCAAGTCAGATGCTTCCTCTCAGTGAGTGTTGAGTGATGACTGCAACTGCTATTTTTCCGTCTCGATCTCTGATATCTGTGGATGAGCTAGAACCAGACTGCAATAGTAGTTTCAAGTACATGTCTGAGCTCTGAATCTGACTTTTCAAACCTGCGCATGTATCGCAATAATCCAGCTTACACATGTATGTGGACAAAAGGCTACTTAGGACGATGTTTTTAGCCAATTGAATGCTGAGTAATTGGAAATCATAAGTTTGTTCTGCTCTCGTTGGATTTGTCACCAGCAAGCGATGTAGCACAACGCTGATCGTACTTTTTAGCGGTTGTCTTTGGCATTTGTATGGTTGTAAATTTAGAGAGAAAATAGTGTGTCGGACAGTAAGACTCGGTGGTTCACCCATTAGGTTGGCTGTTTGTGTCAATAAAGGTCAAAAATGTTTCAAAGTGTCAGTCTTAGCTGAATTTGATGCTTTCCATGACGTTCATGCGGATATCGTACATTGATGACCTCCTCTGGAGCAATATGTCACCACCATTTGCTAAAGGCTTGATCACAATCACTCGGCATAATTGCTGCATCTGACAATCGCTTTTCTTCAGTCTCAGCTTTAGTAATCCGGACAATCTGTTCTTGACTTGCGTTTTGCTTCATTTTTCTTCGTTGCGCCAGTCGCTGCTTTGATATTCCAAAAGCCATACATATGTATTTAGCACAGTAGAGATAGCTTCCTCGGGAGTCAAACACATTAGCTATAGCTCGAAGCCAATCTTTAAGTCATGATAGTGTGCCAAATCTGCTCTGTTTGGTACAGGGTTGAGTCTCTTTGCTTTTTTCAGACTAGTTCCCTGCTTTTTCATCAATTTAAATTCATCCTTGTATTATGACACCACAGAGTAGCACTTTGTGCACATGCACTTCCGAATTAGTGCCCACCCCAGCTGAATCAGATGTAGTAGGCTGTTCATCAGCACTTCATTCAGTCAAAGATTCATTTATACTTCTGTCTCGCCTCCTAGGCATCTTGCGTGCTATAAGCACAAGCAATCAATAGATAAGCAATCAATAGATATCGATGAAAACTGGTTTATACGTTCTTCAAATTGCTCAAAAGGTTTACTAGTGCTACAAATCGTGCTTTGTCTGTTCAGCATGCCTGTGGTTTATTCTGCTGATGCGCTTGCGCATGCTCAAGCTCAATGTTGGAAAGGGTCGTCAAGTAGCTCTGCTGTAGAGTAATACGCTAGCGCTACAGTGGCTACAGAGCGCGGGGTATGTGCTCTACCGAGCTCTAGTTCTTATTTTATGTGATCTTAGGGCCCTCTTCTATAGAAGGGCTACAGTAAAACCATACATGGACTGGGGCAGACATAAATTAGGGTGACATAAGAGGGAATGAGCGGAAGAAATGGCAGATTCCCTTATCATAAATGAACTAATGCAGTACTATCTGTAAGGAGATATTAAGTACCATTTTCCTTATGATATTACTAATGTGTTTTTTTATGTATTCAGTGATATGTTTTCATCCTCTGAGACTAAATCTGTTATTGTTTACTTTCTTAAGGTCTTTTCTTTCTTGTTTGGCAATTCATAGATTTCTTTTCCCAGCTTAGAGTTAATTTGTGTAGGGCCCAAGCCAGGCATCATCAAGCTTTCCTCCTTCAAGGCTGCTTGTTTCTAAATAATAGCTTTTGATATTCAAGAAGCTTGCTTTGGAGATGCTTCCTGTTATAAGTTTCCTTCAGAATCTATTGTTTTTGAGCTTTCAAAATGTTTGTCTTTGCCTTTTTAGATTTTGGTTCGGGTTTACCTTTTCATCTTGCTGAGGAATCATTTCCGCATCCATTGGTAGGCTCATGTGCTACTGATGTAGCATGTAGTATGTGATTCTTGTATCGATGCCTTCATAGAAGAATAATATACTTGCCTGCATTATTCTTAGGAGCCGAATTATATTATAATATGAGCTGGACAAAAACGGTTTAATTTGGTTAAAATCTAGTACGTTCCCATTCTTCCTTTCGCTGTAGCAGGAACCTGGCAAGCAAGATATGTAAATCTCTGCATGCATCTAAGATTTTCAGATTTCAGATGACCACTGCTTTTTCTTTGTGGCCTGATACAGAAACAAAAAAATGCAACTGTGGTGCGCTGATTGATAAGAACATCTTTGTTGTCGTACCTATGGATTATGATTGACTCTTTTCCTGACGGGTGTGTCCCACTGGTATGCAAACAGTAAATTTAGGTGAGGAGGTTGGCCTTTCACTCACTAGCTCAGTGTCATGCATACATGGTTGTTAATCTCCTGGCTACGATTTAGTCTACAGGCTACTAGAGCATCGAGTGCAAAAGCAGTGTGTCCACATGAATGATCGAATATCCAAACATGCTTGAATGCTCAATTTGCTCAGTTACTTTACCCACTGCATGCCTTCATCTGCTCAGTGAATAGCTCACCGTTCCAATAACCATCATGGTTCTTTCCCTGTTCAAAATTACGTGTCATTCTGCTTGGTGGTCTCTTACAAGGCATATCTTTGAGAGCTGGATTTTTGTTCTCAAGAGCTCTTTCCTTCTTGCCCTCCAAAAAATTCCAAGTATAATATAACAGAAATCCATCATTACCAGTTGAGAGTGCATCAGTAAGTGATTTATGATTGTTTGGTGGTTTCAGGACTAGTAGCCTAGTCAAAACCATACCGCTCATAGGCCCGGGGCGGCCGCTATACTGAGGAGAGAACACTAGGCTGTAATCAACATGCGTTCATGATGGATACATACCACACAACTTGCTGCAATATTGATACAATGTTGAGAAATACATTGATGCATCGGATAAAATGTGTGCATCTGATCATGATGGTCTTCGTATAAATCTATACTTAACTAGATATGCTGGGAAAGCACTTTGATGGTTATTAACCACATATAAAGGAATAGCTTTACCCATAACTGAACCGACTTTTGGTTGTGCATAGTTTATGGTGTATGTATCTTATTCAGTTACTGGTCTGTATGGTGAGATGCACAGAGTTGGAGAAGGTTGTGTGCCAAAATCCAACCAAAGTGAAAGCACTGAAGTGCAAAACGCTCAGTGCTGAATAAAGCATTGTACAAGTGTTATATAAAAGGCAGAGCTATTATATTATTTGCTTCCGAAATAGTTGTTCAGTAGGGGTTTTCCTGCGAAGTTTGAAATTATCTCCAGTGGCAAGTTACTTTTATGTCTTCTTGGTGCCATCTACAATGAGTAATTCAGCTACGTTGGTAGTATCATACAATATGTACTACGTCTTATAGGATACCACAGTCGCTTAAAGTGTACCGTCCAAGTAGAGCGACCTGCAGTTCAACTGGTGAACAGCATCTGATGCACATTTTGAATGATTGTAGTTAAAAGACTGCAGCTATCCTTGGATTTATGATGATAATGTAAGCGCTTTCAGTTGTAGCTTGTATAGGCTGTGGTTCGACAGCATCTGTAATGTCGTCAGTACGTAGTATTTCGCTCTCATGAGACATAGCCAAGTATTAAATTTTTTGTCGTCATATTCACCTAGTACTCGAAAGGCTTTCAAAATGTAACTGTTTGTGACGAACTGAGTTCCAGTTCAAGACTAACATGTCATTCTGTTTGCTTCTCTCTCAGAGACCTACATTTAGAGTTTAAGCTATTTTGCTTGATCTTTTTCCATCTTGCATTGTATTCACTATCATCGTCCATGGGAAATTTATAGTCAACAAGTGCTGTGTGAGTATTATCAGTTTCGATACCCTAAGTACCAAGCATTTTACCAAGCTGAAATTGAAGGAGAAATGTTCTATTCGAAAGAATACTCCAGAGTAAGGAAAAGAAACAGCTACACCATAATATTTAAACAAGATTCTACCCATTCTTTTTTGGCCAGATCATACGTTTTATCCATGTTCCCAGTTAAGGTTCATACTGTTTACTAAGTGAGCTGATACCAGTCTCAATACCTTCACTGATTTTTGATCTCACAGAAGTAGCAGTAGACTATAGTGCCTGGATATTTCAGGTTCGCACTACCAGTATGATTTTAGTACCACTGTGAGCACTTGTATCCAAGTGCATTTTCATATCCTTTGAAGACAAATCATTTGTTGTATTGATGAACAAAGATATTATTTTCGAGTAGCTATTTTGTATCATATAATGCATTATCATCAGTAATGTTGGATTCATAATAACAATAATAATATAATAATACAAGGAGTATCTGGCCGCCACCACCACCCCGCACCAGTGGCGTTTAAGCGTCTTCTACAACCGGGAGCACGTTGAAAGTCAATATTTATATTGTCCTTGGTCGAAAACGGGTAGCCATCTAACGAGGAAAAGGCGTCATAAATAGTGCTCCTCGCTGGATCGTAACCTCCCACTGTGAGCGTATAGTTGTCCTTCTCTCCGGACATGTTATATTCGCATATTGCTAAAGAATCTACGTACGCCTGCGATAGTATGCGTATTAGCGCATAATACTTACACGTATGCGAAACTTCACTTCTCTTTTTACACGAGAGGGTACAAAATGTTGAACCCTGCCCCCGTCCTTGCCCGAGGATAGTTGCCGCCTGCAATCCGGGGAGGAGGGTATTCCATGGGAGGGTGTGGTCCACCGCTCTTTATTGGCGGAAAGTGCTGTCGTATATGGTCTCGCCAACCTTGTCCACCATGGCGTAGAGCCTCCCTGATGATGAGTCGAGCGTATGCGTCGTGGGGTCAGGGGTGAGCATGGCTATGTACCCCAGGAAGCACCACGTCAGCAAGAATGTGACCTCACGCAGACGAGGTCTTGCAGCACCCAAGGTAGTGACAGGAAAGCCCTGGATATCCTCCAGTTCCTGCATGAGGGCGATGTTATCTGACAGGAGCTCCCTCATCTCCACAAATTGGCCCGACTTGACCTTATCAACCAGCTTCTGCAGAAATAGTTCGGATGCTGGCCTGAGTTGTTCCAGCCAGAAGTGCCACCGAGGTCAGTAGATTAGGCAGAGGAAGTGCACCAAGCTGTGCCACTATAGGTAGATAGTAGATGGGACATGGGATCACAAACAGTAGGGTATGTGTATGTGCATTAGGGGCCGTTGCAGGGTGTGGTGTCCGGAGTGCATGCTTGCCAGCTCTACCCGCTCCTTCCTACTCCACCTCCGGCAACCAGCTACCTCAGATACCTGCTCCACAACTGACGAGTGGTTCACAAACGTCCCACAGTACCGGTCTTATCTGCTCCCCACGTAATTAGTATGTCCAATATAGTGTATATAATATAATATTATATACTTTGTGGAGCTCTACCGAAATCATAGGGTGGGCACTGGTTGATTAGAGCTGAGTCAATTTTTTTCTTATTTGGGAGACAGTAGAACTTTCCATGGCTTGATGAAGAATATCATCTTTCAACAAGCCTCTTTACCACTCGTTAAAGCACACAGTGCATAGTCGATGGGTGTACCTACAGGTAAATCTACGATGTGTGAGGAAATACTCTTGCCCTTTATTCCGCAAAAATCAGATCACACATTCTCTCAAAATAGAATGTACTAGGTGTGATATTCAACACAGATGGAGTAGAGCCATTTAAGTTATCAAAGATGAAGATCTGGCCAATTTATATCACACCCATTAACTTGCCTGCAAAAATCAGAATCCTTAGATTCAATATCGTCACATATAGAGAGAGGAACTGTTTGAGCACTCACCTCTATCTTCCAGGTTAGGTACAATTAAACTCGCCAACTACAGATCTCCGCAGATGTCCCACGTAGTTGCAGTGTGTGCAGGACACTGGACTAATTTGATCTGAGCCAGTCATTCAACTTCTTGGTGATGTTCAAATTCAGAATCATTTTTCTTTGGGTAAGGATTAGATCTCTTACGTTTCTTTAGCTCAGTTCCATACTGCTGATATTTACTGGCTGGGCGTGGTTTATGCAGAACTCAACCACGAAAAATTTATCCGCAAAAATTTGTTTCTGAGCAGAATTTGGCAAAACTGTGAAATATTTAGTCTCAAAAACATATTTAGTCAATACCACAAATCATTCTGAGGTAACATGTTGCTAGTATAAGTGATCCTGGTACATGTTGGCCCATGTCTCCATCACTGCATACATGTAAGAAATTTAGTTTTATTTGCAGGCCCAATAGCTCAAAATTTGAGTTGATAATGGTTACCCTAACTTTGATCAATTGTCAGCATTAAAATTTTATCATATCATGGACATGTACATCTAGTACATCAAACTGATAAATTATTCAGAATGTTAGGAGTATGGTAAAATTTATTAACCCTCGGCGCATGCGCGAGGGTTACTGTAGTTGTTTTGTGTGTCTGTCTGTCTGTTACCACGCTAGCTGCTACATACCTCGTTTGCGAGTCAAATTTGCGGTGTTGTAAGGTTCCTTATGGCGTTTCAAACCCATGATTTGTGTGGATTTCTCCGAAAACGCTTTGTTCGCCAGTTGTGGCATCATTTGCCGATTCTAAGCTTCTTGACTTTGCCCGAGCTAGCGATAGCATGACTTAATGGATAAATAGGTTCCGCGCTATATACGGTATGTACGTCTATTAACCCTCAGCGCATGCGCAGTTGTATCAATCCCGTTGCTCATTCCACTGACTGGTACAGTCTACCAAGCTAGACTCCTTTTTTCACCCGACGACCTTTACCTACTCCCTAAGACCGTCCCACGCTAAGCTTCCTGTATTCTTATGGCATCCTTTGACTCTTTGGCTTGTATGCATGCATGGGATTACAGTGCTTGAACCTGGCAAGTGAGTTGCAATATTAAATATTGGACATGCAATATTGCTCAGTGTACTTCAGTCTGCTAGCTAAGTCCCCAAGAATTGGAGGTTAGGCTAGCCGCTACAGTGAGGGAAGTTGAGTTGATCTCTACACCACAGTTAGTCTTGCAAGCCACACCCTTCAATCTCCGCACTCGACTATATACACCACAGTGTGGAGTTCGATAAAACACACTAGGGTTGTACATGTTTGTTGCTATGGGCCGTTGCACCTTGAATAACACTGCTGGGCAAGTATAACATCATTTAATATATAGCCTCATCCCTGTCTTGCCCTGGCCCCAGCCCTTTAGCTACCTCCTTTCTGCATGCAACTGTTGAAGCATTTAGCTAATGCCATGCAGCGCGCCGAGGGTTTTGTGCTCGAGAGAGCTCTAGTTAATTTTGTATTTCATTATTTATTTTGACTTTGCAACTTCCATGTGTATAATTTGCTGTGTATTTATTATTTGTACAGGTTTTGAATTTATGTTTGGAGGAGTTATTGTTCGACGGGTCGGTACTCCAGGAGGATTTCACTAAAGCTGAGCACCATCTCAACAAGATCACTGAGCTAGATCACTACAGTGCACAGTACAGGTACATCTATATAGTATTATGTAATACTGGCCGTCAGAAAGATAAAAGTCTCCTACATACTATTAAGAATGGCTGGGGATTAGTTTCATAATTATTCCTTGGCTGAACCTCAGCATTCTATCCTGGTGGAGTCCACGATATATACAGCCGTTAAGCCAGCGGTCCAATTGTTGCAGATCCAGGAAGTGCATCCGGTGGCACATTCCAGTACATGCAATTTTTGCCGTTTTTTATCTATATTTTCATACCTGTCCTATCTAGGCCATCCTTCACTTCTAGGACTCCAAACAAAGACCAGAAGAAAGAGCAACTCGTCTACTTTCTGTTCGTTTAAGTCCTATAACCCGGAGACATTCATGAGCTCCGCGGCGACCGCTTCTGTGCATGCTACTCGCAAGCGCTCGCAAAAAGTGCCTCGCGTAAAAAGTGGTACGTTTTGGTTCCCCTGGATTGATTCCCATGATTCAAGCACCATTCAATAGCTCTTGTGTTGCTCTACAATATGAGACTGGAACGAAGTTTTTCCATCGAGCGGTTCCCGAGTTACACGACATCAAAAATCGGAAAAATTTCAGTACGACCACGTGGTATTTTTCCATATCTTCTCGGAGTTTTGTTGAGCGTCTAACGATTTATCCAGGAATGAGCCGCAAATGCCAGGGAAAGGAGTGCTCTTTATGCAGTGCCAAGTTTCTAGGGAGGAGGCATTGTCATCCTGAGGGATGGTCTCCTTCTGTACTCGAGTTTTTCAAGGAAGAATCTGGACTGAATGTTGGTGACAGTAAAGTGTGTGTATGTGAGGCATGCAATGTAAGTATCAGGCAAGCAATGAAGTGCAGGGATAATGGTGAGCTTTACCAGTTGAGGTGGCTAAAGAGCAAGAAAGAATCTCAGTGTTGTGTGCCATCTTGTAAGTCAGTTGACATCAAGGCTGAAAAGCATGAGTTTACTTGGGAGGTAATTTGTGATTCCATCGGGATAGCTAGCGTTAACTTGCCTGATGACATTTCATTGTGTACAAAGCATTATCAACAGGTATATAGGATGCTTAATTCCAAATCAGATGCATGTAAAACCTGTGGGGTGTTGCGTCGACACTGTAGTCACAGTTTTGTGTCTTGTCCTGATCCCAAAAGGGTTGAATCTTATCTCCGTGATACCGTTACGTTTAGTGAGAGTATTAAGACTGATGATCAAATATGTTATCCTTGTTACAAGTTTTTCAATCAGATGCTTAAGTCGGGTGTATGCATGCTGTCTAGTGAGGATGTCGTTACTGAATTAAAGGCAAAGAAACAGAATCTTAAAAGAATAGTCCATGAGTTTGAGTACATAACACTAGAACCCAGTGATATTGTAGAATGGTGTCTTTACAAGACGGCTTTGCATGCATGCGAGTTATTAGCATCTGATATGCCCTTCTTGTTCCCTAGTATGTACAGACAATTTATGCAGTATCTAGCCGAGCATGATGTTGATCTATCTGGTGTGTGTGTATCTAAGAGTAGGTTATTGACTTTCCTTGGAAATGAATTTGGTGAATTATTATCATCGTTTTGTGTGGATAAAAGTATTGGTATTGTGTTTCATAGAAATAAGGCAGATATGCAATCTCTAATATCCCATGCCCTCTATGCTAGCAGTGGCTGTGCCACCTCTCAAGCCTACCATACCATTTCCTTAAACAATCAAGTTCATGAACTAGCAAGTCATCAAAAGACCCAGTCCAGTGATCAGTCCATGAAGGTTGCCTTTGATGTTGACCAGTTCGTAGACACTGTTAAATCTATTGCTCCTGACCTTTGGGAGCATGTATGTGAACTTACCCAGTCTGTCAATGAGCGTAAGGGACGCAGTGCATCTGTAAAAGAAGATTCATTTGCAGGCCGTATCAAGCGCTTGCGTAGAGCATACCTCGTATCTCTAATAATCTTTATTACCAATAGTGAATGCAACTCCCCTTTCCATGCTGTATTGAGTGATGTTATTGAGTCATGTGGAGGTTCAACTGAGTTGATTACCATCTTAAATAGATTTGGCATTTGCTCCTCGGTGGATACATTGAAGCGTATTATCCATTCTGTATCGGTAGACCGGAGGAGTGCTGGCACTAAGAGCTTGCTGGTTGACTCGGCCTTTACTATAGCATCAACTGACAATGTTGACTTTCTACAGAGCAATGCTGCTGTATACTCGGGTGACCAGCACCGTAGTTGGCATGCCACTAGTATTCAACTAGTTCAACCGATGCCTCACATAGCTATCCACACTGAGCAGAGCATGGCAGCAAGAAGACTCTTTAGTACAGCTGGAGAAGCCACAGCTAGTGACAGCACTGAAATTAGTTCTGGCCGGCAAACCTTAGCTAACACCAATCCTTCTGAGAAGCTTCGCTCACTGCTTTCACGGAAGCGTCAAGAACGTAGCAGTCCGATTGCTTCACCTCTGCGATCCACCAGGTCTCCCCTCACAAAAAGAGCACGTACCTTTGCTGAAGCGATGAAACACCATAGCAAGGATGTTTCCGATATGGATGTGGACAGTATTAGACCATCCCTGACGTCCAATCCCAATAGTGCTACTAACTCAGTTCAACTTAAATCCTTTCAAATTAGTGCCTCTGAAGAGAGTGCTGTTGACAGCTTGAATGCAACTCTGTTTAGTTATGTGTTAATGAAGGAAGCCAGTAGTCCTGACAAGCTGCTTATTGATCTAAAAACATTCTGTGGCATGACTCTACCTGATATTCCAAAGGTACAGTGCTCTAATGTGGTGTACTTGCCTGTAGTAGACCTACATGCTGACTCAACTGAGGCCATGCAAGCAGTAGTGGCTAAACTGCACAAGGAGTATGGGATAGGGGAGACAGCTGACTATCTAGTGTTAGTTGGTGATCAGAAAACATACACTCGTGTTTGTGAGCTAAAACAGGAGTATGGTACTGAACTAGATTGGATTATTCCATTCATTGGTGACTGGCATCTTCTCTCCAACTATCAGTCAGTGTTGATGAAGGTGTACTATGACGCTGGCCTTGTAAACTTAGCTGAGTGTTCGGGACACCGGGGGGAAACTTTAACATCCATCAAAAAGTGCTCTAGCTACAAGAGGACCCATCAGTTTCTGCTTCAAGCATGGGAAGCTATGTATAGGCAGATGTTTAAAGCATTCATGAGTGTGAGAGACAGTGATAGTGATGGGGAGAGCTCTATTTCAGATATAGTGTCAGCGGCAAAGGCCAACATGCTCGAGTGTAACAAGAGAATGAGTGAAAGTGAGTCTAGTTCCCCTTTAATAGAGTATTTGGAAAGAACTAAGGAAGTCCATTCTAAGGTACAAGAACAATTTACCACCTGGGTGTCCGTTTGCAAAGAGAAAGATCCTAATTGGAAATTTTGGGCTGATTTTGTTTTCCGTGACATGCTGTCATACTTGTCTCTGTTTTTGTCCATGCGTAGTGGAATTTGGAAGTTGAGACTAAGTGGGATTAAGAGTATGGCCCCTCTGTTTGTGGCATTTGATCGCCCCCATTACCAAAAGCTTATACCAAACCATTTACGAGACTTAGCAAATATGCCCAATGATGTGATGAAATTTCTTGAGAGTGGTGCATTTGTGTGTAGTGTTACTGGTAAGCATATGCGTTCTGTGGCGCTTGATGAGGCACATGAAATGCTGGTGAACAAGGATTTAAAGACAACAATAGTCCGGCCTAGTAAGGAGTACCTTGACCGCATGCTGTACTATTATCCTGTACGATCCATGGTACTAAATGCAGTTAAAAATGCAGTTATGCTTGATTTTGATGATACAAAAACTGGCAAGGTGTGTGTATTTGATCCATCACAAACATCTGTTAAGAGAGAGGAGAATATCAAGTGTATGATGACTAAGGTGCAATCTTCAAACACTCTCGATGTCCTTGATGAAGCGAGACCTCTAACATCAATGAGTGGACAAGTTGCCACTCCGGAACAACAAATTGATTTGCTTGGATTTTGGGACATGGGGCATGAGAGGTTTGAGAATCACATCAAGTTTTATGTACTAAAAGACCCTTCAGCTGTAGTTCCAAGGAGAAAGGTCAAGATCCTTACTTTTGCCTCGTCTAGGAAATTAAAAAGAAAAGTGAAGCAGCTTGACAAAGAGAAGAAGATTGTGGGCAAGTGCCTTCGTAGAGCATTTGCATGGAACGCTAAGTTTGGATCTAGCTCTCAGAATGTTGGTCAACAGTACATTGAGCTTCCTCGAGCCATCAGCGACCCTAACGGCAATCTCCACAAAGGTCAGAAAAGTTACACCACCAAGTGGCTCGAAAAGCGCTACAAGGACTTGATTTCTAACCAGTTACCGGGTGGGTGGGTGCCTGATGTTGTAGTACTAGAGGGTATGTTTATGATCAATACCTCCCCTTTGACCACACATAGCACTATGAAGGACTATTCACAGTTCCTTCTCCGTCGGTTTGTTCTCCACCACTTAACTAATGGGTGTGGTGAAGCTCACATTGTTTTTGACAATCCAGGTAGACAGCCTAATTCCCCCAAGTCATTTGAACGAAAACGTAGGGATGATACAGCCACACTATCCTCAGACCATAAGCATATAGCATTTTCTGATGAATGCCCTGTACCTTTGAACTGGAGGGAGTGCATTGCTTGTAGGGAGTGTAAAAGAGCCTTGGTATTGTATCTGGGTCAGTCATTTAAGCGGCTTGCAGTGGGTACATGTAGGCTTAGAGAACATCAAAAGGTCGTTCTAGCTGGGTGTTTTAGTGGTGTGGAGGAAGACCAAGCCTGGGAAGTTACAACTGGGGGTGTACAACCTGTCCCTACCCTATCCTGTGAAGCGGAGGAGGCTGACACCAGAGTGTGGCTGCATGTACTGAGAAGTCCCGGAACCCGTAAACTCGTGTGCTCACCTGACACTGATGTGTACCACATTGGACTACCGTTGATATGTAATCAACCTATGGATGTATTTGTACGTGTTAGCATGTTTTCAAGCCAAGAACACCGCTATCTTAGCCTTAACGGTCTGCTTGCATCCCTTCAAGGTGACCCGGACCTAAGTTCCATCCCGAGAGAGCTACTGCCAGGAGTGTTACAAACTCTATTTATATGTACAGGGTGTGATTATGTTTCTTACTTTGCTGGTTTTGGTAAATCTACCTTTTTAAAATTATTCTGTCAGCATGCATCATTTATCAACAGTGTGTCCCAGGGTAGTCTAGCTAGTACATGTGATACTAATCGTGAATTGGGATTTTTAAGTTTTGTTAGGCTTATTGGTACTGTATATTTCAAGAAACATCTGTCTTCATTTAAGTATGATTGCCCAAGAGCTTTGTTAAATTCCATCTCTGACAGTGATCCCATCTCCCAGCACAAGCAATGGCTTGACTGCATTAGGTCCACCGTATGGGAGAATATTGAATTTGAGGATGAGCTTCCTCCCTCATGGGAGGCCCTATGGCGGCACTGGCTCCGCTCATGTTGGGTATCAAACTTTTGGGGACAAGCATGCAGAAATACATATAACCTACAAGATGTGAATGAGTTTGGATGGAAAGTGGTAGAAGGTTGCTTGGAAATTGATTGGGATGACCCCAGTAACTTTGAGCAGGTGAAAGAGAGTGTGCGTCTTTTATTACGGGGGTGTGGGTGTAAGAGAGGTTGTAGTAATAAAAGATGTTCATGCTTTAAAGCTAGTTTAAAATGTGGAGCTGGGTGTAGATGTGTCAACTGTCAGAATTTTCCCAGCACACAGTCTCAATCCAGTACACCAGCCAACAACGAAGTGGAAGAAGAAGAGCTACAGAGTGACCGCAGTCTGCGAGAGAGATATAGTTCTGACTTGGTAGATGACCTAGATGGTGGCGATGCTAGAAGTGACTGTGATGAAGAGGACCTTTCTGATATTGACATCTAACACTTTCCTTCCCCCCTCCCTCTCGTATTCACTGCATGTCCATCCTATGTGTATATGTATAGGCCTATGTATCCCTTACTGTATGTTTATTATTGAGTATGTAAGTTACCTCTCTCTCTCTCTCTCCCCCCACGCTCCCCCCCCCCCCCTCTCTCTCTCTCTCTCTCTCTCTCTCTCTCTCTCTCTCTCTCTCACTCCCCCCCCCCCCACACACACAAACATTCTGCAGGTCCACCGGGTGGGAGGGAGTATGGGAGGGTGGTGGGAGGGGGGGCAGCAATGCAGTTCCACCGCCTAGCGAAGGTGCTGCCTGGGCCTCAGGGCTTAGCTTTTTAAGCTAAGTTCTGGGGTGCTAAGAGAACTGCTTTATTTGTCCTCGCTCATACTCCCTGCTTGGGCACACTCTGTGTTGTCATGATGGCATTGGAGACTGGTTGTGAAAGCTTCAAGAACCTTCAGTAAACTTTAGGAAGCTTCAAGAAACATGAAGAAAGCCTTTGATAGCTAGAAATCTTTGTACTACCTAGAAAAGTTATGTATCTTCATCCGTTTGTATGTAAACGTATAGCGCGGAATTCAGGAATGTTATGATGGAATATCAATTTTGTACTATTTTTTAACAGCGTGTAACTCGGGAATCGCTCGATGGAAAAACTTCGTTCCAGTCTCATATTATAGAGCAACACAAGAGCTATTGAATGGTGTTTGAATCATGGGAATCCATCTAGGGGAACCAAAACGTACCACTTTTTGCGCGAGGCACTTTTTGTGAGCGCTTGCGAGTAGCATGCACAGAAGCGGTCACCGCGGAGCTCATGAATGTCTCCAGGTTATAGGACTTGAACGAACAGAAAGTAGAAGAGTTGCTCTTTCTTCTGGTCTTTGTTTGGAGTCCTAGAAGTGAAGGATGGCCTAGATAGGACAGGTATGAAAATATAGATAAAAAACGGCAAAAATTGCATGTACTGGAATGTGCCACCGGATGCACTTCCTGGATCTGCAACGCTTGTACGTGTTTTGGACCGCTGGCTTAACGACTGTATAAGATACATTTAACTATTTTATATATTATACTTTGTTTGATATCATCTTTCAGCAGCTATACAAAGGTAGTGAAGTTACGCATCCAGTTCTGATATACTATATGCACATTGATACTATAGTCGTACAAGTCTACTAGAGTATTGCAACTAATGACATCATCTAAGGATTAACCAGTTATTTTACTATTCTATTTTCTTATGACACGATAGGTTGGCTGTCCTATACAAAGCTGAAGGAAACTTGCACAAAGCGAAGGAGCTCACTCGAGATTTTCTCCAGAGGTTAATTCATTTTTCATTCTCTTAGTTTTTGTTATTCTCCCACATAATACACGAAGCATTTTGGTCAAACCAGCCTTTTGTATTGATCTATCTTTTTATGTACATACTTATAATTGAATGTATTTGCTTATGAGCCACTAGCTAATTACAATTCCTCTAAGTACAACAGTGAGGGACAGTAGTTGTTGAGATAATAACTAGCATGGCTACTAATCACGGGTGGCTCTTATTCAAATCGATACCTCATAATGTAGTTTATGATCTAGCCATTCACATGAAGTATATCTACTATGCAGTATCTATCATGATTTAAAAGTTCAATCCTCTCTCTCTTTCTTTTCTTTCCCTACATATATCAGATTGGATAACTCAGCTTCAGATGATTTGTGCAAATTCCAATACATGACAAGGTATGAAACAAGTGTAAATTGCGTATTAAATTCTGATCATTGATACATTCACTGATGTGTTATCAACTTCGGTACCACAATCGTATGAAGGTTTCTTATTCTTTTGGCTGAAATTTACTCTGAGTTGGGTCTACCTGCCATGGCACTACCTCACGTTATTAATAGCCTCACAGTTTGTGAAAACAATCATCTTCCATCTCAGCAAGCCATGCTCTGTCTAGCTCAGTTACAGGTACGTGTAGGTAGCTACATTTTTATGCGTTTTATACTATACCCAAACTATTGTCATGTATATAGTACATAAGAGGAATAAGGGTGAAGGGAATGTCGTACTCAACACTGCTATGTGCAAGAACAGTACCAGAAGTTAGCTTGCATGTGTGAAGGATCTCCATTGGTCCACAATTCAACCTTAGCGTAAATGTGTATAATCTATTACAGATTTTTTTTTTCCTACAGGTACAAATGGACTCTCCAATGGATTGTTTAGAGACTGTGAAAAAATGTATGCTTCACACTCAGTGTCAAGGTAAGCAATAACAATATGTGACCGTCCCGACAAAACCAACCATATTGCGCTGGGCGCCAATTTGAGATATGAGCCAAAATAGTGGTCTGGGTTGTACTTTAGCGATTATGAGATTTTTATGCCATTCGATAAAGGAATCATTCCTCTACACAAATATCGACTTTGTAGCTTCTAGAAAGCTATACTTACCGAGTTATGGCTCAAAGAAGTCGGCCATGTCCTTACACAGGGCATCCATGACACGGAGCTCTTGCGGTAAAATTCTTAATTGGACCATACCACAAAACTTGTACGAATGATAAGCAAAAAAAGGCGCGAAGTCCGCTGTCGTTTGCTCGCTTGTGTAGCTGGCTGTACAGAATTGCTTGTTTCTCTCTCTCCCTCCTGGATGGAAGCTACCGTTGTACGCTGCCTAAGTGGCCTTGACCCCGTTGACCTTCTGGGCGGTGACCAGGAAGCGGTGCACGACTTCATTTCAACATTTTTTGCTGATGATGAGGAAACCCCCAACGGTAACCATAGTACTCCAACCACACGTAGTGTCTAATTGACATTCTTTCAACCCAGAAACTTCCCCTGCTGACTCTGCATACAACAGCAGTACACTGAATGACAGTGCCATAGGTAAACAATACATGCGTAATACATACATACAAGAATACGTAGTGTACAAAGAATTACTTAATTTTTACAGAATCTGATGTAAGTGAGGAAAGGGATCCAACTCTACTGGATGGTTTTGATCCAGATGGTAAATTAGCATACAGCTATAGCTATGATTGTGTATTAACAAACACAGCTCCAGATGACACCATTGATGAACTCGACTTTACTTTGTTTATGTCATACGAGTTCAGCTACGATGCTTTGGCCTATCTCTCCCTCACCTTAGATGACTCGGACATGGAGGTGGTTATCAACATCAGCGATTCTCGTGAGATGGAAGAGCGCTCCATTGCTCGATTAGCACAGGGTGGCTGTAGCTGTAAGCACTTCGATGGTGGGCCCTGCTGTAAATTGTTCTCAGTAAGCCACTGTCAGGAAGTACGGGATCAATGCAGGGAATTGACTCGTAGTGAACTGGATTTGGTGGTGATGGGTCAGCTTCTTGCACTAACACACTCAGGCCACGTGACACAGGCAAAGAAGCACATCCAGAAGGAGCGTACAAGATCTTTCACCTACTTTAAGCATGGTGGTCATACCATCTGTATCAAGACCTTCTGTTTTTTGCACACGATTGGGCAGTCGAAGTTCAAGGCAATCAAGGCTAGTTTTGAGAGAGATGGTCTGGTACCTAGGCAACACCGCTCTCACAAGCCTCGTCGTGCCCTGCGTCTGGCAGATATCCAGTACGTCGTGACCTTCATCACCAACTACGCAGAGGATCATGCTATTCTGCTTCCAGGTAGAATCCCTGGATACAAGAGGGATGATGTCATCCTCCTTCCATCTTCCACAACCAAGAAGGCCGTCTGGGAGTTCTACCATGCAGCAGCCGAGAGCGATTCCGATGTGAGAGCCGTTGGATACTCCTCCTTTTGTAGCCTCTGGGAACAACTCCTGCCCCATATCATTATATGCAAGCGCATGTCAGATCTGTGCTGGACTTGCCAACAAAACAGCACGATGATTATGCGGGCACACAACAGACCTGAAGGAGAAAAGTCAGATGTTAGTACCATTAATATTCTTTTTATCCATACCTTGTATCTAATTAATGCATATCATATACACATACACACTCTATCCAAAATGCCATGCACGCAAACCTTTTCTCTCACTTTACATGCACGTGTGCATAATAGATGCAGAAGGCAGTGGAGCATCTAGCACTTGTCACCTGGGAGCATTCTAGTTACAATGCTGCATTGGAGGACAGCAAGAGGCAGGTGCACGGAGCTTCCACACTTCCTGATTTCACCACCCTCCCTCCATTGCAACATCCCTGCTACCTCAAAAGACATCACTATGCATTAATTACTCCTTTAATTTTGCACAGCAGGTTAGTAGTTTTGTCCTCTCTTTCATGCATGCACATGTACCTCAACTTAAGTTAACAAATCTTATCCACAGATGCACTATCCCAGCAACCCCCTCCAGCCCGGCCCAATCAACTTTTAACACCCAGGAAGGCTGCTCTGTTTGGGATTTGTTGTGAGGCCATTCCTCTCAGGTCAACTACATCATTGACGAGGCCTCTGACACCGGCAAGGGGGCAAACACAGTTGTCAGCATGCTGGACTATTACTTTGATCAACACGGATTAGGGGAGAAAACGGCCACTCTGCATACTGACAACTGTTGTGGCCAGAACAAGAATAATGCTATGATGCAGTACCTCATGTGGAGAGTGATGACAGGGCTGCATGATTCCATCACCATTTTGTTCTTGATCGTTGGCCACACTAAGTTTGCCCCTAACGGCTGTTTTGGGCTGTTAAAGAGAGAGTTCCGGCGGACGGAGGTCAGCTGTCTAGCAGATCTCGAACAGGTGGTTCAGTCCTCAGCTGTTGTGAACAAATCACAGCTAGTCGGCAGCCAGACTGGAGAATCCATTGTTCCAATGAAGGACTGGGCAGGCTTCCTTGGACCACACTTTCAGCGACTGACAGGGATAAAGCATTGCCATCACTTCCGCTTTGATAAGAACACCCCTGGAGTAGTTCACCTGCGTCTCCACTCTGACTCTCCTGAAGAAAAGCGACGCCTGATGAAAGATCAGAACTGGAACACTAATGCAAGTGATCTTCCACCAATTATTCCACCATCTGGTATGTCTCTTGAGCGTCAGCAGTACCTCTTTGAGAAGATCAGAGAATTCTGCAGGGACGGTACCAAGGACCTAGTATGTCCAGATCCAACTCCATCTCCACGTCTGTGTCCATGTCCACCATCACCACAGAATGACCCATCACAATACGGGGAGGACCTGCACCAAAGAAAAGAAGAAAGTGACAGCTTCGCTCCTTTGCCTCTCTCTCTCTCTCTCTCTTTCTCTCTCTCTCTCTCCCCCTCCTCTCTCTCATCGGAAGGACCTAGCGGTGTGGCTATCTTCTCTCTCTCATCCAAAGGACCAAGCGGTAAGGTATCACATGTCTACACGTGACTTCTCCGAGGTTCTGGCTTTGTCTCTCTACCGCCCATCTCCTCTGCCGAGGTGCTATTCTGTCTGTCTTTCACTTGGAGGCACCTACCACTCCCATAGTTAATTTTTAAGCTTCTCTTCTCGCACGCACACACATCACGCTTATCTCCCAGGCTCTCCTTTCCTCTTGATGTACAAATACCACTCATAGTCTTAGGGGGAGGGGGGTAGAGGGAAGCTTTCTGTATCACTCATTCATTCTTAGGCCATCAAAACAAAGTAAGTTTATCCGTGCAGCTATGATACGCCCTGTCATGCACCGCCACATGCACCGAAATTAAAAAAATTTTTTGTCCAACTTAGCTATAGCCCTTACTTATGCTCACTGACTTGCTACACTCATCTCACTCATACCTGACGGTGTTTCTTTCTTGGTTCTTTCTTGGTTCCGTCCATCAAGAGTGTTGTCATCGCTAATCTTTGTACATTGGCATGCATGATTTGTAAAAAACTTAATTAGTCCTAGTGTACGGACACGCCCAATTCATTGAACGTAGCAACTTCAATCGTGTTTTCTGAACGTTTTTAGTATGGGTAGTCTGGGTGTATTTTTGCTTATATCTCCATATCAACATGGCCTGGAGGCCTCAAATTTTTTCCAGTAGCAGTCCTAATACTATACTTGGTAATGGTCACCTTAAGTCAAAAATGATTTTTTGTGCAATATGGTTGGTTTTGTCATGGACGGTCACATATTCATGTGTACACGCTCATAATAATAAATCCTGCCTGACACGTCCTCCCATCGATATCTTTCATTAATATTTGATATATTATATGCTTAAAAATTTAACCAAGTATGAAATTTTTGGACCAGTACTTCACTATGCACTTCGAATTTCTAAGAAGGAAATTAACCTCAGGAATGAAATTCTCTATGCTACCCACCCTCTAAATACATCCCTTGGCTATAATAATAGTGTTTATTTACATGTAATAGGGTCATTGCTGGACAGAGGAATGGCGTGCTTTTTATTGGTACAAGCTAAGCTTCTTAGCTACAAAGATGAAGATAATCACTTGCATAAGAGCGGTAGGTCTACTAGATGTATATAACGTACTGTAGACTAAAGTGTCCCAGAGAAGCACTCATGGGCACTTAAACATAACTTGCAATTTTGGCCTGCATGGGCGCTTACCCGGGATCACAATTCCTTACGTTTGTGCAGAAGCTGTTACAGTGGCCCCTTGCCAACCTATTTTCGGATAGCCAGCTGCACAAGATTACCTCTACTCAATACTGTAATGTTCCACTGAGACAGGTTAGGACTCTTGACCTTTACTTCGAAGCGAGTCTTGCCAAAGAAGTCGGCTATTTTTCCACAGTTTTCTTCCAGCGATGGCTTCCGATCATACTCCCATGAACTATTACAGAGCTTATTCCAAGAATCACTGTGTTTATAACAGTACTTGCTATAGCTTATGATCGAGTGCTCGAACGTGCTGGCAGTGAGCGGGGCCAAAACTTCACTCTATTAAGTGTACATTGTCTAATAGACACGTTTCCTTACCACCAAGAGTGATGAGCGCATGCGCTTATTAATAAGTCAATCAGACTTTACGGTATTATGTGCTGCTTACAATGACTAATTAAAGAAAAATTCATCAAACAATACCCTTTTCTCATTGATCAATTTGAAATTGAATATTGGCTTTCGCTATCAAGCATTTTGTAGCTCTGTGACACTATTGTGCTGTTTATTAGTGTCTGCATGATGTATGTTCTATACAATTACAGATGTCATGGACCTTACTCTGATGTTAACAAATGCTATTCATTGTTTTCAACGCATATCAGCTAAAGGCATGACAAGGAAGGCAATGTTGCTACAGGTACTTTACTTTAATCATACCTTCAACTTCCTGTACTGTGCATGCCATGAATGGAATGATATGCATCTGTGCATTATCATGCATGATTATTACCTTATTACGTAACTCAGTATGCTGATGTGTAATGTCATGTACATGTCTATATGACATTAATTTTAGTACCAGTTATCCACATTATTCAACTGCATGCATCTTTGCTGTTGCTCACTGGAATGACGCATGAGCTACTTAGCTGTTTATGCTAAAATACTAGCAATACCATATTTTCCCGAAAATAAGCCAGGTCATTACTTATCATCATTATTAATCTTTGTTAGCAGTAGCAAGTGAATCTCCAATAAAACTTTGTTATGACGGTATGGAATTGAAACTGAGGCAGCAAATAGATTGGTACATATACAATATTGTGTATATGGATATAAGACTATTATGCATATGCCTATCAGTATGGTTGTAGATTTGACATTCAAACAGAGTGAGAATGTCACCATTGCATGCTTTGTCATGGTGAGTTTGAGCAGCTGCTATTGGCTTGCAGTGGAGGTGTGGTTTATGTAGTAATAAGTTCAAAATTAATGCCACTTTCATCTGTGCATGTACACACTGTATAATAGATAATCTTGACTAGCTAGGGAGATAATACTGCTCAGAGTTTACCTGCATTAGCATGCTAATAATAGCGACTATCCCATGATCGTGACATCAAACATTTGTAAATTAATATCAGATATGTATACTGTAGGTTCACTTGTTTACTTTTGCTGGTGATGATGTCGAAAGAGGTTCGTTACTAACGCAATTGAAGAAATTGTGATTTAACGTTTTGCATACTGAGTCATTTAATAAATATTTGAATGTTCTGGTTATGTTGTCTGCATCAATCAGTCAATCTATACTTGTATCAACTGCTAGTTAAGCACTCAATTGATAGATGATTATGCAAGACTATATACTATAATGTCACAATTATCAATGAGGACATAATGTTCCAACTGTTACACTATACTACCTTTTAGCAGGAAATCTTTAAGGGATCCTTTATTTTGATAAGCTTCTCTCCACAAAATAAGCACGATTGTATCTAGTGTATGATGGCACATGTACATGAAAATATCATCAAGAAAACAGAAGTCAGGCTGTCCGTGACAATTGGACCCCACGAAATTTTTCACTATACAGTATTATAGTCTAGCTCCCGTAACTATTGTACTCGAGAGATCAATTATCTTGCTAGCTATACATATTCATGAAAATTAATTGTAGTTACATGCATCTGTGTAGGTAGCTAGTAGATACGAAGTCTCATAAATTTAATGTCGATAAAAGTTATAACTTCCTTAGTCCATGGGTATATGGCCATGCTCTGTATACCTGCTCAAGGTTGGTCTTTGTACTTGAAATTGGTAGCTTGAACACTCTCTTGCCACTCCTCCAGTGACATGGTGGCAAGCTGACTAGCTCCACCTGGAGGATAGGCATTTCCAGCTAGTGTCACATACGGAGCACATGTGACTGCGGTGCCATATTGATCCTGATTGACCTTCAGGTAGCGATAACTCACAAAGATCTCCTTAAACGCAATGCTTTGGTTTTTACCGCAGGATAGCTGACTTGTGGTAACTTGATGTGCTTTCTTATCGAGTTGTTTGATGACTTCTTGCTCATCAAGCGCTTTCACCTTGCCATATGTGAACTTGTCCGGGAAAAAGCCAGCATCCTCAACAAATAAGCAAGCATCCCGCTCACGATTTTCAGCAATTCCCAGCGAAAGAAAACACCAGACCCAGCCAGAAGTTGGTGCCCCAGTGGAGGGATCCTTGGAATTAGCACACTTTGCTGCACAGGGAACGTGAGCGCCAGCTAAAGGTGGGAAACAACGATCTTCCTCTGTACCAAATAGTGACTGTGTAGCTTGAAGCAAAGGGTCCATTGAGTAAACAGGGATATTTTCGATGTCATACAATTTCTTGCTGTAAAGATCAGATATTTTAGCAATATCGTAGCCCCATATTGCACTGTTTGGGCCAGAAAACGAGGACACAGTGATCATGTTTATCTGGCCGATGTAAGCTCCATTCCTTTCTGCTTTATCATAGGCAACTATTCCTTCCAAAACTTCATCCTTTCCAAGACCTTTGATATTAACCTTTCCTGTTTCCAGCTTTGCGGTGGTGATGTAGTATCCATTGGTGTCGACATTACCGTAGCCATAGCAGTAGTTGTCATTGCCCGATCTGGCATTGTCAGCCACATTAGCTGCATCATAGCCTCGTGAAGACATTATTAGCAACAGATAATAAGCTGTAGCAAGATTTGTGGCCCTAGTATTAACTGAAGTGTTGGCTGCATTCAATACTTGATGATTGACCTATAGCTAGCTAATCAATTGCTGGTATATACTCAACTCATACACATGTAGTATATTATACTGGTAGTTCATTGTCTTTGCTATGGATAACATAATCCTATAGTTATTACTAGTGCTGTTACAGTATGGAATATAATGCACGAGTGCAGTAACCACATACAGCACGAGGGTGAAGCCCAAGGACTGTATGTGGTTACGCATGAGTGCATTATTCCATAAAGTACTATATTATATAGTAGGGGTGAAGCACCTGTAGTAGTCAGCTGTACCACAGGCAATATAATGATATTGTCCTAGCCACAGGGCAATATCCAGTATACTGCCCTGGCAGTAGCTTTGATATACGTCATATAGGTGGGATACATGTATTCACAGCTAAGGTTACTGTTCCATGTGAACTTGCTCAAAGATCTGACTAGGCTAATAATGATGATAATAATTGCTCTAATAATCATGATTATTATTGAGAAAATAATGGTCTTATTAAAATTTATGCATAGAAAATTGTTGATCCTAGTTGTAGTCCTCGCAATCAGTAAAACTTTTGAATCACTCTATACCCTGGGTGAGTTACATAATCATGACGTATTAAAGCTATGATAGTAAATCACAGCCAAAAGGTCAGCAATAAGGATATAGTATGGTACAGTTAACTATATTATATGCACATTATTAGTGGATGATCAAGATGATAGCTGGAATGAAAGCGTACATTCATGTAATTTTCTAGCTATAGCTACTAATAATATGATAAAATTTAATTGTGTGATCCACGGTGAGGAAAGGGATAAATGTAATTTTCAAATTCATGGCACAGAGGGAGTTCTTTACTTCACTGGAAACCTATACGCTTATGGAACTGTGTCCCAATTATCAGGACAATAATTAGTGCACATGGCATTACATGCAGGGCTATTATAGTATATTGTCCCATAGCATCACCAGGGTGGTGCAACTGGGGAGAGCCTGAAAATGCCCCATAAATGATACATGTCAGTTGCGTGAATTGTATTATACAACACAATACAATAGACAACTGTGCATATAACCTTTTGGTTAGAGAAGCACTAAAGAAATAGAGAATAAAGAGAGGAGGCTTCCAAACAATGGTAGCTGTGTATAGGCATTATCGAGTCATGGCTATTCATAACAAACCCTATATAGTTCATCTTAATCGCTCAAGAAACTACTGGTACAGTGCTTTTCTAAACCTGTATGCAGGTCTATAATGATATTATAACACTAGGTGCTGTAACCACAATACAGAGAGAATATAGTGTCAGTTTACATTAGCTCATGCTTGCTCAGCACATGCTAGTGCACTGATGCAAGTTACAGTTATTATTATGGCAGGCATCAGTGGCTGCCATATAACTAGATGTTGACATAGGAATTTAACTAGCTATTACCTATTTTTTTACATTGAGCATGTTGCCCACAGTGTCACTGTGTACACTAACATGCATGAGATTCCTGTTTAACTATAATATTGATGTTCCTCTGTATTGGAGTTACCTAGATAACATCTAATTATTGCGCATGCGTAATCGGTTAAATTATTGTGCTTGCACTGGTATGCTCGTGCATGCTTAGTACAGTGTATATGTGACAGCATAGTGGTGACAGTACTAGCCAAGTAATTATTATTAATTTTGCAAAGTATCTTAAGGTACCGTACTATATTCAGACCCATACTATGATTTGGAAGATACATCTAATAGACTAAGCTTTGATGTTCAGTGGCGGTGCCCGGATTTTCAGCCGTTCTGACCCAAGACATAACCAGCCTGCACATCCTTTGGCGGTTTGGCGGTTTTAATAGAAACTAGTCTGTTTGGGATCAGCCAGCCAGCCGCCAATTGAAATTAAAATTTGCCGATATTAACTCATTCCGATATTATTATTTTGCCGACTGTGCAGCAAATTCGTGGGTGTGGTCTTTGCACCAACTTAGTATCCGGTATTAATTGTAATTATATGCATCTATGTAGGTAGCTAGTACCCATAATGATACAAAATCTCATAAATTTAATGTCGATAAAAGTTATACTCAAGTTGACTTCCTTAGTCCATGGGTGCATGGCCATGCTCTGTATACCTGCTCAAGAGTGGTCTCTGTGCTTGAAATTGGTAGCTTGAACACTCTCTTGCCACTCCTCCAGTGACATAGTGGCAAGCTGACTAGCTCCACCTGGAGGATACGCATTTCCAGCTAGTGTCACATACGGAGCACATGTGAATGCAGTGCCATATTGATCCTGATTGACCTTCAGGTAGCGATAACTCACAAAGATCTCCTTAAACGCAATGCTTTGGTTTTTACCACAGGATAGCTGACTTATGATAACTTGGTGTGTTTTCTTATCGAGTTGTTTGATGACTTCTTGCTCATCAAGCGCTTTCACCTTGCCATATGTGAACTCGTCTGGGAAAAAGCCAGCGTCCTCAACAAATAAGCAAGCATCCCGTTCGCGATTTTCAGCAATTCCCAGCGAAAGAAAACACCAGACCCAGCCAGAAGTTGGTGCCCCAGTGGAGGGATCCTTGGAATTAGCACACTTTGCTGCACAGGGAACGTGAGCGCCAGCTAAAGGTGGGAAACAACGATCTTTCTCTGTACCAAATAGTGTCTGTGTAGCTTGAAGCAAAGGGTCCATTGAATAAACGGGGATGTTTTCAATGTCATACAATTTCTTGCTGTAAAGATCAGATATTTCAGCAATATCATAGCCCCATATTGCACTGTTTGGGCCAGAAAAAGAGGATACAGTGATCATGTTTATCTGGCCAATGTAAGCTCCATTCCTTTCTGCTTGATCATAGGCAACAATTCCTTCCAAAACTTCATCCTTTCCAAGACCTTTGATATTAACCTTTCCTGTTTCCAGCTTTGCGGTGGTGATGTAGTATCCATTGGTGTCGACATTACCGTAGCCATAGCAGTAGTCGTCATTGCCCGATCTGGCATTGTCAGCCACATTAGCTGCATCATAGCCTCTTGAAGACATTGCTAGCAACAGATAATGAGCTGTAGCAAGATTTGTGGTGTTAACTGATTCGTGTTGGCTGCTTGATGATTGATCAACAATTGCCAGTACTCATGTAATATATACTGATGGTTCATTGTCTTTTGATTATGCACAAGTGCATACAGCACTAGTAGGGGTGAGGCACCTGTATAGTAGTCAGCTATACCACTGGCAATATAATTATTGATATTGTCCTAGCCACAGGGCAGTATAATCCAGTATACTGGCCTGGCGGGTAGCTTTGATATACGTCATATAGGTGGGATGCATATATTCACAGCTAAGGTTACTATTCCATGTGAACTTGCTCGAAGATCTGAATAGGCTAATAATGATGATAATAATTGCTAATAATATTATTATTGAGAAAATAATAGTCTTAAATGCATGCATAGAAAATTGTTTATCCTAATTGTAGTCTATTCTCGCAATCAGTTAAACTTTTGAATCACTCTATTCCCTGGGTGAGTTACTGGACTGAAATGGCTATTATAATAATGTCATACCACAATCATGATGTATTAAAACTATGATAGTAAATCACGGCCAAAAGGTCAGCAATAAGGATATTATACTATGGTACGATTGCATTATTAGTGGATGATCAAGATGATATTAGCTAGAATGAAAGCGTACATTCATGTGATTTTCTAGCTATAGCAATTAGTAGCAGCTATATATTATGATAAATTTTAATTGTGTGATCCATGCATGGTGAGGAAAGGATTAAAATGTATAATTTAAATTTATGGCACAGAGGGAGTTCTTTACTTCAATGGAAACCTACATGTACGCTTATGGAACTATGTCCCAATTACCAGGACAATAATAGTACTATTAGTGCACATGGCATTACATGCATGCAGGTCTATTATTGTCCAATGGCATCACCAGGTTGGTGCAAGTGGAAAGAGCCTGAAAATGCCCCATAAATGATACAGTTGCATGAATTGTATTATACGACACAATACAATTATAGACAACTGTGCATATAATCTTTTGGTTGGGCCACTCCAATATGATTCACTGTTCCCCTTTCATCAGAAAGCCTGGGGCATGTGGGCGGGAAGTTCATTATTCTTTATTCATTATCACTATACGTATTAGAGCGCCAGTAACGTTGACAACCCATGCAAAAGCTACTGTTAGACAACGAGATAAGAGCGCAGGTATACTAATACACTAGCTATAATGAATAAAATCTGGAAATTGTGGAAAGGATGTGGGCGGGAAACGGGAAACAACTATTATTATAATCATATTGGAGTGGCCTTAGAGAAGCACTATAGATAATTAAAAAGATAATAGAGAATAAAGAGACGGGGCTTCCAAACAATGGTTGCTGTGTATAGGCATTATCGAGTCGTGGCTATTTCATAACAAACCCCAGTTCACCTCAATCTCTCCAGTAACTATTATTTGCAAAGTATCTTAACTTTTAGCTAGTTAGCTAGTATGATGTTAGGTACTATTCTGACCCATACTATGATTTGGAGGATATATCTAATAGCTTTGACATTTATAGTGGCGGTATCATTTTCAGCTATTCTGACCCAAGACACACCCGGCCTGCGCATCCTTTGGCGGTTTGGCGATTTAGTCGAAACTAGTCAATTTGAGATCAGCCTGCCAGCCGTCAAATTGAAACTTGCCAATTTTAAGTCATTCTGATAATATTATTATCTTGCCAATCGTACAGCAAATTGGTGGGTGTGGTGTTTGCACCAACTCAGTACCTGTTATCACTAGCTCGAACCACTTCTACTGCATATTATACCAATCCTTCAAGGATTGTTTTCAATTTCTCTTTAGTGCAGGATAATCTAGCTCTCACCAATGGTTGGAGTCCAAATACTATGATACCTTTGTATGCAGTGCTTCATACACTAATATTTGCTTGATCAAGTAATCTAGCAAGGCACTCCCCTTAACAATCTCAAGCACACATCCGCATGTGGCAGATTCAGGACGTGGCTAGATTGAACTCGGCCATTTACCAAATTAAAATCTGCCAATACTCTTATTCTCGCTGGTTGACGCCAATCCACTAAATTTAATTTCCGCTAAATTTCCCAGCTATACGGCACTTCGTAATCATAGAAAAGAAAATTGCTACGATTTTCATCGAAAAAAGTTCAAGGGGATTCTAATGTCAAAATAAGTATAATATGATGCATGACTCTGAGTATGGATAATGTGTATGATAGTGCACAATTATAAATGCAAGTCAGCAAATGTTGCTCAAGACAAACAAGCTTGTAACTTAATTATGTCATGATGAATAGTTTATGGAGACTCCGACTTCACTGATTCAGTCATTGATACGGTGGTAGTGGTAATAGTTGGTGCATGATGTAATAGTGGAGGAGGTGCAGTGTAGCCTTCCATTTCTCTTGGATCATCTATGAAATCCATCAGGTTATAGTTATCTCTGTTAGGAAATGCTTGTTCCTGAGCACAGTGGTCCAAACGACACTTCATCACTTTAACAAAGTTTGAGCTTAGACAAGTCGTGTACACTTTGACACTCGCGTATCTACAAATATGTAGATAATGACAAGCAATAAAAGGACGAATATCATTCCAACAGAAATATAAGCGAAGATTCGTTGGATAGTTTCTTCATAACTGTTGCTATATTGATCCAAAGCGTACCATAGTTACAGCAAATACAGCAATATTTAAATGAACAATGGACTCCATTACATTGAGTAGTTTGTGCCTGTAAACTCGATTCAAAAATGTCTTATAGGTTGACAAACAACCCATAGTAATGATAGTGGATAATAGTGAAATGCGTGGGTCCACAGATAAGGTGAATGTGGACACAAGATAGACAATAACTCGAACCAGCAGAAGCAAGCCAGTCCAGTAGCGATGCTGGGCAGTATACGGAATGTGGTAGATACCAATAAATGAATGAAGCTTCTGATTTCTAATCCATCTAAGGATCTTCGATCTCGGGCACCGAAGGAGCCATTGCCAACTGAATATGACAGTAGTGTACAGCAGGCCAAGGATGAGAATGAGTATTCCCATACAAATCAGAGCTGCATGCTTCCATCCCCTGAAGTGGATGCTTGCATCTGGAAGCCATTTGGTCACAACTGTTCCATTGGGATATTTGAGGGTGATGAAAGAGAATGAAACGATGATAGTTTCTAAAAGCTTATTGTATGAGAGTAGGATCAGAGTTGCCAGGGTAGCTACGGGGTTTTTCTTCCCTAGCAGATGGGAAACCTTTTGTGAACGAGAGCTTACCATGATAATTACAATGACTAGGATAATGATGTAGATAGGAAAAGCCAGCTCAAGCCAAACCTTAGTGTATGAATCCATTCCCTTGATGAAACAAACATCGAACCCTATATTCAAGTTTATCCATGATGTAAATGCTGAAGCAAATACTAAACTTGAATGACGGAAATAGATGCTCCTGTTAGTGTAAATAACATTTGCGTAAAATATTATTGAATTGAGTGTTCCAATAGCCACTGTAAGATTTAGGATCAAAAGTCCAATAACAAGTATTATTCCAGCAAAGAAAGCAGCTATAATGATCGTAATGAGTAATCCATACCAATTGTCAGGACACTTGATGCATTTAGAGCTACCAAGTGATAAACTGTAATTCGGTAGACACTTTCCACATAGTATTCCTCCACGATTGTTAGCACACTGTGAATCTGACCCATTTGGTAGACTTAAATTTATTATAATAGTGACTTCCTTGCTAGGTGGCTGGCAGTAGTCTAAAGGGCAGTCAGGATAGATGAAATATGGACTTAGTCTAGTGTTGACAGAATTTCCAAGATAGAAGATCCAAAAGGAACCCTTCCTAAACACCAATTGAGTTGTAGTGTCGCATTCTGTTATATATTTGGTGAATATTTTATATCGCTTGTCACATACACATTCACATTTTGTATCAATTTTGGCCTTCATGAATCCAGGTGGGCATGTACAGTCAACTATATGTATGCTGATGTTCGTCATTGATATGCCTTTATTGCCACAAGGACCTTGTGGAAAAATTGTCATCTTGCATGTCTTACGTGATTTTTTAAACGGTACACGGTATTTCAATTTTTAACAGCTGTCACCAATTCTACGGATAGTTTCACTTTCCTCCAAAGGAGTATCATCTGTAAAACTACTCCTGACTGTTGCAGAAACACTCCTATTCACTTGGTCAACTGCAACTACATAAAAAGAAAAACTATCTTGCATTTTAACGTCAATTGTAGTAGTCTGTTGGCTACAGTTAACTATCATTGTTTCACTGCAGAGACACAGCCTAACTGGTTTTGACGTGATGGTACCATTGCTTGTTAGATTGCTCATTGACAGAAATTGTGAGGCACCTCTTGGCTCTAAATTAGAGAGACTATAATTGTTCCTTTCAACTGTAGTGCATCTGTCTAGTAATCCTCCAAATAGATCATAACCACCACCAGTGGCTGAATTGTTGAAGAATTTGAATCGTAAATTTGGTGCATTTTGAAAGAAACACCCACTTTCCTTCAAATAAACTCCTTTGAATGGGTTATTGCTACACACACTGCCTTCACTTGCATCATCAATGTGTATCGCTCCACCTTCATTTGCATGATTCTGTATCAAGCTAAGGTTTGACATCCTACCCTTGTCCTTGGTATCATAAAATTTTGAGTTAGCTAAACTGATTCCGCCACCAAACCAAAATGCTAGGTTGCTATGAAATACGATACTTGATTCTGGAGAGATTACAATAGATGAATTGACAGCATACAGTCCACCACCTGATTTGTTTGCTTTGTTAGATATTGGTATCCATTCTGAAGAAGAAATCACTATTCTCAAGATAAATACCTCCTCCTGACCAAGTTGCTTCATTATTATCAAGGTTAACTTGACAGTTTGAATTGGAAGACATTGTTTTGTTAAAGGCTGATGTTGCTGCTCCAGTCTGTGCAGCATTGTCAAAATATGATCTGTTATCACACCCAATAATAATAATTTTGGATGATGATAAAACTGAAATAGCTCCTCCGCGTTTATTTGCTATGTTTTGTTGAAAGGTGCTGTTGAAGACACATCCACTACTGTTAACTTCCACATGAAGACTTCCTCCTAGTTCTCCTGCTTTATTGCTGAGGAAGTTACTGTTTTCTATTGTCAGATTACTACCAGAGTAAGCATCCACAGCTCCACCTTTTTTACGAGCGAAATTGTTCCTGAAGTAACTTGTTTTCACATTAACAGAACTTCTTAGAGCAGCCACCACTCCTCCATTAATACCAGCATGAGATGAATTAAATCCACTGCTATGCACATTAGCAGATGATTGATCCAAATGCATTACTCCACCACTCTGTTTAGCTGTGTTATTCATAAACTCTGAACTTTTTAATCGTACCTGACTGTTATCGATTACTGACATCACTCCGCCATCACCAGCCAGATTGTTCGTGAATGTAGTGTAATCAATACAAACTGAGCTATGTGCAATGGAATAAATTACACCTCCCTTATCCATTGCATGATTCTGGACAAAAGTATTGTTTTCTATATTGACATGGCTACCTTCAATGTACAATACTCCTCCAAGATTTGCTGCATTTTCCCTGAATCTACTTCCCTTAAATGATATTACATTTGATTTGCTATCATAAATATATATTTTTTATTATGGCCAGTATTTTTGAGGGGGGTGCTTTGAAATGCAATAGCAACTCCCCCAAAATTTGCCATGTTGACAGTGAAATTGCTTGTTTGAACTGATATAGCGCTACTCTCATAGGCAGCCAAACATCCGCCGGCAACATTTGCTTTGTTTGCAGCAAAATAACAATTCCTAATCTTTGCTACTGACTTGACATACACATCTACACCTCCACCGTAATCAGCTGTATTGTTGGAAAAATTGCTTGCTTCAATAATAACACTACTACTCTTCTGGGCATGAACACCTCCTCCTGAATTTTGAGCATAGTTCCATTCACAAGTGCTTTTGCTAACTTTAATAGTACTATTTCTTAGTCCGTAAATTACTCCTCCTGAATTTTCTGCTCTATTACCATTAAAATGGCATCCGTAAAAGTCTATGGTACTGTTGTGGTATGCGTAAGCAACTCCTCCATCATGACCAGCTACATTGTAATGAAAGGTGCTCCTTTCAATTCGAAACGTGCTACTGCCTGCAGCTATTATTGTTCCATCATTAATAGCTGTATTATTTCTAAAGGTGCAATTAGTTACTATAGTTGTGCATGATCTTCGTGTATAGATAGTCCCACCATTATATAGAGCAACGTTGATGTAAAATATACTATTGCTAATTGTGATGTTACTTTTTAATGTAACTACCAACACTCCACCATAATTGGCTGAGTTGTTGGTAAAATTACAGCTGTGAATAGTAATATTATTTCTATCAGTTGCAAAAACAACAGCTCCTAAATCTGTGTTGGCATTTTGGAAGAAATGACTGTCAGTCATGAGTAAAGTGCTTCCATTCTTCATATTTACCACTCCTCCAGTATCTGCACTATTGTTGGAGAAGTTACTCCTAATAAGCGTGATATTACCCCTGGAGTAGCAATCAAATACTCCCCCATGGACATCAGCAACATTGCTATCAAATGAGGAATTTTTAGCTAATAGGTGGCCACCATGTATCATGTTTGCTACTCCACCATTTATGGTTGCTGTGTTACAACTGAAGGTACTGTTTAGAATAATCACTGAGTTTTCACGTCCATACATGGAAATGATCCCTCCTTTATGTCGTGCAGTATTATGGAAAAATGTGCTATTTGTTATACAGCTAAAAGTGTTGAAAGTCAAAGATAAAACTCCTCCATCCAGGCTTGCTTCATTATTACTAAAATTAGAATTGCTAATCGATATGTTTACCTTCACTGTATCTGCATCTTTACTGGCTTCATTACTGATGTCGATATCCTTTGTCGTATGTATAACTGCCCCACTAACTGCTGTATTATCACTAATGTTAGTATTGTTGTGACCTTCACTGACTGTAAGTACGAACAGTACTCCTCCATTTGAACGTGCGTTATTATATGTGATTGTGCACCCACTAATGTTCAAGTGACCACCTTCTAAATACATTACACCACCATTATATGCCGTAGCACTCTTTAAGGTCGAAATATTCAATGCAAGGATGCTATGTTGAATGGCAGCAATGATTCCACCCTTACTAGTAGCAGTGTTGCTTAAGATGGAACAGTTTGAAACTAAAAGAGTAGCATTGAATACCGCAGCCATACCTCCGTCTCCATGTGAGGTATTGTTTTCAAAAGTGCTGTTAGTGATGATTACTTCACTTTTTTCGTTGATGAAAAGAGCTCCTCCCAAACAGGGTCTGTTTAGACAATCTTTAGCGCTATTGAAAGTAAACACACAATTATTGATGGTAACATTGCTATTGGCCCCAAAATACATTGCTCCACCATTATTCGCCCGGTTTGCTTCAAATACTGAATTGTAGATAGTAACATTGCTTTTCATTACGATCATTGCACCACCTATTGTACCACTGAAGACCTCTGGACTATTATGCATGCCCGTTCCGTTCGAAAAATATGTTGCATCTACATACATGTTTGTTTTAGCAATGCTTAATAATGTCCCAGTGGCTCTATTCCCTCCTCCTGTAAATGTAGACCACTTGATAGTCAGTAGTTTCACAGACTCAATACTATTATTGCCACAGGCAATAAATGTTAGGTTGCTGATGTTTACGAGGTCAATTGAAGTCAAATTGAAATAATATGCACTATCAGTGCAAGTGATGTTCACTGAACCATTATCTGCTGCAAACATGAACAAACTGTCTATGTTTGACACAGAAACACTTACATTTAGAGTGTGATGTCCTGCTGCAAAAATCAATGATGTATTTCCCACTATGTCGCTTTCTGCAAACTGTGAGAGAGTCATACAGGAATAATTAGAACAAGGATAATCACTCGAAGGAAGAATAAAGTGTACTTCATCACACAGCACGTCACTTAATCCTCCAAAGAGCAAAGCTGGAATTAATATCAGCATGATGCATGTTGTCCACCACATTTTGACTTCCAACAGTCCCATATAGCTATGTAGCTAATTCACAAGTATTGCACGAATGGCTGCTAGCTTGCTTTTTGCCAAGAAAATTATGGACTCGTACTATTATTTGCTAACCAACATGTTATCTTCAGGTAGTTCCCTTGAGAGAAGCTTGACCTAGTTCCATATTATATTAAGCAGTTACTTATGCTCTTGTGATTTGTGGTTTGATTTTTAGAAACTCTTTTAGTATAACTTAGTACATTATTGTACAGCATGCTTAGCATCCTTGTGTTGAATATTCCCTCTTTGAGAGTGGTACAGTATGTAATGGTGGTGCCAGGTATTTATATAGAAGGAGGTAACTTAAGCAGACAGCTCTGATGTACGGTATTGAGTTTAGCTGTCAGATGATGAGGTCAAGTTCAAAGCACACCCCAAAGTTCCCTAACCACACCTTCAATCTGAGTGTGATAATTATTATAGAATTATGCTCAACGCTAGTATACCACCAAAAATTTATGTGTCCCAGCATACGTTTGATCAAGATTAATCCTCACTGCAATAGCTGCACTACACGTTTATTGCTCAGAAGCTATTATTATATAGCTATGTATACAGCACCACATCCACAAAGGTTGCAATATGGGAGATCGTAGCTTAACCTCTTTTTATGCATGCCATGCATACGCACCTGTCTCCTGGGGTGCTCCCGAACAATATTAAAGAGAGCAGCTGTTTTATCTGTTAGAGAACTAGAGATTGAGGAAAAGCTATGGGCAAACTAGGATGGTATAACTAGCTGACTAACTATAATAATATTGTGCAGTATTAACATGCATATTCTTAATAATTACTGGACGGCTTTGGTATTTAATCCTACCGTGCATTTCTATACCAGAGGGTGTTTAACAAACGTGTCAAATGTTGGACCACATGATTACTATTGGTAGCTGTTTACAAAACCATGATCACTGGATTGTTGAATTTGCAGTATGTGCTAGCCATAGGTAGTTGAACCACAATCTTTACTATCCCACCTGTCAGGTTCTCATCAGTAAACAAAGAAAAGTATGCAGCCACTTACTTAGTTTCAACATCAATAAAAGGTTTAACAACAGGATAAACTTAAGTAATTAGGCATTATGACATTGGTGTGGGAGGGGGCTTGGTCCATGACGTTTTACAACTGCATTGTCAGTGCTTTAGTTATGATTATGCATTCTTGTGATTGACATGCCTCCAGTAGCTAGTGTCAAAATTTGCACTTTAGTGACAACTGTATCAAGCACTACGTATAATATATATAGCCAGGAGTAGATCAGATAGAAGTGTTGAACTACATGCAAACGCGCTCCGAGAGAATGATGTAGATAATACACAAGTAAAAGAATCTGAGGTCATGTAGCTATAGGTGAGTAGAGCGGGTGTGTCCCACCCAGTCCGCCATGCTGCACTATACAGTTGTACAGCTGCAGTCTGCGTTTACATAACACCCACTTATAGTACAAGATGTCATAATATTATAGCGCATGGCAGCCTTGATTACACAATTTGTCTACGTCATCCTACCGGAACACTGTTACTACATTTGTACTGTAGTTCAACACTCCTATCTAATCTACTTCTGATGTAACTAAAAGTGTACAGGCAATCAAGAAACTGTCAAAAAAAGCACAGATAATACAATGAAGACATTATAACTAGCACTGTAGAATACAAGTGAATACCAACGTGTAAGCTAAATGTGCAGTATCAGAATTTCAGTGTTGAATCTATATAATAATATTATTATGCTGAAATGCTGTGACAATAAGAGGGGGGGGGTGGTAAAAATTAATGCACATGTTAACGTCATAATGACATTAATTTTTCCACAAGGACTTCGGACAAGCCCCCTAAGCATTGTCATTATTATGATTAGCTAGCTAGTCTTGCATAGTTTCCAACCGTCTTGTAGCTAGCATAGACGTAGGAAGATGATTTGGTAAATGGGTGCTCTGATGCCTATGATTGTGTACACTAAATAAAAAACAATTCAAAATGTTGTTTTATGTGTGTTCCACTCAGAAATTTCATGGGTGCACCAGCACCTGGTGCACCCATGCTTCCTACGCCAGTGGCTAATATTATATCCCTAGTAGTAATTTACTTTTCTGTGGTTATGAAAATTTGCCCACATCCCCATGCAGTAGCTGCATAATCCTGATGGCGATTATTATACTTAATTATGGTAAAGGTTATCAATATACTGCGTGCACTATCTACAAGCCACATCTATGCGGCATTGCCGGTGCCTCAATCACAGAGAATCTGGAGTCTGAGACCAACTCTCGACCTCGAGTTTTGATGCTTCAATCACCGGAGATGAACTTGACAGCGCAGTACAGATTCCGAACTTTAGATCGATTGTGGCATAATATGGCATGCAGCATACATGGTGCTAGTGCAAGGCTAGCTTTATTTAGAATACGTCAGCGTGAAGTTCGGCCAGCAGTACTTGTCAGATGAGAAAGTACTAAGTAGCACTCAGTTTTTTTTTATCTATGTGCTGGATACAGGTGTCAGATACTCTATGTATTGACAGATTTTCAAATCATCTCAGAAAGGCTCCATTGAATTTTTCCATAATTATCTCGTAGATTACATCATAGATTTCATCATACATAACACCATATTACCGTATAGCCGCAAAATTTGGCAGTTTGGTGGATCAGCCAACTAGCCCCAAAATTACAATCTGCCAATATCAAGTCATTCTGATATTATTATTTTGCGCACATGCACAAAGGCAACCGTGCAGCAAATTCATGGATGTGGTCTTCACACCAACCTTGTCTGGTATCACTAGCTCGAAACTATGATTGTAACGAGGCATAGGACAAGAGCGGTTCCAGTCCCTGAACTGAATTGTATGGGCAAGCCTTAGAAAGAGTCTTTGAATACAAGTATCTAGGTGTAACTCTCTCATATAACCTATCATGGTCACCTCATGTCGAAAAGATTGTGGCCAAGACTCGAAGGCTTACAGGAATGCTATACAGGCAGCTCTACCAATGGTCAGATCCTGAGACCCTCCTTAATTAAGATTTATTTATCTGTTATTAGGCCACATCTTGAATATGCTGCTCCTGTGTGGAGTCCTGACTTAATCAAAGATGTTAATAAATTGGAACATGTGCAGAAGTTTGCATTTAGAGTGTGCACAAAAGAGTGGAGTATGTCGTACAAGGATCTGCTTGAGAAGTGTCATCTACCAGAGCTCTCTACTAGGAGGGATCACCTTAGTCTCGGCCTCCTACATAAAATCATTAATGGAGAATGTATCCTACCAAATGCTCCTCTCTTGACCTACTCTACCACCTACTCCACACGCTCAAATGTAGCTAATAGATATGTCTTGTCTTTTGTGCATACCAACTTGCTCCAGGACTCATATTTTCATCGTACAATATCATTGTGGAACTCTCTTCCTTCGTCAGTAACGACCACCACATCCCTACCCTCCTTCAAAAGGCAGTTAACACACGTTCATTAAATCTTAGCTATTATTAAATTTAATGTCATTCACGTCATAACAATAGTACTATATATCACTCTCATGGATACACACTTTGCACTAGTACTTTTTCTGCCCTATTTTATGTGTCCCTTGCATACTTATGTATAAATTATCATAAAGAAAAAAATCACAGTGAACTTGGGCAGAATCCTTGGGCCTGCGCTAAGGAACTTCCACACGCCAATGAAATCACAGCTCTGCTTATAGTCACATGACAAGCTTACCACAGGCATGCATCATCACCGCATGTATAGCTGTATAAAACCTATTTAATTTTGCTGACCAATCAGGTTCAAGATTTGCCGCTTAATTCGGTTGTGATCACATGCAAATGCAGCCATAGTGAGCAATCAGAACCAAGCTTTTGCATGGCCTCGTTGGCGCACAATAGAGTGAGAACCACGGATTCAGCCAAAGTTCATGAGACCTTTCCCTCCTCGAGGGTGGGATCTGGGTGCGCATGCATGCGGCAGATTTGGGGCGTGGCTAGATCAAACTCAGCCATCCACCAATAATTTATATATTCTCGCTGGTTGAGGCCAATCTGCCAAATTTTCCAGCTATACAGTATACCTCATAATCACAGAAAAGTAAATTGCTACAATTTTCATCATGATAAGTTCAAGGGATTCTAATGTCAGAATAAGTATATTATGCAAGATATTGAGTATGGTAAGGTGTATAATAATAATAATTGTGCACAATTAACTTAATTATGTCATGATGAATAATTTAAGGAGACTCAGACTTGACCGATTCAGTCATTGACACGGTGGTAGTGGTAATAGTTGGTGCATGATGCAATAGTGGAGGAGGTGCAGTGTAGCCTTCCATTTCTCTTGGATCATCTATGAAATCCATCAGGTTATAGTTATCTCTATTAGGAGATGCTTGTTCCTGAGAACAGTGTTCCAAAAGACACTTCATCACTTTAACAAAGTTTGAGCTTAGACAAGTCGTGTACACTTTGACACTTGCGTATCTACAAATATGGTAGATAATGACAAGCAATAAAAGGACGAATATCATTCCAACAGAAATATAAGCAAAGATTCGTTGGATAGTTTCTTCATAACTATTACCGTGTTCATCCAAAGCGTACCACGTAATAGCAGCAAATACAGCAATATTTAAGTGAACAATAGATTCCATTATGTTGAGCAGTCTGTGTCTGTAAACTTGGTTCAGAAATGTTAGTGAAATCTTATAGGTTGACAAACAACCCATGGTAATGATCGTGGATAATAGTGAAATGCGTGGGTCCACAGATAAGGTGAACGTGGACACCAGATAGACAATAACTCGAACCAGCAGAAGCAAGCCAGTCCAGTAGCGATGCTGGGCAGTGTACGGAATGTGGTAGATACCAATAAATGAATGAAGCTTCTGATTTCTAATCCATCTAAGGATCTTCGATCTCGGGCACCGAAGGACCCATTGCCAACTGAATATGACAGTAGTGTACAGCAGGCCAAGGATGAGAATGAGGGTTCCCATACAAATCAGAGCTACATGCTTCCATCCCCTGAAGTGGACGCTTGCATCTGGAAGCCATTTGGTCACAACTGTTCCATTGGGATATTTGAGTGTGATGAAAGAGAATGAAACGATGATAGTTTCTAAAAGCTTATTGTATGAGAGTAGAATCAGAGTTGCCAGGGTAGCTACAGGATTTTTCTTCCCTAGCAGATGGGAAACCTTCTGTGAGCGAGAGCTTACTATGATAATTACAATGACTAGGAAAATGATGTAGATAGGAAAAGCCAGCTCAAGCCAAACCTTAGTGTATGAATCCATTCCCTTGATGAAACAAACATCAATCCCTATATTCAAGTTTGTCCATGATATAAATGCAGAAGCAAGTGTTAAACTTGAGTGACGGAAATAGATACTCCTGTTAGTGTAAATAATATTTGCATAAAATATTATTGAATTAAGTGTTCCAATAGCCACTGTAAGATTTAGGGTCAAAAGTCCAATAACAAGTATTATTCCAGCAAAGAAAGCAGCTATAATGATTGTAATGAGTAATCCATACCAATTGTCAGGACACTTGATGCATTTGGAGCTACCAAGTGATAAACTGTAATTCGGTAGACACTTTCCACATAGTATTCCTCCACGGTTGTTAGCACACTGTGAATCTGGCCCATTTGGTAAACTTAAATTTATGGTAATTTCCTTGCTAGGTGGCTGGCAGTAGTCTAAAGGGCAGTCAGGATAGATGAAATATGGACTTAGTCTAGTGTTGACAGAATTTCCAAGATAAGAGATCCAAAAGGAACCCTTTCTAATCACCAATTGAGTTGTAGTGTCACATTCTGTTATATATTTGGTGAATGTTTTATATCGCTTGTCACACACACATTCACATTTTGTATCAATTTTGGCCTTCATGAATCCAGGTGGGCATGTACAGTCAACTACATGTATGCTGATGCTCGTCATTGATATTCCTTTATTGCCACAAGGACCTTGTGGAAAAATTGTCATCTTATATGTCTCACGTGATTTTTTAAACGGTACACGGTATTTCAATTTTGAACAGCTGTCACCAATTCTGCGGATAGTTTCACTTTCCTCCAAAGTAATATCATCAGATTCTGTAAAACTACTCCTGACTGTTGCAGAAACATTCCTATTCACTTGGTCAACTGCAACTACATAAAAAGAAAAACTATCTTGCATTTTAACGTCAATTGTAGTAGTCTGTTGGCTACAGTTAACTATCATTTCACTGCAGAGACACAGCCTAACTGGTTGTGACGTAATAGCACCATTGCTTGTTAGATTGCTCATTGATAGAAATTGTGAGACACCTCTTGGCTCTAAATTAGAGAGACTATAATTGTTCCTTTCAACTGTAGTGCATCTGTCTAGTAATCCTCCAAATAGATCTGATTCATCACCACCACCAGTGGCTGTATTGTTGAAGAATTTGAAGTATAAATTTGATGCATTTTGAAAGAAGCACCCACTTTCCTTCAAATAAACTCCTTTGAATGGGTTATTGCTACACACACTACCTTCACTTGCATCATCAATGTATATCGCTCCACCTTCATTTGCATGATTCTGTATCAAGCTAAGGTTTGACATCCTACCTTTGTCCTTGGTATCATAAAATTTTGAGTTAGCTAAACTGATTCCGCCACCACCCTGACATGCTTGGTTGCTATGAAATACGATATTTGATTCTGGAGAGATTACAATAGATGAATTGACAGCATGCAGTCCACCACCTGATTTATTTGCTTTGTTAAAGCTGATATTCATGTTGGTGTCAATTCTGAAGAAAAAATCACTCTTCTCGAGATAAATACCTCCTCCTGACCAAATTGCTTCATTATTATCAACATTGACTCGACAGTTTGAATTAGAAGACATTGTTTCATTAATGGCTGATGCTGCTACTCCAGTCTGTGCAGCATTATCAAAATATGATCTGTTATCACACCCAGAAATAATAATTTTGGATGATGACAAAACTGAAATAGCTCCTCCACGTTTATTTGCTATGTTTTGTTGAAAGGTGCTGTTAAAGATATATCCACTACTGTTAACTTCCACATGAAGACTTCCTCCTAGTTCTCCTGCTTTATTGCTGAGGAAGTTACTGTTTTCTATAGTCAGATTACTACCAGAGTAAGCATCCACAGCTCCACCTTTTTTATGAGCGAAATTGTCCCAGAAGTAACTTGCTTTTACATTAACAGAACTATTTAGAGCAGCCAGCACTCCTCCATTAGTACCAGCATGAGATGAATTAAATACACTGCTATACACATTAGCAGATGATTGATGCAAATGTATTACTCCACCACTCTGTTCAGCTGTGTTGTTCGTAAACACTGAACTGTTTAATTGTACCTGACTGTTATCAATTACTATCATCACTCCGCCATCATCAGCCAGATTGTTAGTGAATCTAGTATAATCAATATAAACTGAGCTATGTGCAATGGAATAGATTACACCTCCCTTATGTGTTGCTTGGTTCTGGATGAAAGTATTGTTTTCTATAGCGACATGGCTACCGTGAATGTACAATACTCCTCCAAGATTTGCTGCATTTCCCGTAAAATTACTACCCTGAAATGATATTACATTTAATCTCTGTTTATCAGTATTATGGCCAGCATTATTGAGGGTACTCTGAAGTGCTATAGCAACTCCCCCCACATTTGCCATATTGACAGGGAAATTGCTCATTTGAACTGATATGGTGCTATTTTCATAGGCAGCCAAAGATCCGCCGGCAACATTTGCTTTGTTTGCAGCAAAATAACAGTTTCTAATCTTTGCTACTGACTTGACATACACACGTACACCTCCACCGTAATCAGCTATATTCGTGGAAATATTACTTGCTTCAATAATAACGCTGCTATTCCTCTGGGCATGAATACCTCCTCCTGAATTTTGAGCGCAGTTGCATTCACAAACACTGTTGTTAACTTTAATGGTACTATTTTTTAGTCCGTAAATTACTCCTCCTGAATTTTCTGCTCTATTTCCATTAAAATGGCATCCGTGAAAGTCAATGGTACTGTTGCGGTAAGCATAAGCAACTCCTCCATCATGACCAGCTATGTTGTAATAAAAATTGCTACTTTCAACTCGAAACTTGCTACTGCCTGCAGCTATTATTGTTCCGTCATTAAAAGCTGTATTATTTCTAAAGGTGCAATTAGTTACTATAGTTGTGCATGATCTTCGCGTATAGATAGTCCCACCATTAGATATAGCTCTGTTGATGTAAAATGTACTATTGCTAACTGTGATGATGTTTTTCAATGTGGCTATCATCACTCCACCATAAATGGCAGAGTTTTTGGTGAAGTTGCAGCTGTGAATAGTAATATTATTTCTATTAATTGCAAGAACAACAGCTCCTAAATCTGTGTTGGCATTTTGGAAGAAATGACTGTCAGTCATGAGTAAAGTGCTTCCATTTTTCATGTTTACCACTCCTCCTCCAGTATCTGCACTATTGTTGGAGAAGTTACTCCTAATAAGTGTGATATCACCCAAGGAGTAGCAATCAAATACTCCCCCATGTATATCAGCAACGTTGCTATCAAATGAGGAATTTTTAGCTAGTAGGCGGCCACCATATAACACACTTGCTACTCCACCATATATGGTTGCTGTATTATGACTGAAGGTACTGCTTAAGATAATTACTAAGTTTTTACGTCCATACATGGAAATGACTCCTCCCCTACGTCCTGCAGTATTGTGGGAAAATGTGCTGTTTGTTACATTACTAGAAGTGGGGAAAGTCAAAGATAAAACTCCTCCATCCAGGCCTGCTTCGTTATTACTAAATAATGAATTTCTGATCGATATTTTTACCTTCACTGTATTTTTTACATCTGCATTCTTACTGGCTTCATTACTGATGTCGATATCCTTTATCGTGTGTATCACAGCTCCACTTGCTGCTCTATTATCGCTAATGTTAGTATTGTTGTCAATAACTATATGACCTTCAGTAAGTACGAAAAGCACTCCTCCATTTAAACGTGCGCTATTATTTGTGATTGTGCACCCACTAATGTTCAAGCTACCTCCTTCTAAATAGATTGCACCACCACTGTATGCCGTAGCACTCTTTAAAGTGGAAATATTCAATACAAGGACACTATGATGAAAGGCAGCAATGATTCCACCATTACTAGTAGCAGTGTTTCTTAAGATGGAACAGTTAGAAACTAAAAGAGTAGCATTAAAGACCACAATCATTCCTCCTTTTTCTGAGGTATTGTTTTCAAAAGTGCTGTTGGTGATAAATACCTTGTTTGTTTCGTTGACAAAAAGAGCTCCTCCCAAACAGGGTCTGTTTACACAACTTCTAGCGCTATTGAAAGTAAACACACAGTTGTTGATTGTAATATTACTTTCAGCCCCAAAATACATTGCTCCACCATTGTTCGCCCGGTTTGCTTTAAATACTGAATTGTAGATAGTAGCATTACTTTTCATTACAATCATTGCACCACCTATTGAACCACTGAAGACCTCTGATAACATTGGACTAGCACCTGTTCCATTCAAAAAATATGTTGTATCTACATACATGTTTGTTTTAACAATGCTTAATAATGTCCCAGTGGCTCTATTCTCTCCTCCTGTAAATGTAGACCACTTGATAGTCAGTAGTTTCACAGACTCAATACTATTGCCACAAGCAATAAATGTTAGGTTGCTGATGTTTACAAGGTCAATTGAAGTCAAATTGAAATAATATGCACTATCAGTGCAAGTGATGTTCACTGAACCATTATCTGCTGCAAACATGAACAAACTGTCTATGTTTGACACAGAAACACTTACATTTAGAGTGTGATGTCCTGCTGCAAAAATCAATGAATCAGATACTATGTTGCTTTCTGCAAACTGTGAGAGAGTCATACAGGAAGAATTAGAACAAGGATAATCACTTGAAGGAAGAATAATGTGCACTTCATCACACAGCACATCACTTAATCCTCCAAAGAGCAAAACTGCAATTAATATCAGCATGACACATGTTATCCGCCGCATTTTAACTTCTAACAGTCCCATATGTAATTTGCAACTACTGCTAGTTTGCTTCTTGCCAAGGAAATTATGGACTCGTACTATGATTTGCTAACAAATAAAGTACATAAAATTATATTTTGACACATTATCATCAGGTATTTCCCTTGAGAGAAGCTTGCTACAAGATCCATAATATTATTATTAGCAATTACTGTAATATTAATATAATATAATAATATATGCTCATGTGATTTGTAGTTTGATTTTAGAAGCTCTTTTAGACTAAGTACATTGTTATACAACATGCATAGCATCCATATGTTGAATATTTCCACTTCGAGAGTGGTACAGCATGCCATGGTGGTGCCAGGTATTTGAAGGAGGTAGCCAACTTTAGCAAATAGCTATAATAATAATATTATACGGTATTCAGTTGTCAGATGATAAAGCACAGTACCCTGGGCTGTAACAACATCCAAATTCCCTAACCACACCTTCAATCTGAGTGTAATAATATTATTATAGAATTATGCTCAATGCTAGTATACCACCAAAAATTTATGTGTCCCAGCATAAGTTTGATCAAATCCTCACTGCAATAGCTGCACTATACTTCTACTGTTCAGAAGCTATGTATACAGCACCAGATTTGTACAAGGGTTGCGATTTGAGAATTATAATCTCTTTCGCGCATGCCACGCAATGCCATATGCATTTGTCTCCTGGGGTGCTCCCGCACAAAATTAAAGAGAGCAGCTGTTTTATCTGTTAGAGAGCTAGAGATCAAGGAAAGGCTAGCTATGGGCAAACTAGACTAGGAAACTAAAACTAGCTGACTAAATATGCAGTATTCTTATTATTACTGGACAGCTTTGGTATTTGATCTAACTGTGCAATTTTATATTATTGGAGGGTGCTCAACAAATAATTCATCAAAATAATTAATGCTGGACCACATGGTTAACTATTGGTAGCTATAGCTGTTTACAAAACCATGATCAATATGGATTGTTGAATTTGCAGTATATGTGCTATAATATTATTATAGCCATAGCTAATTGAACCACAATCTTCACCATCAGGTTCTGGTCAGTGAACAAAGAGGAGTATGCAGCCATGTAAATTTATTAATAAACTGATCATCGACAAAAGGTTTAACAACAGGATAATTAGGCATATTGAGGAACACACTACTATAATTCTTAGCTGTGTAGGTAGGTAGTAGCTACATGTATATTATTATTATATTGTCACATTCATTGTAAACAGTCACAGTCCTAATCAAGAAAGTAGGGATATGCTTACTGTTTTAACGTATAATATTATAGTAAATTCACTTGACGTAAATCTCAATCAGTTCTATCGGAGTATTTTCATCTGTTGCTTCATTTGCTGAGCACAGTCTGATCTCCAGATCAGCATTAGTTGACTGAGGTAGTTGTTTACAAAACCATGGCGGATTGTTGAATGTGCAGCATGTGCTAGTTGGACCACAACCTTGACCGTCCCACAGGGGATCATCGGTATAGAAAACCGCGTTGTTAAAGTTCTGACCTGGTGGTACTCCAGTCTCACAGAAGTAGTCATTGCCAATAAAAGAAGGTATGTTAACAGGATGCTGCTCATTGCCATGTGTGCACGGACATACAGCCTCAAAGTCATCTTGAGCCTCTTGCAAAGCATTTACAAATGTCCAGATGTGTTGTCTCGGACTTCCATAAGTCAGACTCGATATATCGATCACTCCATCAACATATCGTCCACTTATTGCAGTCTCTCTTGTACTACCAAAGAATGCTTCTGGTTGTCCAACCTGATACCCGATAATTTTTCCACAGACCTGAGAGTATTGAATGCCTTGAGTGGGGAACATAGCTGAATAACACGAGTAGAAGCTAGCATTAGATGGTCTAGCACAGGACCTTCTTGGAGTATTAATGAGCTCCCAAGCTGATGGGCAAGTATGTCTTGGATTAGACATATTGAGATAGGCAACTCTTTTCCATCCAGGACCATCACACCCACACTGTCTTGCAAGAAAGTTATTAAGGAACAAATTAACATCTTCATTGATCTTTTCCCTCAGCTTCTTTATGGATGGGCAGACTCTGGATCCAGATCCATTCCACTCTATGGAGGTAAGGTTGTATGACTCTTGACAGGCTGCGGAGCATGCCATGACTAGGAAGAGAAACCACAATGTCATTATTATCAACTATATAGCCTTCTCCGTCTTTTAATAATTGTTACAAGTATCACTAACCTATAGCTAGCTACTTTCAGTAATGCGATCAAATGTAATGATTGAATGCATCTCGATGCTTTTTATTTCTGTTTAATATTTTGCTAAAGCAGCAAATCCAGTTTGTTTTTATCCTGCAAGCAAGGGCTTATGCCATGGACCCTTCGAGCACAAAAATCACCACAATCATTTCAAGATTCCACTCACTGTGAAAAAGCAACAATTCTTTGCTTCTTTATGCTTCATAAGGGCCAAGAACAATAAGATAAAATTTAATCATGTTTTTACCGCCCACATCTGTAGACGGCAACCAGCAATTCTATGTTAAGTTTCACAATAATGATCATTGAATATGAAGTATATATTCTATAACTTCTTCAGGACAGATGCTACATGCAACACTCCGTGTTCTACTCAAGTGACATGCAACAAGTAGCTAGTCTAAGAGTATATGGATATTATTACTGTAACATGTAAAGTACGTGTGCATCTTACATCCTTTGTCCATTTTGTTACTGGAAAAGACATAAACTATTATCCCTACTTTACCTAAGAATATAAAGCATTGAAAATCGGACACATACGCATATATTATATAATTTTGACATTCTTCTCAAATGCTATGACTGCCAGCCTTTCATTGAAATTGTATTCTGAAGGTGTACAATGCATAATAATATATAATAATAATATTATTATGTCATGATAATAATACTAATGGTTGAATATGAGGACCAGAACTCTGTGGCACTACAGTAACTGTAATAGTGTACCTGCTCACCATCTATGTATAGCTACACTGAGAAATCTTGCTGGTATGATCATTCAGAGTGTGGGAAATCAAACAACAGATCTGACAGTCTGTGACCTCCAGACATTGTGGTTAATAATTATTGTATTATGCTGGGAGAGGAGCTGATTAGTCTGGCTGCCCTTGAGTTCATCCTTTAGACCAAGGGGAACCTCAACATAGTTATAGTATTGGATAATTATTATCATGGTGACTCTAAATAACATTCTCAGTGTAAAGTTTATAGAATTGAATAATAGAGATATAGATCATGAATTGAACTGGACTCAACTTTCTACTTGAGCTATAGAGTATGACAATAGTATTACCATGAATTGTGCACTCCAACCTACATAACAGTATAGTTCCAATAATGATATAGGAATTTTAGTCTTGATTCTCAGCCTATATAAGGTAGCATTTCATCCAGAGAGTATACCTTGAAGAGTTTCTGAGAAGAATTCAATCACGAACACTAGAGTTGCAAGACATCAATCAACGGTTATGAAGCTCCTCATCATTGCCACTTTTCTGGTGCTTGGAAGCTCTGCCTTCGCCTATCCTCAATACTATGGATACCGTCAGAACATCCAGTGTATGTAAATGTACCTTAATATACCGTAGGCTAAGCAAGTGCATGCATACACTATAGAGCAGCTGATCATCCCAAACTTAATTATTATGATTATGATTGAAGGACTGACATCCCACAGTTGACTTAGCCATATTATGCACCCACACCAATTGAAGTTATGTTTAACTTGAGGAACTGCAAATGTTTACATTAAAATTCTGAAAACATTATTATGGCAACTATAAAACTAGCTATTACCATAGTATTTTGAAAATTCCACTCCGTGGCCCTTCAATAATAATATTGGATGAGAGCATAACTAAACCTCATTAATTTATTAATTTTTTGATAACTTTACATGCAGTTGAGAATCCAAGTCCACGTCCACGGAGTAGCAACAGCTACTATCAACAAGTGAAGTCAAGTCCAGTTAAAGGAGGTAAAGTAGCTAGTCTTTACAGTATCTACCTTTTGTCGCGCCCTGTAATATTGATTTATAAATGATATTATTATGCAGGATTTCGACACATTTACTCCCTCGATATGAAGGATCTTGGTCAGAACTGTCCAGAAAACTGGACACTGAGTGAGGCTAGCTCGCCGATCCGAACATGTGGAAAGAAGACTGAAAAGAACACTTGTGACTCTCTTGTCATCTCAACTCATGGACAAGCCTACCAGTCTGTGCGAGGACGGGTTAAAGCATTCCAGTTCGGCACACCTGATGCCTTCAAGGTTACATCATCCAACCCCAGTATTGACGATCCTTATGTGGATGGCATCAGCATAACTCATGGCCAAAGTCCAAGAAAGCACATCTTCACTCTTGGAGTCGGTGTGGTTGCATATGTAGCTGAAGGCGAGCGTAAAGAGTACACATGTCCCAACACTGGTTTTGGTAATCCTCAACCAGCCTTTGTTGCGGAAAGGTACTTCTGTTCTTCAGGTACCTCTAGGCAAGATATTGGATCTGGAATGCTGCTTTCTGATACTCCACTGTGGACTGATTCATTTGGAGGACAATGCGATGAGTGTATGTGCCCTCGTACCTTCTGTGTGAATCTTCCTGAGCCAACAACCGATGATTTGGAGCTTCGTATCTGCACCGATGAAGCTCTTAGTAATGAAGATATTCGCATGGAGATGATTGATCTTTGGATAAAGTGAACCTCTCCTATGTCTGTGAAAGCAGTGGCCAGCATAAACGTATAGGACTCAAAAATATAGCCATAGGCCAATGAATTTTGAACTTTACCTGTAATGTACACTGTAGCTATTGAATATTGATACTGGCCATGCTACCATTATAATACTTCAATGATAATAGGCTATGACATTGTGGATTTCGTGAAACTTTGTGGCTAAACCCAAAATTAACTACCCGTTGTAGAGGTTTATGGGCACTAGTTGCTAGACCTAGCCATACATGCAGGGTTTCATCCAGTGGGTGGGACAGGGGGAAGCTTCCCCCCTAAAATTAATTTAACTTTAATATTATTAAGCATCAATATCGTAATATCACAATAAGTCACCAAATCAAATCATTTAGTTTTTGATCAAAAATTACCCGAAACAATCTGCCGGGAGGAATTAATTCTCCTAAAATAATTATGTCCTAAGGAACTTGGCGTGCTGAACACGCCCACTCATTCATCACACTTCCACCCCAAATTTTTGTCACTAAATGAAACCCTGGCATGGCCTCCCGGGCACATCAAATTTGAAAAACACTAATAATATCACCTGGTTAATACTTAGTTACTACCTGGTGATCATCTGCAAGGTACTGATCAGGAATAAGTTTTAATGAAACCATAGACATAATACTATAGTGAGTGAAATCTTTATTATTAATAACATTATTGTGGTAATTAAAATCATGAGATCATAACCTTTATACCAGCCTCATGAATAATTATGTAAAGGGGTGTGACTGAAGTCATGACCATTCAATAGCGTTCATATCAATCAAACTTGAAGGAAAAGTGTTTTACTAAGGCTAGTACAGTGCTGCACTGAATAAGGGATCACACAACGTGTAAAGAACATTGAGACTTTGGAGGATATGAAGTTGAAAGAAGCCACTCCAACGCTCTGTGTTGTGTTTGGGTTTCTGGCCCTCCTCTCCTACACAGTGATGTTCATCCTGGCATGGAGCTTCTACGATCAACACTACCCTAATGGAGGGGAAGTCAAAGATGCTGCTTTTGTCTCAACAGTACCACTCGTCTTTATTGTAGCCATATGCTTAACATGTACCCTATCTGTATGCTGCAAAGACTGTTTGACGGACTGTTGCCCAGCTGCGGACCAGCGTACAGAAAGCAATAGAAATATATTCTTGTTGGCTACACTCAGTCCAGTGTTCATGGCTTTTGCTGGCATCTTTGCAGTAGTTGGAGCAATAATGTTTGCTGTACTTGCCGCAAAGTTTGTGCCAAAAGAAGATATCACTAACCTCTTTGAAGTCCACGCCTTTGGTGCAGCTGCCTCAGTGTTTGGCATTTTCACTGGACTGTGTTGCTGCTGTGCTGGAATGTTCTGCTGTTGTGCAGTGCGTGGAGAACATGTACAAGGAGAGTTGGCACACCTACAAGATCACAAAGTCAAACTGAAACTACAGCATGCAGAGACAACAATTTGAGTTTTATTACGATATTGGTACCTTTTGCGCTATAAATTAATCATCATCATTAGAGAGAGAGATGGGAGTGAAATGGTTTATACATACTAAGTCTGATGTTTCTTCAAAAACCGTATTTTCCCGCTATTAAGCGCATGCGCTTATATCTCCACAGGAAAAAAAACCTGCGCTTCATAATGAAGTGCGCCTAATAGCGAGATGCGCTTAACAAAGAAAGCTGCATCCAAGAACGCATGTGCGTTCGCGGTATCATTTAGGGGCGTGGCCGATCGATCGATCGCACAATCATTCGAGTTGCTGCATCCGCCCAGCTTGAAATGGCGCTCATAGCTCGAAGAACCTGAGAATCGATAGTAGTCATTGTGATTTCGAGTAACCTGAAACGGCTGGAACCTTTGGCTAGCAAAAAACATGCAGACATCGAGGTCAAGGGTCACATATGCGCTTATACGCGAAATGCGCCTAACAACGAGTACTTAGGTCAGGAAAATGGCATGCGCTTAATAACGAATATGCGCTTATAAGCGAGATGCGCCTAATAACGAGAAAATACGGTAATTATAATAATATTATTGATTGACTTATACATTGAAAAGGCCCTATTGACCACCGATACTAGTAATTGGGTTGAGTACACACAACAGTCTGACGATAATTATTTTTTTTACTTTATACTGTATTCCTTCATTCACTGAAGTGCATATCTACAATGAGTAGCATATTTTCCTGTGTGCCATGTGTTCCTCTCATGGTCCACCTCTTGACCTGATCATTGTAGAGCACCTTTGAGCCTCGCACATCAACTATTTGCAATACTCCATTCATGTTGGAAATATAGGGATCATAATCAGGTTCAGGCCAGGCTAGAACGTAGTATCCCCTTGCTGGGGAATAAGCTGTCATGAACTCATTGGAATAGAATGGAACAACTGCTGATACTAAACGTTCAAATATCCATGTCTTTGTGTTGATTCTGCCAATATACACTGTTTGATTTTGCGGTTGGTTCTTGCGATCTACCAAGTCCATCCATCCACTCTCATATTCAAATGCATAGATATTGCCATCTATTGGATCATAATGGATACTCTCTAGCTTATACTGACATGATATGTTCTTCCGTTTGATAGTATTTTCTTTAACATTGATAATGTTGAGAATATTTTGGTACTGGGAGTCTGTATCCATGGTCAGGGTATACAGAATTCGATTCTTGTTGTCATAAGTGTATCCGTCTCCAGTTAGCATCGCAATTGAACTCACATCCATTATGTGTGTTTCCTGCCCAGTAGTCATATCAAAAGCATTGAGATAATTTACATATCCCGGCTCATCACTGATTGTTTCAGCATCTATAGCCAGGAGTGTATTGTTCGTAGTATCCACACTGAGGCATGCGTAATAGAAGATACCGTGTGTTTTAGGAATATGCTTCACCTCTCCACTGACCAGATTAGCTGCATACCAAAAGTCAATCCCAATGTATTGATCTGCAATAAAGTTATAATCTATTACTTCCGAATCAGTATAATTATCTTCTTATATCAGAGCTTCCCAATAATATTATTAATTTTTACTAAACTTACTAATGAGGACACGATTTTTTGTGTCAATTGTCCCGAATTGTAGCACTTCAAGCTGTTCAGCACTTGGTCCCAAAGTTATGTTCCATCCTGATAGTGTGCCTATTGTTTCCGGATCACTCACATTGATCCTAACTTGTCGAATGGTGACGGTATACGGTGGAACCTCATCACGATGTGCTATATAGAGACCTCCTGGAGTGATATCACTTCCACTGATTGCTGTGGTAACCACAGATATGGATAAGGCTAGTAGCGTACATAACAACATTATTATTAGTTGAGCCAGGTTGGTATTATAGAACTGTGTGTGTGGTCTATTATCTTAATAATATTATTCATGTACATATTTAATAATATTCATTAATCTTTCAACTCAATGCATTTGATGACATGTGAGAATAATGGGCAATGCAAGCATCAAGAAGTGGTCTACATAATATTGTCATGATCATGCATTCATGAGATCAAATGAAGAGGGAAATACATTAGAAGGAAACTGGGTTGTATTGTACCGTCCACATTGGCTAACTGTTTCATGTTAGAAGAATTCTTTTATGTACACAATAATCACACATTGCATCAAAATAGTGTATAAAAAGCAAGGTCTATGGGAAATTGGCTAATAGTGCATTTATCATTAAGTCTTACTCCACAGGTTAACTATTGTAGCAGAATTAACAGCTAGTGTTATACTGATTATAAGCATGTTTTTTCATCTAATACATGCTCTAGTATCATATCTACTCCTGATCAGTTTAAAAGCAAATCCCACCGAAGGAGGGTTGTTTTACGTCTTACCACTATACAACAATCAATCATGCCTCAACTTTTCTAATCTGTCGACTGCTACTATCAACCAAGCCAAGTACACTGACGTAGATATCTTGATTTTACCAAGCAGCGACCTTCAATATGTGAGGAAAGTCAATCTTGAGTCCATGGCATCACTACCTGTGCAAGTATGCTTTTGTGACGAGCAAAAAAGACCAAATTGTGGCCATGATCTTCCATCCATTCAGGTAAAGAAAGGAGAAAATTTCACCATATCTCTTGCGGCAGTTGATCAAGCTGGGCATCCTGTAGAGGCTGCAATCACTAGTTCATTGCTGAAAGAAGGCACACTTGGTCAGGACCAACAAACTCAGGAACTACTGAGTGAATGCACAGACTTATCATTCAACATAGCCTCTCCCTCGGATGATGAAGTATTGGAATTATTTACTGAAGGTTCCTGTGATCAATCAGTGAGACGAGCAAAAATTATATTCGATAACTGCACATGTCCTATAGGTTTTCAACCATCCAATAGTAATACTACCTGCACTTGTGAGTGCGAGTCCTCACTAAGAGATTATATCATAGGCTGCAATGAGTCCACCAGTTCCATTATAAAGCAAGGTACAAATGTATGGATAACGTATGTCAACGAATCAAATTCAACCAAAGGTTTGGTTATCGAACCTAACTGCCCATTCGGTTATTGTCGTTCTCCAGCTGAACGGGTCAGCATCAACCTTAACCTGCCAAATGGGGCAGATGCTCAGTGTGCTTTCAATCGTACTGGAACACTCTGTGGAGCTTGCATGGAAAATTTCAGTGTTTCTCTAGGCAGTTCGGAGTGTCTGGTTTGTGACAGTAATTGGCCAGTGGTGTGTTTTGGAATTATTTTAGCTTCTGCAATTGCAGGTATCTTATTGGTTAGCACACTGCTGGCTTTAAACATCACAGTTGCAGATGGTCAGATTAACATCTTTATTTTTTACGCTAATGTGATAGGTGCTAGTCTGAACTCGTATTTCTCATTTTCAGAATCACGCTTTCCTGCAGTTTTCATTTCCTGGCTCAACCTTGACATTGGCTTCAATGTTTGTTTCATAGACGGTCTGGATTCTTACTGGAAAACCTGGCTTCAACTAGCATTTCCTGCTTACATCATATCCCTGGTGCTCCTAGTGATCGTTATCAGTGAGTACTCACCAAGGTTTGCAAAGTTAATCGGGAAACGAGATCCTGTTGCAACTCTGGCTACACTCATCCTTCTATCCTATACCAAGCTTTTGTCGACATGTCTGTTGGTGTTTGCATACGATACATTGGAATACCCCAATCATACTTACTTTACTGTGTGGTTACGAGATGGTAATATTCGATATTATGAAGGAAGACGGATTATTTTTCTCTTTGTGGCATATGTTGTCATATTTTTTGGATTTGTGTACACTATTCTACTTATTTCTTGGCAGTGGCTTGTTCGAGCTCCAAGATGGAAGATTTTACGTTGGACAAAGAACACTAAACTTAATGCATTCATTGCCACATACCATGCCCCATACAACAGTCAGTATCGCTTCTGGACTGGTTTGCTGCTTTTTATTAGGGTTATCTTATACATCACTACTGCCTTTTCTGCATCTGATATTCCTCAAGTTTTGCTATTAATGACCATCTCATCATTAGGAAGTATCTTATTTCTAAAGGAAGTCATTGGAGTGAGGATCTACAAAAATGTTGCCACAGACATAATTGAGACGATTATGTACTTTAACCTCGTTATGTTTGCTGTTTTTAGCCTGTCTGATCTTAGAGGCAGCGCCATTACACAACGCATCGCTACCTCATATGCATCTACACTTCTGGCCCTCATTCTCCTCCTAGGAATTATCTTCAATCATGTGGTTGACCTCACTGGTTACCATTATGGGAACTTGATAAAATTTTTGAAAAAGAAGACTGAAGCACAGCCTCCAGCTACAAATGCACCAGCACAAACTTCTGAACCTGAAATTGTGACATACACCGAGATCTCCTTGACAGATGTCACATACAACTGAGAGACCCAGTGCTGATGATTCATTGCTACATAAATCTTAGAAATATAACAATTATGGATTGCTCAGGATATGACATAATAATAAAATGACACTGTGCTAGTGCTACAACCATTATTAAGGAAGGTAACACTATTCCTAGTACATCATATTACTTAGTAAGCTACGGTGGCCCAGAAGGGCCATGTCCATTACCCGATACAATATTTCTCATTACCAATTTCGACTTTTCTCATTACCAGCTTCCAATTTGGTTATTTCTCGTTTCCAATTTTCAGTTTTCTCATTACTAACTTCCAATTTGGGTGTTTCTTATTTCCAATTTCCAATTTCAAGTTTTCTCGTTTTATAACTAACTTGGATAATTATTTCAATTTGGGTAGGTAGGGTTAGTAAAGTATCATTATGATAGTATTGATAGGCGTGTACATATGGAAAGCAAGAAAGGGTGGACAGGTATGCGTTGAAGGCGGAAACTGGTCGTTAAATACTATTTATACGGTAGCTAGCTATAGCTACCCTATGGCTGAGATCACACAGTACAGCTGGCTATGTTATATCTACCTAAAGTAAAGACCCTTTTCTTCTGACAACCTTCTGAATTATCCTTGATTAAGGGGGCACTAACATCATTATGACATTAAATCTTGGACACCCTCCCCTCTCCCCCTTTAAGTTAGCGTCATAGCAGTCGTAGAGCCACACACCTGTAATGCAATTTAAGCATAGAGGGGTGTGGGTGGCTCCAAAGGCCAGGCTGTTGTCATACCTGACAGGCCCTGACTAGCTATCAACCTCTTCCCCCTTAACATCATGATTATTATTATATATAATGACGCTAAACAGTCATCGTATAAAAAAGTTCTACAGAGGTTTAGCTAGACATATCATTAGTCTTGTGCCCAGCCCTCTTCACTGTTTCAGGCACGAAGGGGGCTGGGCACAAGACTAACATGTAGCGTCCATGTTGCACAAAATTTAATGTGGATCAGAACACATTGGCACATGCATACAACTGGCGCCTATGATAGTTAACTATACTTGCAAAGAGAATCCACATTGAAGTATCCCAGTTAATAACAGAAAATTAATGAGAAATACTCAAATTGGAAGTTAGCTAGTATAATGAGAAAACTCAAAATCGGAAATGAGAAATAACCAAATTGGAAATTGGTAATGAGAAAACTCAAAATCGGAAATGAGAAATAACCAAATTGGAAGTTGGTAATGAGAAAACTGAAAATTGGAAATGAGAAATAATCAAATTGGAAGCTGGTAATGAGAAAAGTCGAAATTGGTAATAGGAAATATTGTATCGGGTAATGGACATGGCCCTTCTGGGCCACCGTACTAAGCACCACCATTGGATATTATGTACATGTATATTATAGTCAACAGAGTTTGTAGGTATGAATAGTATAATAGCTATTATGGTCACAATTAAAGTGAGACGTACATCTACCTCAATGAATTTGGAATTATTATTTCACAATAAGCCTCCCTGGCAGGAGTAGCAGAGTAAACCATGTAATGTATTCAATAATAATTATTACTCTTGAGAACCACTTGAGAGATACATAAATATGCAATAAATCTGACCAAATTTTACTTATATACGAATCTAAAAGTATATTAAATCTATTAGTATACCATTAATCCTAGACCTATGACATTAATTTTGTACCGTTACTTATTAGCAATTATTGAATTCTGTATTATAATAGAGGGAAAATTTTCCCCTATGTGCAGGTCATAATAATATTATTTGGCAAAGAGTGAACATCAAAGTGACTATTTTTCTATTCTATACTGTGTTTTAATTTTGTGTATCTGTACTGATACATAGTTGCCAATCTTGTAAGAAGTGAATGCGGGGCACACCCACTATTTCGGCACCACGCCCACTACATTTCGAGCTATATGGACCAAAAGAGGGTAGCATACTAAGGTTATGCTTGTGCCACATCCCTTTGTGTAGTTACAAAGTGACGTATTACGATGTCAGCAGAGCTAACTATATAGCTAATACTATAGGGGGAATTCGGGACAAGAGTGGAATATGTCCAATATTGTTGGGACAGTTGGTAACTATTCTGATAATTTTATTCTCCTTTCCGCTGACAATGTATTTCCAGACCTAGCCTCGTAAAGAGCCTGGGTTCCAGATCTGGATTTTGATGATCTACCATTCTCGTGTACCATAGCTAGTCACAGTTGCCTTTGTGTGTGATAAGAGCAACTCATCAAGGTATCCCATCCTTCATAGCAGGTTGGTACCATTCCTTTGAAGTCCCTTAATACAGTGACATATGTAACTACCAGTCCAACCAATCAGTATAAATAATTTAGTGTTTCTATTATAATAATATTATAGCTTCAAAGGAAAGTAAATTCCATACTTCCGTACAATGAAGATGTGTACACAAGGAAGAGCTGGATGTTGATGTGCAATTGCAGATTTGTGGACTACAAAGCTGTACAGTGTTGTGGCTGACTTTGCTTATATGCAATAATATGCAATGGGCACAATAGCTACTAAAGTTAATACAAGTGTGTACCCCAGCAAAGCTATAATATTATTATAACAAAATTGAGAGCAGTTAAATTAATTACTAATTAGGTTACTAGTAGCTAATTTTCAGCGTTGATTTATGTTCAACTAGGCATTCACTTAACTAAGAAAGCAAGCTGCTAGCTACTGTAGAATCTGCACCCCCACCTTCATCTGTGTGCACGTACCTTTGCGGTAGGTCTGCAATCCAAGCTCCTCTAGGCACGAACATCCCTACTGTACTTCTACCTGTTCTTCAGGCCATGGCACAAACAGACAGACACTTGTCCTCTAGCTCTATCTTCCTTTATTGATGCTGTGCTTTAGATTTTATGGTTGGTTCACAGAGTAAGTACTAGCAGCGCAGCCAGCGATACACAAATGCAGGGGCGCGCACCATGTGAAGTGGGTGGGACCAATGATATAGCTGTTTCAAACAGGGTGAACTTAGTCGATCCCTAACCCTGCCGAGGGTTAATAACTACACACTCAGATACTGCATGGTTTAAATTGTCTTGTAGCTAGCTATCACATGCAGTGACTGGCTCACACTATATAGTTAAAACTATTATTGAGATAACAATATTATTATCACGTTTTGCAGTAGCTAGCTACAGTATGTAAAATATTAAAGGCAGCCCTTACAACTACTGTGTGTAGGTCAAAGATGTAGGGTGCTTGGCTATTATGAAAGGTGTGGGCAGAACAACAAGGTATAGTTAGCCATAATTAATTTTTCAAGTTGTAGCTAACTCTATCATGCACTTAGTCAATCAATGTTGTTATTACATGATTAAAAGGTAATCATTCTCAGAAGTTCGTACTTTGGCCTAGATAAATCCAGACAGTCACATAATATTATCATTAACCAGAATTATCAGGTGCATCCGAGTATAGAGTAGTAGCTAGCAGCTGTCCATTACTGGGTCAGCTGTTACTGTGGTGGTTGCACATACATAGAACATTTCAAGAGATTGGAGAGGAAACCTTTCCCCCTATTCTGTATTCTAATACACAACAAACCATATAATAGCTATATAGGTACATGATAAATGTATAGTGACCACAACATAATATTATTATAGATAGTAGGCTGTTACAATAGTGGAGATTGTCACATAATATAATAATGTAGTGTACTTTCTACTCTAGTAGTCTCTAGCTAGATACTGTCACTGTATTGTGCCATGCACGCGGCAATGCAATGAAATAGAACTTTTATTAGTAACTCAACTATACTCATATAACCTACTAACTGACACAAATAGCAGCTTAAATAGAAAACAGAGAAACACAGAACATTCTTAGACTAGAAGATACAACACTTACATGATTCACATACACTTATATAGAACTGTTACCAGACAGCTCACACACGGTACAACTTGACAGTTACATAATACCTAAGAGATTAAACATGCAATTACAATTACATAAGTGTTACTTCAGCTAATTACAAATAATAATATTAATAACAAACACTACAATATATACCTTTGAAGTCAACATTAATTTTTGTATTCTCTGATACAGTATTGTTTACATAAAGCAGCTACACATGCCATACTGTATTGACCACAAGCATGTTAATTGGGTGTGCTTTCACTAGAATTCATTTTGAATTCAGAAGAGCAGCAGGCTATATGCTGACAGTTGAAAGGGAGGTTAGGCTTGCTTTGAACAATCTTTTCCATCAGAAAAATGACACACGTAGCTACTAGCCTAGAATTTTGTTTGCCACATGCAGTGATTATCTAGTCCAGTGAGATGTTTGCTTGTGCATGCTTGAGAGAAAACTGTTAGCTACTGCCAGTGTATATGAGCTGAGCACTAGTACTGTCAGCCTGGATTATCGATCAGTTGGGCTATAGGTAGCTAAAGGTATATAGCAACTTGAGGTTTTGCCAAGCATAGTGAATAAGCAATGACTTATTGAGTGCATTAAGCATGTAGTTTGTGGAAAAAGAATTGTGGTGCACTTAGTCTAGTGAGCTGAGCACTTCTGAAACAATTTTAGAGCAGTAGCTAGCTAGTAAGAAAAGTGGCCAGTGTTGGTTCAGGCTATAGTACAGCCAAGAACTCAATGACATACGTACACCCTACTCCTAAGAGTCTATGGGCACACCAAACACAACAAGCCTGCGAAAAGAATGACTACCTAGCTACAATTGAAATCAAGTGATACACATATTATGTACATGTACACATTGAATTTGTGTTTAACAACTGCCACCAAGATTAGTAAAAATTAAAAAAGTCAGTTACGTATACAGAATTAACAGTGTCTGATTAGTAAGTTCCAATTATGATTAGTGAATTTTATGCCAATTATCACACAAAACTGAGCAAAAAACAGCACCAGAAAAGTGCTTGTCTGAAAAAAACTACTATGGTTAAAAATTTATGAACAAGTGCAAACATTTGCTGAGGTAGTTCAAGATTTACTGTCCTGCTGCAGGATTTTCTTCAGGATGTATTATACTTCTGACAGTCTGTCCAGCAGAAGAAACAACCTAGATAAATAAAAAGCACAATGGTCATTTTGATGTAGTTCATTTCATGAGTATACAAATTTGTACAACCTGGAAGTGAATCCGAACCTGAACCCAAACCCAAACCCGAACCCGAACCCGAACCCGAACCCGAACCCAGTCAAGGTTATAAGTGCATGTGATGGGGTGTACAAATTTGTACACCTTCCAGAGCAGATGAATAATACTATAGCCAAACCAAATATGGCATTCTGCCATTGTTGGTCATGCTGTTGATTCAGCAAACCTAGCCACCCTACTTGGTGCTACAATAGTGGAACAGGGTCATTAAGCTTAGTCACACATATAGCTGGATCAGGGTGGATGCAAAAAGTTCCGAGCTCTGGGCCAGACCCATATCTTATCTCAAGGGTGTAACCAAACGCTGATAAGAGTATTACAAAACAGCCGAGAACTTAATACACGCCAAATGTTGTTATACTTACATGATTATATCCTGGGTCCTGCTAAAGAGTGCATCACTGTGCGGCCCGGCTCCATTTTGAAGTTATCATCATCTTTCACTGATCATGAGTTGGTTGTCCCAATTGTTCTTGGACCAACTGTGACCATCGGTTCCTGGTAATTGTATCCTGAGGGGGTAGCTTGACTTGATGAAGTCTTGGGGGGTGTTGAGGCGATTTTAATGATGTTCTGGGGGTAAAATGGTGCATTTTAATGATGCCTTGGGGGTCACTGCCTCCATTTTGATTAAGTCTTCTGGGGGAAATTTATCCGATTACTTGTCTTCAGGGGAACTGGAAAAGTGTTCCTCAACAGGGGTGTATTCTTATTAAGGTACCATTTAATTGCGTGGGCGTGAGCGTCAGGAATGGCTAATTCAATTAGCGAATCGTGAAGGGGCGTGGCCGAAGAGGCCATATGAGTGCTTTTGGTCGAAGGTGGGCGTGTCCAGAATCGGCCAGGGATGATTATGCGCGTGTAATTAGCGACCGGAAGTGGCCCCTGAAGAAAAGGCCGGTAATTGCCCACATCAAAGCAAGATCAAAGCATTCTTGCTTAACTATTAACTGCAACGACTTAATAAATTAAACACTAAGTAGAAAAATTAAACACTAAGTAGAAAAAAAGAAAAGATTTAATAAATAAATAATTAAATAATCTAATTCATGGGGGGTTTGGGAGTACTTGGGGACATAATTTTTACATGGGCACGCAGAATGGGTCGAAACTAGAGATTTGACCGGACAGATTTTTGATTCACACCTTAGAATTAAAGTTACGGCTCTTTGAAGTTTTCCCATATGATTGTACAGGGAAGCCATGCGTTTGCAATGTTTTCCGCCCACGCGCTACGTGAAAAACGGGGAATCCCCGTTAGGCACGCGCACACAAACGTGACGACCTTTACCTACTTTGGTCAAAATTGGAGTATAGGGTGCCTGCTTGCATTGTATGGCTTTACTAAGCATCCAGCTCAACTATGTGGTGGTTTTGGACTTTTTTTTTCTGCTTAGTGTTCTGGTCTCCTTGTTATACACTAATTATACACTAATTATACACTAATTATACACTAAGTAGAAAAAAAAGCATATTTAAATAATTAAATAATCTAATTCATGGGGGGGTTGGGAGCACTTAGGGGGGATAATTTTTACATGGGCACGCAGAATGGGTCGAAACTAGAGATTTGACGCAGGGGAATTTTGATTGACGCCTTAGAAATAAAGTTACGGCCCTTTGAAGTTTTCCCATATGTTTGTATAGGAAGCCATGCATTTGCAATGATTTCTACGTGAGGGGCGGGGCCACGCGCGCACATCAACGTGACGACCATTACCCACTTTACTCAAAATGGATGTATAGGCTGCCTGCTTGCATTGTATGGCTCTACTATGCATCCAGCTCGATTATATGGTGGTTTTTGGACAATTTTTTTTCTGCTTAGTGTCTGGTCTCCTTGAAAAAAGATTTAAATAATTAAATAATTAAATAATCTAATTCATGGAGGGTTTGGGAGCACTTGGGGAGATAATTTTTACATGGGCACGCAGAATGGGTTGAAACTAGAGATTTGACCAGACAGATTTTTGATTCACACCTTACAATTAAAGTTACGGCCCTTTGAAGTTTCCCCATATGTTTGTACAGGGAAGCCATGCGTTTGCAATGTTTCCGCCCACGCGCTACGTGAGGGGCGGGGTCACGCGCGCAGATAAACGTGACGACCTTTACCAACTTTTTGACAAAATTGTAATTTAGGCTGCCTGCTTGCATTGTATGGTTTATGTATCCAGCTCGATTATATGGTGGCTTTTGGACAATTTTTTTTTCTGCTTAGTGTTTTGGTCGCCTTGGAAAAAAAAAAAAAAAGCCAATTAGGCCTAATTAAGCATGTGGGCGTGTTCCTGGCACTGTGTGGAGTGTGTGCGTGTGCGTTAATGCAGGTTTTATTGCTTCCGATTGGGCGTGGCTTCATAGGCCAGTGCTTGGACATCGGGGCCGGGGACTTGGCTGCGGCGATAGGTGGGCATGTCCCGGATGCGGTGGTGACCTTTGAACCCGTCCAGGAGGCTTTGGGGGCGTGGCAGGAGGTCAAAGGTGAGGCCATGTCTGTTAATGAGGCACTGTACGGCGGTGCGATCGAGGGGCCTGTACGGCTGGACGGAAGCTGACGATGGTTTGAAGCGGATGTGGTTGCGATGACGTGTTGTTACTCCGCCCACACAGGAAATGAGGTGAGCTCTTGTGTGGGCGGTGTGGCAGAACGGCCTCCAAGTGTTTGTGTGTGTTTTGGCCTTGAGGAAGCTGTGTGTTTTAATTGGGATTGATTGTGGGCTTCCGGTGGACATCCGGTGGTTAGTAGGCACTTGATTGAGAATGGTGGACCTTGGGGAACAGGGTGGGGCTGTTTTGGCGTGGCCTGGCCCCTCCCTTCCGGCTCGGCTTCCGGTCCATGGAGGATATTAAATGAACACTTCCGGCTCTAGCAGCCACACCCCTGAGACCTGTGCAATTAAAAGGGCGTGGTTACACAACATGCACCTCACTAATGACTTTGATGTGGTTTATCCCCCACCTCACGCCCACGCAATTTAATGGTACCTTAACTGTACTGGCCCAATGTGTGCTTTTTACTAGCTATCAAGGCCACTCCAATTTGATGTATTGTTTCACGAGTACGGCGACTCAATATTTTGCCAATTTGATTCATAAATGTAAATTTGTGGGTGTGGTTTAAAAGTGCGCATGCGCATTTCCTGCCATATACATGTACCTACTCGTGGTAGCTACGTGGGCAGTTTTCATGCAAATTCTTGTAGGAGATGACAGATCAGCTGTGGGTCAGTGCTGAAGTAAAGCGGGGTAGTATTGTGCTGGTTTCACCTACCATTTTGCCAGCCACAGTCTTCGGCTCACTGTTGGACGAATGAAAATCATAATTCTTATAATGATATTCATAACTTTATAATGATATTCATGCATGACGTTTACAAATTTATTCCTACCTACCGACTCACTCTTTCTGGCTATCCTACTCGTGAAACAATATATCAAATTGGAGTGGCCCAAATATAAATTATTATCATCGGATCCAAGTATTTACCATCTATTGCGGCTATTTACTTTTACAAGGACTTACTATGATCGTGCATCAGCAGGCCGTCCAGGCCTATGAGCCCTCTCCAAGTTTCACTGGCTGCAGCTCAGCTGCTGCCTCAAATTTAAAAAGGGAGGTGTGGTCTGGTATATGTAGCGCATGATAGTCACGTGATTGAAATTCAAATCCATATCCTCGAACAGCAGCTGTGTGCAGCAATCCTGTCTTGATCGACCGTTGGTATCCAAGTTAATGGATGGTAAGCTTCCATATAATTTTAGCTGTTTATATAAAAGTATCCTGAGCTTTAATAGTAGCCAAAATATCCCAGCAGTTTGTTGAAAAATCTTATGCTAGCCCATTATATTTACGCAGTGTCTAGAGTGCCGGCAGATTTATGTACAAATTTATATTGCCATATGCGGGAGGGGGCGGGGACTAGGGCTACACGTAAGAGTACAGTATTTTATATGGACTTACCGGCACTATAACGCTTAAATTGAGGTGCCGGTACCGGCACTGTAGACACAGCGTTATATTTATCATACTGATTTGCATACAGATTTCATCCGACTGCCTGAAAACTTTAATGAGACCAAGAAGACATGCTTACACTGACTGATAACCCGTTAGCAATGCCAGTATGAATTATACAGACAAAAGATAGGGGGAGATGGCATGTAGACAACTGAGAGCTACTCAATCAATGAAAGCCTAGTAAGTTTTTTTGTGCTGATTAAATTATTTACAGTGACTAGAGAGCTGGCAGGCAAATGCTAACAGATGGGATTGGATTGGGTCTATGGGCATGCAATGTTTCATTGGGGGGGGGGGGGGGGGGGGGCCGGGTGGTCTTGGACTTCCCAACCCTAGCTAGCTCAGCTATAGGCTGGTATTACTTTTCTTACCCTAGTGGCACTGGATCGGAGATCCTCCATTTACTAAGGCCCCTCCAAATCAATTAGTAGTTTCTCATCCCCCTTAATTTCCGCCCGCATGCATTTTGTGATTAGGAGCACAATGCAAAAGTATACCGCCTCCTTTTTTGCAAGCGATTTTGACGACCATTTCCATCAAAAATTACACATATTGACGACCATTACCACCGCCCGCCCGCATCAATTTTGAGCTCAGAGGGGATGAGAAACTACTAATTGATTTGGAGGGGCCTAATCAGAAGAACAATGATAATGCATGAAACTCCAAGAGCCCTCCATTAGGCCACAGCAATTTATTTCTCATCCAATGCAATAACGCAGGCGGGTAGCATTATTTACAAACACAGTTGAAAAAACATCACACGTGATCTGCAGGGACGTTGAATTGACGTTATTTAGTAGTGCACTTTAATTAGAGTGACTAAGGTGTTCAAATTTGTGAGCTATTCTTTATAAGATCTCAACCAGACCAGGGTGTACAAATTTGTACACCTTGCCCTAGTCAGTATACAAATTTGTACAACTTGACCAAGGTGTACAAATTTGTATACCTTGGCCTAGTCAGGATACAAATTTGTACACCTGGTGTACAAATTTGTATCCTGACTAGGCCAAGGTGTACACTGGTGTACAAATTTGTATCCTGACTAGGGCAAGGTGTACAAATTTGTACAATAGGACCTCTTCATTTGGAAGTATTTGTGATCTTGCATGCTATTTGACATTGCACTAATATGATATTGACACTATGTTTAAAATAGGGACTTTGGCTCAAGCGTGAAGGACACTAAAAGTACAAGATCCAGGAAACAGGAGAAAAATCATCAAGCAGAGGCCTGCTACTCTGATTTCGTTGACCAATTTCAACAAGCTGCCGGTCACTGCCTAGGAAAAAGGACAATTGAGGATTTAGAATGGCAATGTGACTAAATTTAGAGTGCTCAGGCAAATTTTCAAAATTTGACAAACAAAAGAAACAAGCTTTCACCCCATTTTCATGCATACTTATGTGCCTATATTAATCAAGAAAAGTGTGTACAATAGCAATTTGTATTTTTGCAATAATAATTTTATATTTCTGGCCAAAACCTGTAACTTTTTGCTCAAAAGTCTGGAAAATATTACTAATCAGAATTGGAACTTACTAATCAGACACTGTTAATTACGTTTCTAGCCCGTTGCTATGTGGTTACTAAGGTATACAAGGTACTGTATACGTGATACAGTCCCTCCTTGTAGGGCTCATGTCCATATGTTTACTATTATACAGTTCCTGAGGGCCAGGGCAAACATTCATACAGTTCTTGGGGGCTAAAAACATGTTTATTGTATCCATGGAAACAATGGGCTAGAAAATAGTTATTGACCAATCCCTCGCTTTGTATGCAGTATAGAAGCACTCATCCCTCGGGCTTTGCCCACGGGATTTGTGCTTCTATACTGCATACAAACCTTGGGAGTTGGTCAATAACTATTACATACAGAATGGGCACTATTCTATATTGGCCCGAAGCTAGCTATAACTTACAATTTTTGTGACCAACTATGAGAAAAAAGCATTAAGTTTGTGATTTTCCAGAATTATTTAGCTCTGTCTGTGCAGAATACTATGCTATAAATGTGAAAATTTCAAAATAAAACTTAACATTGAACATAAGATGAGCCATTATTTGCTTACAGTAAATTACTCAGTACAAGCATGTTATTACAAGGCCAAAAAATCTGATTTTATAGTTACTCTCCATAAATGTGTTCCAGAACTGGGTCAATCATCCCATGGCAATTTTTTAGCATGTAGTAAACCACCTGGTATAGCATATTGATAATGATTTCATCAGCCGTGACAAGAAATTCCACATCATCGATTATAGGGTTGATTCGATGAAATTTAGCGCCAAGCATTTTACTGATAAAAGAGGACCTATTGAGCACTTCTCCATTAGGCTGGGTAATTTGTGCTAAATCAATGTTCATTAGTTGAAAGAAAGCCTTGTGGTTTTTCAAAACAAGGAAGAACTCCTGAGCTTCTTTACCCTTCTTATGCATGCCCAAGATCTCCATGGCATGACCAATAGCATCACCAAATTTACTTTGCTCAAAATCAATGTCTTCAATAGGTGTTGGTTTGACATCACCACACCCAAGCGAAAGGACAACTTTCAAGTTTGGTTTCCTTTTCATCTCTTTTTTGGCATACTCAAACATATCGATAATAGCATCAGTGGTTGGATTGTTGGCGATTAGACCACCGTCAAGGTATCTATCATCCTGTGGATGGAAGAAAATGGGTACAGAAGAAGTGGCTCTTGCAGCTTTCCAAATGAGTTGCTTGTCCGGAGGGTCTTGTTTGTTTCTGGCTCCATCATAATTGCTCATAATATGCAGGACAGGAGGACTCTCCGTTGCAAGGGTGGTCATAACAGAGACATTAATCCCTTTGATGTAACTCATAGTAGTTTGCTGGCCGTACACTTTTTGAAAAACCTTGTCTACACGATCATTAGGAATGGGAGGATCACCTCCCAGTACTTCATCCTTCAGGTCAAAATACATTCTGCGGGCTTGTTCCACGGTAGTTTTGGCAGCTGCAAAAGTAAGAGCTGCAATGCCTCCAGTGCTGGTACCGGTTATCCAATTGAACTTGGATAGAAGAGTGCCACCTGCGCACGGGTACAGCTGCTTCCGTCGCTTTTCCATTTCGAGAAGGACCTGTACGAAAACCAGTCCGCGGATTCCACCACCGTCAAGGCTCAACAGTAAATCATCTATCGCAGCTTCGGCCTGCAGCCCGGTATTATTTTTCGGCGCATCCTTTTTTAGCTCTTGTTGTAGGTCGAGTATGTCCTTGATGACTTTGGCAATAGACGTAGCGCCCTCTCTTTGGGCGATATCTAGAGCGGTTTGGTGTTTTTTGTTTTTAATCGTGAGATTTGCGTCAAAAACGATCAACAGCTTGACGAGCACTTCGTTTTGAACCACAACAGCGACGTGCAAAGCTGTATCGCCTGTTTGGGGATCCTGGAAATCTGGTGACATTCGATCGAGAAGAGCAGACGTCGCTTTCTTTATATTTTTTTCCTGTACGTACTGAAGTAGTTGTTCTCCGTTGGAGTGCAAACTAGCGAGCGGAGTAAACGCGTACCCCAGTGAAATATCCATTATCGAAGGGCTGCCAGTTAATACTAATAATGACGGCCTATACAATTCATGTTTATAGGCTCGGGATCTACCTCTATAGTATACGCTCCTCCCACCTCCCTATTACGTTGATAGTAGCTATACTATATATTATGATTATTGCCCACTCCTAGCAGTTTGTCTTTTTCCTTATTTATCGAAATCCGTCCCTTTTGTATTACGTTAGGTATGCATTCATTGATGCTAGTACCACGAATGTGGCCAATTTTAGGGGAAACAGAAAACTACAAGTTAATTAAGTTGATTATACCAGTAACTGTTATTGATTATGGTTTTCATGGTTTAATAGCTATATATCCCACCTAAGTATACCTAAGTATTATATCAGCCGGGGTATAACTAGGATATTTTCCCTCCCTGAGAGGTACAAGGGAAAATATGATCCATATTTCCCTCCCTCTGGCTATTACTTTTGACCAATCAGAGCCATTATTTTAGTTCACACAAGCAGTCACATCATCATACCTACTATATTTGCGTGTGCATCAGCACAGTGCCACTACTGATTGCACCATGGTTGCACACACACTCCACTGTACATAGGCAGTAGACATTGTTTACACAGACACGGAAACACACGCACACTAATTGACACTAATCAGGAACCAATTAGCTATCACTCGATCTGTCAGTTCTACCACGTGGCAAGTTCAACTGCAAGTGCTGGTCCAAGTCTCAATAGCCATTGCCCGAGTTTGTTGAACAGTGAAACTATTCTATTTGTTTTCGAAGCTACCTGACTGTCTTCTGTTCACGGAAAGCTGAAGCACTGGTTGATTTAACTAGCCATGGTTCCGTGACTCAAGCCATTCGTCATCGGTTGCTTCTTTGCTGGTTTGTTTTTACTATGCAACTCTCTTTCTGTTCGGAACTATTGTTGCTAGGTTAGAACGGTTGTTGCTATGCGTGTAGACTATGGTGCGCGTGACTTTTAGCCAATCAGGTGGGATATATATAATAGTTATAGCACGGTTGCCAGGGATTTATGGCGACGTAAACCGCCCTTGTCCTCGGGCTACGCCCTCGGACTCGGGTCGGTTTACTGCCATAAATCCCTGGCCCCGTGCTATAACTATAACATATCTATATTTTTACCTGCACTATATATACACTTAAAATTCAATACTCAACATTACTTTGATACCGTATAATGATAACACAGATCAATAATTAATCAGCTATAATAATTTATAGATAACCAAACAAGTATGTATAATGTCACAACAATGTAACTATGCACTACAATAATGATATTATTATGCATGGGCTGACTATCATAGAGTCGGTAGACTCTATAAGTAGGGATGGCCCGGATATGCCATATATGTAATACATTACAAATACCCAAATATCTCAAAATAAGTAGTTTTATGGAATTTCTAAGTGTGAAAATCAGAATCTCCAGCAAATTATCTATCTAACAAGACCAAGATCATTCACCAAATCATTTGTACATGCCAGAACCAGATGTTTAAAAAAAATGGCCATTTCTCATTCTTTCTTTCTTCTTTCTTTCTCATTTCCAGGGCTAACTCAAGACTGTCTGGACCTCTCACCTTACTTCTCACATAAATCCACTCTATTTTGTAGCGCGCAGTGCAGTGGCACGCTAGTTTGGCGTTATCTCGACAGTTACGTAATAGTGGGTGTGTACGGCGCATTAACGATTGGGTGTGTCTGATACGCCGCCATTTTGTGATATAATACGCATGCTCGGAATGTGTTGCTATGGTGAAGTCATGTGACAGCGCCTGGCCGCGCCCCAGGCGATCGCGAGCTAGCTAGCTACGTATTTACGTACTACCGCGTTTAGCGGTGCGCTGGATCGATCATGGATATGAAGGTGCACGTGCAAGGCTCGAGGAGCGGTAAGGCGCTAGGCGCTAGGCATTGGCGAGCTATTTGCTAGCGCGTGCAGCGCTAGTGCTCCGCTGGATCGATCATAGATATCATACGAAGGCTCCGATAACTTGCGGCGGCTCGAAGAGCGGTTAAACGTACAGATCATAAAATTATGCCCTGTACTGAGTTAGCTGCTGCCAACAATAAAACTTAGAACTCGGGTTTTCTCCCTAAGCAGAGTCTCATGGGCCGCCTAAATAATACTATTATAGGCATATGAGCGCAAGTTAATGAGGGGCGTGGCTACGAATTCTGACACCTCCCATTAAGCTTCCACTTATAATTACACTGGACAGAAGTTGTGATAAGATGGCACTGATAAATTACACTAAGTACAATAAAAAAAAAGAACAGAAACAAGTATAAAAAACAATTGAATAAAATTGAAGAATGAAGTAGGGATGGCAGGATCAAAAAGTACACAAACAAGAGATAATCGTATCTATTATACATCCCTACGCTTGCTTTTTGAGGGTTACAAAAATAATCAGTAATAATATACGATTGAATCAAAACTGATAAACTCGAACCTTTATGACAACTAGGGAACAACCTGAATATTTCCCACATACCGCACTCAACAAACGCGTCAACATTAATAGGTGCATAATAGTCGAGAAAAGCAAGCGTAGGGATGTATAGTAGATACGATTATCTCTTGTTTGTGTACTTTTTGATCCTGCCATCCCTACTTCATTCTTCAATTTTATTCGATTGTTTTTTATACTTGTAATTATTTGGATCAGCATGACTGTTACAGTATTCAATAATTATTAGAAATGGATAAAATTTTATGTCATGATGTTTTAATATATGAACCCATTCAAGTCAGTATCTCAACTCAGGGTTGCTCCTCAATGTTGTTAAAGCTTGAAACTCCATATTGATTGATTGATTGATTGATTATTGATTTGGCCCCTGAAAGGGAGTGGCAAGCCACACAGACACACACACAGAATAACATAAAAAACAATGAACTGGCTACGCACAAATCAGGGAGAAAAATGGATTCAAAAGAGAACAGTGGAAAGGTTCTGCGGTAGAAACTCCCTAGCACAAGGCTAGACAGACGAGACACTTAAATGTATATGCGCATGCGCAGACAAACGGATCTGTAGGCCACACCCCTCACTGCAGGTGGAATTTAATGAGCCAAGAGACTTAGCTCCACTCCAGCATGGATACTATAGTACCGGTATAATAGCAAACAGTCAACTCGCCTCTTCAGTCTTGCTTTGCAAGAAGCATAGATATGCGAGAAGTCGGAGACTTTGGTGGGCCCAGCTTGCGAGTACAACGATGACGTTCTCACTCCGCTCAAACCGGCGTCGATGCTGGCGCCGGCGCAAGATCGAGAGATTAGGGTTCTAGGCTATAGCTAGCTGCAGCCTAGGCCGAGGGCCGGCCGGCCTCATGCAAGGCTGTACTCGTAAGTACTCGAGTACTCGAGTACTCGAACTCGCGATCGATGGCCGGCCGGCCGGCCGCGCCGAGCGCGCGGCGCTTCGCGCCTCGTGCATCTCCGGCTCCATGGTTACCATGTTTTTTGCACACGCCCCTACCGTTCTGACCAATCGGGTGCGTTATGACACAAAACGACACTTTCTGAAAATATATATTATTATTATTATTATTATTATTTTTATAGACAATGGAGGCCAGGAGGCCCATAAGTCTGAAAAATAGCTGTACTAGAGTGCACAAATAGTAATAATTGATCAAAGTGATATAATAATATTGTTTATAGGTGATAATAGCTAATCAATAATATGAACAGTAGACTTTCGTGTTTCCAGGGCTGCGGCAACAAACTTGCAAAATAAAAATATGGTTTTGGGTTGCTCGGCAAACGAGATGAACTTTAATTTCTCTAAATTGGATAGAAAGGCGAAGGAATGGTTTACACTTGAACAGTGCTCTATAAGTTTATCTTTCTCCGGCATCGATTTATAGAGGTCGCAGTCGAATAGGAAATGTAGCTCATCTTCAACTAGTTGGTTGGAACAGAACCAGCAAAAGCGCTCTTCAGCTGGAATTGGGGTCGGGAGGTTGTATCTTCCAGTTTCGATTCTAAGGGAATGGGCGCTTGTTCTTAGTCTTGCAGTTGGAACTCGTAAATGGGGAGGAAGATTGAGGTACTTTTCCATTTTGAAATCATGTTTAATGAGCTTGTATGTTCTAAGCTTCCCTGTGTTAGCTTGAAGCTCACTGGACCATGCTTGGATGTACTGATCTTCAAGTCTTTGTTTGAGTTCGTTAGCGAATGCATGTGGGTTGACTGAAGATGGGTGGGACCAGACATACGAGTATCCACTTTCATCGAGGATCTGTTTAACATATGAAGTCCATTGTAGAGAGTGGTTTTTTGCCAGAGTATAGGCCTCTTTGACCAAGGGTGGTACGTCCCAACTGTCAGCAACTCTCAGCCAGTACTTCACCATTAGAACCTTCCTTTTGATGATAAGCGGGGATCTGCCTAACTCGCCATAGCAAGCTAAGTTAGTGGTTGTTATTGGCACCCCGAGAGCAGATTTGCAGAATCTTCGGTGAATGACATCCAATTCTTCGGCACGTGCATAACCCCATATCTCACAGCCATATTCAGCTACAGGTCGGACTAAGGAGTCAAACAGGTAGCACTGTAACGAGAGATCGGGATGGGATAAATGGGAGAGTGACTTTAAAAGAGAGAAGCAAGCTTTCCTGGTTTGATTCGCAAGTGTTAAGATGGCTGGTCTGAGGGATCCAGTATCCGATAATACGATGCCTAGGTACTTATACTCGTTTGTAGCTTCAAGTGGAGATGAGCTCAATGTAAAATGGGGTCTTCCCTTTTTGTATATAGTACAAGTATAAAAACAATTGAATAAAATTGAAGGATGAAGTAGGGATGGCAGGATCAAAAAGTACATAAACAAGATTTGTAGGGATAATCACATCCACTATACATCCCTACACTTGCTTTTGAGGGATGCAAGAACAGTAATATTATTTTCCATATTATGCAAGTCAAGAGTGCTTAACGAACAATTGAAGTTAGGTGCATGATAGTCGAGAAAAGCAAGCGTAGGGATGTATAGTGGATGTGATTATCCCTACAAATCTTGTTTATGTACTTTTTGATCCTGCCATCCCTACTTCATCCTTCAATTTTATTCAATTGTTTTTATACTTGTTTCTGTTCTTTTTTTATTGCTCTCAGAATAATTCATCTTACATGATTCGCTGTCAATATTCCAGTGTAGAAGAATGAAGATGATCATATTACCGCAAAATTCTTAGCCACGCCCCTCGTTAAAGGCTTGCGTTCCTATGCCTACGAGGAGGTTGACAAAGAAGGCAACGTTAGGCGGCCGATATCGATGTAGCAATGAGACTGTTTCGTTTAGGGAGAAAACCAAGTTCTGGCAGCAGCTAATCTGTACGTTACCGCTGACTCTGAGCTCCTCGAGCCTTGCGCAGGCTTCATATCCATGACTGATCTATCCAGCGGATCGCTAGCACTGCACGCGCTAGCGAGTAGCTCGCTTATGACTAGCGCCTTACTGTTCCTCGAGCCTTGCACTTTCATATCCTTGATCGATCCAACAGAGCGCTAGAATACTAGCGCCTATGCTAGCGCTAGGGCTAGGGCTAGGCGCATACGCGCATGGCGAGGCCTCGAGGGCCTAGGGCCAGGGCGCTGTCACATGACTTCACCATGGCAACACATTCTGAGCATGCGCATTAGGTCACAAAATGGCGTATCTGATTACTGTCAATGCACCGTACACACCCACTATTACGTAACTGTCAAGATAACGCAATATTAGCGTGCCACTGCAATGCGCGCTACTAAATGGAATGGATTTATACTTAAACTAAGATGAGAGGTCAAGGCAATCTCGAGCTAGCCCTGGAAACTAGAAAGAAAGAAAGAAAGAAAGAAAGAAAGATTGACAAATGGCCATTTTTTTGAACATCTGGTTCTGGCATATACAATTGAATTGATGGATGATCTTGGTCTTGTTAGATAGATAATTTGCTGGAGAATCCGATTTTCACGCTTAGAAATTTCACAAAATTACCTATTTTGAGATATTTGGGTATTTGTAATGTATTACATATATGGCATATCCGGGCCATCCCTACTTATAGAGTCTACCGACTCTATGATAATAACACCTAGCTATAGTAGCTAGTTTTCACAATCAATTAAAACAACCTGGACCACCCCTTTGCAAGTTTATTACACTTAATAATAATAATATTATCATAATCCACCCCTTTAAGTTACAAAGTCTTTTTTGTCTGTATAATAATAATAATAATACCGTATAGCGGGAAATTTTCGAGGGAGAAAACTTTCACGAATTTCGCGATTTTTCACCCATCCGCGAAAATTTTCTCCACCAAATTCTAGGCATGCCACACCCATTATGCGACCAGTTTTAACGTTCCGCGAAAGTTTTCTCCGCGAAATGCTCCTTTCCTACCGATCCGCGAAAGTTTTCTCCCTTGAAAATTTCCCGCTATACGGTATAATGTTTCTTACTTCATGATAGCAAAGAATCGGATGCACAAGCTATATATAGCCATTATAAGAATGACTAAACTCTAGCCTGTGACGCCTGGGTGCTTTCAGGCACTTTGCGTGCATTGAAAAATATCAGGGACTTGGGCTAGATGGGAATGAGGCTATTTTGCTCATTAACAGTGACAATGACAATAATAATAATAATCGAAATATAACATCACATTTTTCCCATTATTTATAACCAGATTCTCTGCATGCTTGTCAATTCTGAGGCTATCCTAGCCTCCATTAAAAAAACATACCTATTATAGATAAAGAGTAAAGTTATAAATTATTATTATTATGCTACCACAAGTAACTACTTACAATACATGCACTATCTACTCGCCATTGTGTGTCTATTGCATGTAATATTATAAAGTATTACAAGCAAAAAAAAAAACTTGAAAAAAAAACATGCCACGCCTTTGTTGGCCATGTGCTCACCTGGCACTAAGCTGCAGTCAGATGGGACAATCATCCTCTGCCCTCCCGTACACGCCAAAAATAATAATGCAGAGAATAGTATGTGGAGCAAATTTGTGGTCAGTGCACATGTATACAGATAAAGACTCTGACTGCACAGTTCAAGACATAAAGCTATAAAGCTAGCATTAACTGCGATCATTATAGCTAATTGTTTGAGCATTGTGCAACATTGAGAACAACTATAGTGGCCTCTATTTCAGTGGATCACATATTATACAGGGGCGGATCTAGGAATTTCAGTATAGTGGGGTTGTAAATATAAATGCGCGCGAAGCGCGCGAAATTTTTTGCGACCACGCCCACTTTTAATCACCTATGCCCGCTCAATCGCGCCCAAAGGAGTGACTGTGACCCACTAGCACTGAGTTACTACAATACTGTAGGTATATAGCTTTACCACACACCAGCTAGATTATTCATAGCTGAAGCCATGTTCACCATTAACCACCGTGAACCACCTGTTGGTTTGAGGCCAGTTATGTACTACACAGCTTGTCTGCTGCTAACCATACAGTGGCAGCATAGACTATAGAAGCAGCTACTATGCCAAGCTATAGTAGGCCTTGTATACAAGTGGGAGGGGCTGCTCAAAATCGTTTGGGGGGGGGGGGGGGGTTGCAACCCCCTGAACCCCCCCTAAATCCGCCCCTGTTATATCTAAAATAAATATTAATTTAATGTGGTGGCAAGGATTATTATTATATTAATAGTTTTGATCAAGTTGTTTAGTCTCCTGCACGTGCACTAGCTATAAGTAGCTAGAGAGAAAGGGGCATACCTACGTGACTTCCTGAATAGTCTAGAGACTATATAGGTCATCACACGCCAGTGATCCTATCCACAACTAATAGCTTTGTATTATATTATTATTATTACAGAATCAATGTCAATGTTGTAGCTACTATGCAGCTAGTACAAAACCCATGCACTTGTGAAATCTCATACCCTGTGGCATCATAGTATGTAGCCACTAGTATGGTTTCTGAAGGTGTATGGATTGCACCCTTCGTATGGTGCATACAATGGAATTTCTAATGGTTTTGTCCTGAAAATACCATCATAGTCACCACACGTACACACTGCACCTTAGTGAACCATAGTAATTTATTCGCCCACACCTTGAGTACCCTACCCAAGTTTGGAATCCCTACTTGGTCAAGAATGCTGAACTCCTTGAAAGGGTCCAGGGATTTGCATTAAGGGTCTGCTGTAAGAACTGGTCCGTCTCCTAGCTACTGTGATTTGTTGGAAAGTTGCCAAGTATAGCTACCTTGCCCTTCTGACCAGTAGAGGAAACTGAAACTATGTCATCTCCCTGAAATCATAATATAACATTATGCACGGGATATCAGACCACCAATTGCATACATACTACTCAACTACAGCAGCTGCAGGAGTAATCTGGTACAGATACAAACCGTTCTTTGTTTGCTGAGGCATCCCAATTCCAATTCTCTTTCTATCCCCATACCATTTCATTATGGAATACTATAATATTATACAACTAAATTTAATGATGTAAGTCACCAAATACACCTGGTATAATTTTAGAGACACTGTGACAATGAAAATAAATGCATGAACATTTTTTGATACCTACTATATCTATTCTAATTAACAAGGATCCGAAATGTAAGTACTGCATAATACAAATGATCCCGTGACTAAAATAGCATTTGCGCCAAGGTAGCACGTTTTTGGAGCAAGAAAAGGAAACAATATCTGTGTATCATGTGAAGGGAACATAATTAAATAGCTTAAATTTTTACAAGTATAAAAAACCGTGAATGTAATTGAAGGATGAAGTAGGGATGGCAGGATCAAAAAGTACACAAACAAAATCATTAATAGGGATAATCACATCTACTATACATCCCTACGCTTGCTTTTCTCAATTAGCTATTATGCATCTGTTGATGGTCCATTGGTGCTATCCTTATTTCGAATCTTCTATAATATTATAATATTATGTGGGAGAAGTTCATCATTCTTATCTATACATGTACTGTATACGGGGGGATAATAATTAGCTTTGATTGTCACATTACTGCCTGGTTAGTTAATTCCTGCACCTACTCAAAAACCAAGTGTAGGGATGTATTAATAGTGGATGTGATTAGCTATCCCTACAAAATCTTATTTGTGTACATTTTGATCCTGCCATCCCTACTTCATCCTTCAATTACATTGTTTTTTTTATACTTGTTTCAAGGAGACCACACACTAAGCAGAAAAAAAATTGTCCGAAAACCACCACATAGTTGAGCTGGATACATGAAGCCATGTTCACCATTAACCACCGTGAACCACCTGTTGGTTTGAGGCCAGTTATGTACTACACAGCTTGTCTGCTGCTAACCATACAGTGGCAGCATAGACTATAGAAGCAGCTACTATGCCAAGCTATAGTAGGCCTTGTATACAAGTGGGAGGGGCTGCTCAAAATCGTTTGGGGGGGGGGGGGGGTTGCAACCCCCTGAACCCCCCCTAAATCCGCCCCTGTTATATCTAAAATAAATATTAATTTAATGTGGTGGCAAGGATTATTATTATATTAATAGTTTTGATCAAGTTGTTTAGTCTCCTGCACGTGCACTAGCTATAAGTAGCTAGAGAGAAAGGGGCATACCTACGTGACTTCCTGAATAGTCTAGAGACTATATAGGTCATCACACGCCAGTGATCCTATCCACAACTAATAGCTTTGTATTATATTATATTATTACAGAATCAATGTCAATGTTGTAGCTACTATGCAGCTAGTACAAAACCCATGCACTTGTGAAATCTCATACCCTGTGGCATCATAGTATGTAGCCACTAGTATGGTTTCTGAAGGTGTATGGATTGCACCCTTCGTATGGTGCATACAATGGAATTTCTAATGGTTTTGTCCTGAAAATACCATCATAGTCACCACACGTACACACTGCACCTTAGTGAACCATAGTAATTTATTCGCCCACACCTTGAGTACCCTACCCAAGTTTGGAATCCCTACTTGGTCAAGAATGCTGAACTCCTTGAAAGGGTCCAGGGATTTGCATTAAGGGTCTGCTGTAAGAACTGGTCCGTCTCCTAGCTACTGTGATTTGTTGGAAAGTTGCCAAGTATAGCTACCTTGCCCTTCTGACCAGTAGAGGAAACTGAAACTATGTCATCTCCCTGAAATCATAATATAACATTATGCACGGGATATCAGACCACCAATTGCATACATACTACTCAACTACAGCAGCTGCAGGAGTAATCTGGTACAGATACAAACCGTTCTTTGTTTGCTGAGGCATCCCAATTCCAATTCTCTTTCTATCCCCATACCATTTCATTATGGAATACTATAATATTATACAACTAAATTTAATGATGTAAGTCACCAAATACACCTGGTATAATTTTAGAGACACTGTGACAATGAAAATAAATGCATGAACATTTTTTGATACCTACTATATCTATTCTAATTAACAAGGATCCGAAATGTAAGTACTGCATAATACAAATGATCCCGTGACTAAAATAGCATTTGCGCCAAGGTAGCACGTTTTTGGAGCAAGAAAAGGAAACAATATCTGTGTATCATGTGAAGGGAACATAATTAAATAGCTTAAATTTTTACAAGTATAAAAAACCGTGAATGTAATTGAAGGATGAAGTAGGGATGGCAGGATCAAAAAGTACACAAACAAAATCATTAATAGGGATAATCACATCTACTATACATCCCTACGCTTGCTTTTCTCAATTAGCTATTATGCATCTGTTGATGGTCCATTGGTGCTATCCTTATTTCGAATCTTCTATAATATTATAATATTATGTGGGAGAAGTTCATCATTCTTATCTATACATGTACTGTATACGGGGGGATAATAATTAGCTTTGATTGTCACATTACTGCCTGGTTAGTTAATTCCTGCACCTACTCAAAAACCAAGTGTAGGGATGTATTAATAGTGGATGTGATTAGCTATCCCTACAAAATCTTATTTGTGTACATTTTGATCCTGCCATCCCTACTTCATCCTTCAATTACATTGTTTTTTTTTATACTTGTTTCAAGGAGACCACACACTAAGCAGAAAAAAAAATTGTCCGAAAACCACCACATAGTTGAGCTGGATACATAGTAGAGCCATACAATGCAAGCAGGCAGCCTATACAGCAATTTTAAGCAAATCGGTAAAGGTCGTCAACGTAATATGTACGCGTGCATGAAGGGTATTCCCCGTTTTTCACGTAGCGCGTGGGCGGAAAACATTGCAAATGCATGGCTTCCTATACAAACATATGGGAAAACTTCAAAGGGCCATAACTTCAATGTCTTCATTTCTAAGGCATGAATCGAAATTCTTTCAGGTCAAACCTCTAGTTTCGACCCATTCTGCGTGCCCATGTAAAAATTATCCCCCCAAGTGCTCCCAAACCCCCCATGAATTAGATTATTTAATTATTAACCCTCGGCGCATGCGCGAGGGTTACTGTAGTTGGTTTGTCTGTCTGTCTGTCTGTCTGTCTGTCTGTTACCACGCTAGCTGTTACATACCTCGTTTGCGAGTCCAATTTGCGGTGTTGCAAGGTTCCTTATGGCGTTCCCAATTCATGATTTGTGTGGATTTCTCCGAAAACGCTTTGTTCGCCAGTTTTGGTGTCATTTGCCGATTCTAAGCTTCTTGACTTTGCCCGAGTTAGCGCTAGTATGACTTAACGTATAAATAGGTTGCGCACTGTATACGGTATATACGTCTATAACCCTCAGCGCATGCGTGATTGCATCAATCCCGCCCCTCAGTCCACCAACGAGCTTTTGACAATCGTGGCTTCTTTTCAATTCTAAGCGGCTTAGCTACCTGTATTCTTGTGGTACCCTTTGACTCTCTGGCTTGTATGCATGCATGGAATTACAGTGCTTGAAACCAAGTGAGTTGCAATAATATTGGACATGCAATATTGCTCAGTGTACTTCAGTCTTGTGCCAAGGCTTTGCATCATAGTCCTTCTAGTTAAGATGTAGCTAGCTAAGTCCCCAAGAATTGGACGTTAGGCTACAGTGAAGATGGTTGAGTTGACGTCAACACCACAGTGCGGAGTTCGATACAACTCGCTAGGGTTGTTGCTGCTATGAGCTGTTGAATTGTCTTGAATAACACTGCTGTGCAAGTATAACATTAGCCTCATCCCTGTCTCGCCCTGGCTCAGCCCTTTAGCTGCCCCCTTTTCTGCATGCAACTGTTGAAGCATGTAGCTTAAATGCCATGCAGCGCGCCGAGGGTTTTGTGCTCGAGAGAGCTCTAGTTTAAGGTACCATTTAATTGCGTGGGCGTGAGCGTCAGGAATGGCTAATTCAATTAGCGAATCGTGAAGGGGCGTGGCCGAAGAGGCCATACGAGCGCTTTTGGTCGAAGGTGGGCGTGTCCACAATCGGCCAGGGATGATTATGCGCGTGTAATTAGCGACCGGAAGTGGCCCCTGAAGAAAAGGCCGGTAATTGCCCACATCAAAGCAAGATCAAAGCATTCTTTCTTAACTATTAACCGCAACGACAAAAAAAAAAAAAAAGCTTATTAGGCCTAATTAAGCATGTGGGCGTGTTCCTGGCACTGTGTGGAGTGTGTGCGTGTGCGTTAATGCAGGTTTTATTGCTTCCGATTGGGCGTGGCTTCACGGGCCAGTGCTTGGACATCGGCGCCTGGGACTTGGCCTCGGCGATAGGTGGGCGTGTCCCGGAAGCGGTGGTGACCTTTGAACCCCGCGAGGAGGCTTTGGGGGCGTGGCAGGAGGTCAAAGGTGAGGCCATGTCTGTTAATGAGGCACTGTACGGCGGTGCGATCGAGGGGCCTGTACGGCTGGACGGAAGCTGACGATGGTTTGAAGCGGATGTGGTTGCGATGACGTGTTGTTACTCCGCCCACACAGGAAATGAGGTGAGCTCTTGCGTGGGCGGCGTGGCAGAACGGCCTCCAAGTGTTTGTGTGTGTTTTGGCCTTGAGGAAGCTGTGTGTTTTAATTGGGATTGATTGTGGGCTTCCGGTGGACATCCGGTGGTTAGTAGGCACTTGATTGAGAATGGTGGTCCTTGGGGAACAGGGTGGGGCTGTTTTGGGCGTGGCCTGGCCCCTCCCTTCCGGCTCGGCTTCCGGTCCATGGAGGATATTAAATGAACACTTCCGGCTCTAGCAGCCACACCCCTGAGACCTGTGCAATTAAAAGGGCGTGGTTACACAACATGCACCTCACTAATGACTTTGATGTGGTTTAGGTGTCATATCCCCCACCTCACGCCCACGCAATTTAATGGTACCTTAAGTTTGCTTTTTTTTTCTACTTAGTGTATAATTTTAGTGTATAATTTATTCCTCTTTAGGGTAATTCATCAGTGCATGCCATCTGACATGATTTTCTCATTAACTCATATTATAGTATACAAGGAGTGAGCTCGCTTCGCTCGCTCACTCCTTTATCCCTGTGATATTATTGTGCATGTGTGGTCGACGACCTTTACCTACACGTTTGTGCGCATACGCTGAGAGCAAGCTAGCGCATGTGCACATCCTGCCTAATCATGTGACTTTGTCAATCACCTAATTCGTTATTTGTCTTGCAGCTTCGCTCGCAAGGGGTCCCAAGAGAAGACGCTTAGAATAGAATCGCCTCCCTCTGGAAAGCACCTATGGGCAACATCGACTCCAGAATGTCACCCTTTCGCATTCTCCAGGCTGCCATATGTAAGTGTACAGTTCAGTCTAATTCTGTCCTGCCGTTTTTTGGAAGCAGCTCACTTTAGTAGCTGCTGGGCCATAGCCAGCCGCCGTTAGTTGGCTGTCTGCTGTATCGTCCCAAGTCCAGTGACGCCCAGAAAGAAAACTTTTTAGCTCGGGTCAAATCGCTTCCGGTCACCTCCCACTCGTACGCACAGACGCACAGACGCACGGACAACTATAATCTTAGTATAACTAGAGTTACACTTTGTGTAGCAGTCCTCGCTCAGCGAGCCACCATGCCAACCAATATCCTGTATTGAACTTCCTGTTTATGCATGATTCGATGCATGATGAATTTAGGGTTCCCCCGCCTTCCCTGTAAATTAAATTATGTTGCACGTGTAGATCACATGACAAGGGAGTGGTTTCTTTTGAAGTATTAGCAGCAAAAGGAGCTCCATTATGTCGTCGGTCTTGGAAGAATGAAGCCAAGAGTAGACCAATTGACAGGCCACAGCTAGCAACATCTTTACCATCAGCGACAGGACGAACAACTTTGGGCCAAGAAGGTGCGATCATTTTTGGCCGCGCGCACATTGACAGTGCCCGGTAAGCACAGTCCAGCAGAACGGTAGAATTTGTAGGCCTTGCATGACCATCTCGAGGGAGGCCACAGCTTATGACTCAGAAATACTTGGCGACGTGGCCTGAGTCGCCGAAGAGAGTAAGAAAGAAAATTTTGACGCACGCGAAAGATACGCCCAGAAGCCATACGAAACTACTCTCGAGCCCGAGTAGAGACCTCGCTTCGCTCGGAATGATTGTGTAGAGACTGAGTAGGGTAGAGTATTTCCAGACAGAGGTAGCTGCATGTGTAGTTAACGGATGCCTCACACACAATTGCGTTTATACAGTCGTTCGTTGATAATAGTATTGTGTAATTCTTCACCACTTGCCATGAGGCAGGGGCAATAATTAGTCTCGTGCCCAGCCCCTCCTACGCAAAAAGGGAGAAAGGGTCTGGTGAAAAGGGCCGCACTACTGTGTCTCCACGTTGAAAATCATATGTGGCCAATCAGATTGCAGTAGCGTAGTCACATGACTATTGGAATGTAATTATCTGTTGCACGCGTGCGCCCGATCGACCTGGTACTATAGCTATGCGCGCATACGGTGTGATTATTTCTTATTTAACGCACACCAAAACGCCAATTATTGCATTCCGGAGGGACACGGTAGTGCGACCCATTTCACCAGACCCTTTTTCCCTTTTTGTGTAGGAGGGGCTGGGCACGAGGCTAGGACAATATAGCTAAGACCTATCTGCATCTCATTTATGGTGGGCCCAGGGTTCATCCACACAGAAGCTGCACAGCACCACTAGCTATATTAAAACAGTTAGCTATAGACCAGAACCAGACCAAGCCATCAATTTTTTTATCATAATGGGCTATTCCAGTTATTAAGGATACACCCCCATGGAAGAACACTAATTAGTCTTCAGGGGTTTTTTTTGGAGAATCTAATTTCTGTCTTATGGGCTCAAAATAACATTTAATAATTCGTCTAATGGGTATCTTAAATTAGATTAATAATTTGTCTGATGGGTAGATGGGTATTTTAAAGAAGTGAGGGAGAATCAAATCATACAATTAATTATTAATAATCAGGGATTCCCCCAGAACAGAATCCAAACAGGTGCTTAATGATATTCATAGGCTATTAATTACGTTGTGGCTTTAACTCTACCCATATCCAAAGTCAAACCAGGTGGCCCACCCTGATTCAGGTATGCTGGGGGAAACACTGAATAATAATAACCAATATTTCAAAATAATTTACTCATCAGCCTTAAATTACATATACATCTCAGATGCTCCCACAACCATGGTATCACAGTGCTATATTATTATTATAGTATACAGTGCATGGACCCCTCTATAAGGACATCCCTGAAATGATGAAACCTCCCTTAATCAGGACACCAAGCATGGTTCCAGCAACCTATAGCTAGAAAGGTGCATAAAACTACCCCAGAAATGAGAACACTTTTGATCAGAAGACCTTAAGCTGTCCCAATTCGGAATATACAGAGAATTCTACTCTACTGTTACAGTAGTAGTATTGAACCACACTATCACATATATCCTAGCTCTAGAGTATGTCTGTGCATACCGACCCTATAGGATAAATATAGGATAAACAAAAGGGGTCAGATATAGCTACCCGTTCAGACTAATTGTGACCTGCTCTGAGAAAAGGCACCACTCGGGATATTTCATAAAAATTGAGTTTTTAGCAATTAAGGATTGATCTGTGTGTGCTGAATCCAATGGTGCAAGTTTCATAAAAATTTATATTGATCACAAGTGGAATTATGACCATTTTTATACACGCAGATAGATATAATATTCGATTTTCGGAAAATGCGTATATTTAATTAAATTTTGTATTAAATTGTATGTGTCCGAGAAATTGTTTGCGCCCATAACAATAGTTTACATATAAACATAGCATATCAATATGAAGCCAAAATCCTATAGTTTCTGGTAAAGTAAAAAAAATGAAATTTTATCCCGAGTGGTCCCTTTTCTCAGAGCGGTTCACAATTATTTGGATACATACTGATACACAGCCTAGCTTTAATTAACATCATGATTTTGGTTTTATAATTTATTCCTAAAGATATAGATCGACCCCCTAGGGACATGATTTATATTATTGTCGACTTAGCTAATAATTATCCCTATGGAGAATTACGTAATACCGTAGAGCTGGAAAATTTGGCAGGGAATAAAATTGGGTGGGTTGATGGTATGCCTCTAAATTAAATTCTGATCTGCATGCATGTAATATATGTACACATAATAACAAGAGAGTATAAGATAATAATATTATAGCGATACCATACCATAACCGCCAATTTAAAATCAATTTGAAGTGCTGAATAGTGTGAAATGCGCCATTGCCATGGGACCCAAATTGCCTAACTTATGTGACTGCCAATATTTTCGCCTATAATATGGTATTAATTTAATCCAAGCTATCCTTCAAACAAACTTTCCCCATTACCATAATAATTAATGATAAGTATGTGCTCAAGTATTGTCATAGGGCTTACTTGGGCCAGTGTTCATTCTGTTTGTCATGGACTAGCTGTGTCAATCACGTTTATTTGCATAATATTATGATTTTTTTCTAGGGGTTATGACTCTGTATGCGCATGGTGTGTGTATACATATACATGTGCATAACTATAGCAGTTGCCTTGCCATGTTTCTCTAGTTTCTGTATTGTAATGTTTTAGAGATGCTACTTGTTGAGCTCAAAAACTCCAGAAGATTTTATAAAATTTACCTAATATTATGCCACTTATCGAGAGGTGAATAGTGAGGTACTGTTTATTATAATAATATTATAATTAGCTATGATCTTTGTTGTGACAGCTAAATATGCAGTGGCGTGTCCAGAATTTGAAGGAGAGAGGTGCTAAATTTTAGGCCACGGCGCCCAAAATGTTGCTTACAAAGCGAATTTTAAGTTCATTGTTGGTTCTGGCTACCAGTTGTTGATTATCAGCATAAAGAGTTGCCACTGAGCTACTGATCTGGCTGTTGTGCCAGAGCTGAGGGGGGTGCTCGAGCACCCGGAGCCCCCCCCCCCCCTTGGACATGCCACTGATATGTTTCATACAAGTGTGAACTAGCTATAATAAACTCGAGGACAGGTGTTAGCAACAGCAAGAAAGTAGATAGTGATCATTACTCATTAAGTTAATCGATTTAAGCTACATGTATAAACCAGTGCCCCCCTCCTCTGTATGCAACTCTGACCCCTTAGAAACGAGCCAGGCTTCCCCTTCAGAATACCAGTATGTAAGTTTAGGTAAATAGCTTATAGGCCATATTCACAATAACATTCTATTATCACCACTAGCATATCACAGGGAGAATGGCACTGTTGGTATGCTAGTAAGATAGAGCTATCAGAAATTATGGCTGAGGACTCATACCCCCCAGTAATAGAAAATAAACAAGGAGGAGCTAGAGGGTCTGGCTGGTGTACTACTAAAGTATCCACAAAGAGAGGGAAGGGGTGGTGAATGAAGCTGGCCAACAGCAGCACTTGATCTATACTTTCCTGAGGCTCCAGCTCAATTCAGGATCATGCAGTGTGTGCAATGGAGTTAGTGATTGTGTATGTGAAGCTCAGGGTGGTCTCCACCACAGATGGAGTGATGCAGCCCTAGCAGTGCACATAATTAGTCTGTTTGGGTTAACACCTTCCTTATAAGGAAAGTGTGAATGTCACTATGTACACACCTGTCCACTGCTGCATAAAAGTTACTGCTTTGAGTTTGCAAAGCTCACTGGTAACATATATATGCTCCAATCTCATCATACTCTTAAACACATTCCCCAAATTTATATGACATACAATGTACTCAGACAGCATTCACTCTCAAACTCAGAGCTTCAAAGGTCACACTCTATTGTAATACCCTAATCACATCACACATACCCTAATCACATAGCACTTAAAAACAACTCATACATACCCTAATCACTTCACACATACATAATATTATCATATCATACCCTAATCACATCACACTCTCAAACAATTAACTAGTATACATATAATAGTTATCTGCCAGTAATTGGGGTGCATGAGATGCATGGTCGAATGCACCACAATTACTGGCAGAATGCATCTCATGCACACCAATTACTGGCAGATAACTATTTTGTTGGTAGTTGACCTCTGTTCATCATTGGCCTACTTTATGATGATTCGACCCCTTCCCATAGCCAGTAAACTGCCTATAAAAACTTTGGTTGCTAAGCAACTACCAACAAATATCCATACACTCTAATACCTCCAAATTATTCATGACCATACCCAATTAAACTATCACTTCATTGACTCATACACATACCCATTCCATCATTGATCAATATAATAATAATACAATGTACCTTAATCACCTCAATCGCAATTGAGTATTAAATTATCTCAATCACATCACACATACTCATATATACCCTAATACATACCTATAGCCTAATAATCACATCAAATTAATACCCTAATAGTATACTTGTACTTTGATGTGTATAAATCTTGTATACCAATTACAAGTATTACAAGTGAAATAGGCACCTGAGTTTGAAATACCCTTCTGAGTTGAAATACCTATCTGACTTTGTGTATGCATACTATTAGCCTGTGATAGTGAGGTTGTATGTTAAATTTGGATAAATAACACTCTGAAATAGGCATTTGATTCATCAAATTGTACTCGCTATCGCTCATACAATTTTTGAACCAAATACCTATTTCAGAGTGCTATTTTACCCAAATTCAACATAAAACCTCACTATTACCTATACTAATATCACACAGCTCAAACACATAATTGCCAAGGTAAATAGTGGCAGAATATTCTCCAATACAGAGATTAGAGTCTCAAACAGGTTCATGTTAGTGTACACAGTGACACTGTGGGCAATATGCTCAATATAAAAGAATTAATAGGTACTAATTAAATTCCTATGTCAAGATCTAACAAGTCAGTTATATGGCAGCCACTGCCTTGTATTGGCCTGCCTGCCATCATATCTATGCTGCCATATAACTATAACTTATTGTATCCCCTCACACACTCATTGACAAGTAACATAACACCACATACCCACTTAGATACATAATACCACATACAATCTCCATAATAATAATAATTATTATTATTATGGACTATACGGTACACAGTACGTAGTTGACCATCGCCTAGCAACAGAAGTTCTTATAGGCAAATTACTGGATACCAGAGGGGTATTGGTGATCATAGGGTAGCATAGGTGGCAGAACCAGGGGGGGGGGGGGGCATCAGGGGCATGTGCCCCCCTTGCATGATAGTCCTTTAATAGATCCCTATTGTGGTAGACATGTGACACATCCACTGCGTCTCTCCCCCCGTCATCCTCTGCCACTGGGTAGGCCAATGATGAGAGGAGTCAGGAGAAACTTAACTAGTATGTTGTATGCAAGACCTTACCTGGGGTGTATTCGATTATGCATCTTGTGCACCCCAATTAAGGTATTGTATAGCTTACAATCCACCAGTCGTGCTGTTCTATATTATTGTATTATACTTAATGCATTAATTCTCTCGGCTGTGCCACGGACACATTCAATTTTTCAATAGTAATCCCCTACCGTTTTTGCAGTGGTTCCCTTCAAGCACAGTATCAATTACCTTATTGTTTCTGCTAATTAAAGGATAATACCCCAGACATCATGCATTTAGCAGCTCACTATCGACACTATCTCTCAGTGCCCTATGGACACTGTAATGTCAATTCAAAAATGCTTGAGATAATAATCATATTATTACGGAATAAATAGCCATCATTGCTAATTTCACCTGTGAAGGAAGTATATTAATAATATTATTATAATTAGTCCGGAAGGTATCCAGTGTATTCATTATGACGTCTTGGGGGTTCAATTAATTATAAGTTGTCATCAGGGTAAAATTAATGTACCCATAATTAGTCCGGAGGGTACCCAGTGTAGTCATTATGAGTCTTGGGGGGGGGGGGGGGGGAAGTGGCTTTAATTAAGTTGTCATGAAGGTAAATGTATAATAATATATATACCCATAATTAGTCCGGAGGGTACCCAGTGTATTCATAATGACGTCTTGAGGGGTGAAGTGGCTTCAATTAAGTTGTCATCAGGGTAAGTGTGCCCATAAATTAGTCTTGAGGGTGTTTAGGTGGTTTTAATTATTGTCATGGGGGGAAACGTGATAGTGTTCTTCCATGGGGGTGTATCTTTATTAACTGGAATAGCCCAATAATATTATTATGCATGGAGAATCTGGGAGATTTTTTTCGCTATTTGGAATAACCTTCAGAGGTATAGTTTCTGGACAATATCAATATTGTATTAGCTACTTTACAAGTATTCATATTAGATGGATCTTCAAATCTTAAAGCAGAATGCAAGGAGAATACCTTCTATGATGCATTGGATGCATATCATGCATACACAATAGTAATAGTAATTTTTATGTAAAATTTTTCACCTTCGTCTGATAATGACATGCACCATTGTCTACCAGCTATACTATACTTACCCCGCACAAATAGAGGTGGGTGGAGCCACAGTTAAGGGCTCGTTCGGTAGGCTGTACTCGAGTCTACATCTTACTAATACAGGTGGCATAATTATTCGCAATCTAGTGCTGCTCGTTTAGTTTTTGATATAGCGATAGCTGTCCAACTCTACTCTATCCTAGATGACAAGCGCGCAACAATCGTAGCCGCGCTCCTCAATATAGTTCGTCGAGCCCTATCTCACCCATAGGCGTGGCCCCTCAGCTGCTCGCCCTCAGCTCTAGCTCAGTGACTATTCTCGCTACCAGGATCAGAGAAGCTACTACCAACAATAAACTTACTGACTTTTAAGAGTCATTCGCTAAACAGAATATTGTCATGGTCTTGTGCTTCATCTCCGCTTGCGCGCACGCACACACGATTGATGCGGTCGCACGCGCCGTCACTGAATGGGGGTTCAACGTATAGTTTAACCCGAGTTAACTGAAGGAGGGTGTGTTCAGCTAAGCGCGGGCGCCGGGGTTACGCGCATGCGCATATCGAAGGGCGCCAAACAGCGACTCTTAAAAGCGGCTGCCGCAACAACACTGCTCAGTCTTAGTCAAACAACGGGGCCTTGACAACAGCAAAGCTGCCAGTTCAAACCAAAGCTGAACGAAAGTCAAATAATTCTGCTTTAAAATACTATCCGCTCGTATACAGCCCGAAGAGACTTCCTTGGCCCTCACCACCTCAGCTACGTCTACCAGCCAAGCCGGCTACCCTACCCAATATGAAGTTCCCAGCAACTTCAAAAAGCTCTTCGTCTACGGCGTCTACGTACTATCCGCCGCCTCCTCCAATACTGGTAAGCGAATACCAAAAGTAATGGTGCTGGCAGTTCAGTGTTTGACACAAGAACTATAATAATTGTGCTGTTGCTATGCGAAAATACTAAGCCCGACCCTCGCAGCAAGAGGAGTGGTCACTCCAAGGGGGCAGGCCCAGGACAGACGATTTGAGGCAGCTAGTTCTTGAATAAGCTTAGATTAAATAATATGTGTTGTGCAACTAATAAGATTGTAATGTATGTGATGCCAATTGCAGTATTAAAGTTCATGTGTGGCAATAGCAGCTGCAAAAAAAAAAAAACAACAAAAAAAACTTCCATAGCGCGCGTGCACCGTGTACATGCTTGTACATTGCGCATGTGCACAGCTCGTGCTTGCGCTCGCGTTTGAGCACGCACGCACAGAGTGCGCAGGTACCAAGTAGTTTGGCACCAAAGTATCCAACCAGCAGGCCAGCTGGCTATAAGGGCGCAGGCCAAATGCTGGCAGCCCCATGCCTACATTGCTGTATACATAACTGATAAATCCCCCTATCAGGACTGCTGCCTCACCACCCTGTGCCAGTAGCATTCTAGCAGCTGGTGGTGAGCTTCACTGGTGGTGCTGCTGCTCTATTAAAAGGGGAATCAAAATCAAGTCTGGCTTATGCTGCAACATAAAGCCCTCAGCGTATCGCTGTACAGGCATGCACTGTTCCCTAATTCTCCTGAGAGAATCAAGAGAAGAAAGATAATGAATGGATGGGCTGTTACTTAATAATAGGGCATTGCAGCCTTAGTATACCCACTTAACAACATGTGGCCAGCATACACCTTGACTGGTGTCAGCTTAGTTGCATCCTCAAGGCGTTTTGTGAATGCCAATACGCATGATTATTAGCCCCTACCCCCCTCCCCCCATGGTTATGGGCCCCACCCCTCTTTGATTACTGTCCACCATGTATGGTGTGACTGGGGGAGGATTATTCCCTCTCCCACATCCGGAAAGGTTTACAGTCATATTCTAGGACTCGTGCTCAAACTATGCTCAGCTTATTATTAGCTTCACACCCCTTTGATTGCTGTCCACCATGCATGGTGTGACCGGGGGAGGATTATTCCCTCCCCCACATCTGAGAAGGCCATTATAGCTAAGACTGGTGCTCAAACTATGCTCAGCCTATTATTAGCCTCCCACCCCCCCCCCCCCCCTGTGATTATGTGCCACCAACTTCCATATGGTGTCACCATGCAGGGGAGGATTATTCCCTCCCCCAAATCCGAAAGGTCAGCACTCCCACTATAGGACTTTTGCTAAAACTAGGTTCAGCCCTAGTTTGCAGCCAGCCAATCATGCATGGTGCGATACTGGCTAGATCTTGGCCTCACACGTCTCAATGGCGTGGGCTAACCCATGGTAAGCATAATATTGTGGCAATACCTTCGTCATAATATAACGGCAGGGCCCGGGGCAAGCGCACATGCTCTCCTAAGTGCTAAACGTGAGCCACTGATGAAGTCGTCACTGAGGACATAGCCAGCAAAACCACGCATGATCCTCAGCCATAAAATATCTATGCACCTCCAGTTGATATTTGTAGGCCAGAGTGTTTTCTCCGGGAGATAATGTATGCTCGGCATAATGACTATCTGACTACCGTCAGTGCAGATCAGAAAAACGACCTGATTCTCTCTCTCCCAGTTGCAATGCGAATCCAGCAAATGGTGTCATGTCAGCACTGATAACATCTTCAGCCAAGAAATGGCAAAGGTATTGCCCGTTCATAGACAGCTGGCTAACGCTGCTCATTTGCATATGCTAATTGAAAATTATCTTGCTCAAATTCCTAATAATATTAGGACACAATGGGCGGCACCCCTGCTATGTATGTAGAGAGGACCCATCGCTTGTATTCACATACTATGATAGGGATCTGAAATTTGGCATCAAATTAGACACCTCATGAGAATCAACATATCAAGTTGCTATCACTAGCAAAGTAGCTAGCTGAAAGCATACATATCAACTAGTAATCCAGACACCCAGAGGATCTAAGACAGCAGGGAGCCATGGCATTTATTGCTATTAAGCTAGCTGCTCTTGTGTACAATTTATCATACACAACGCATTCTGTCAGCTCTCTGGCATCATTAATAAGAGTACATAATATCTCACTGTACATGTCGGCGGGTCAGACATAGGCACTCGGTAGTTGCAACGTGTCGTACTAATCATGTTCACTGCAATTAAGACGACGTCCATAAAGCTAACAATTCCGCTGCACGTTACAGGCTTGAACAGCCTGCACACCAATTCTCAAAGAGTGCTACCTGGTTTATTGAGGTTTAGCATTTTCTCCAATACTCACGCATACCCAGTACTATCCCTAGATGCCTCCTACAAACTAGAGCAATGCAGGCTTGTAATGGACTATAGCCAGACACTTGGCTTTGCAGCATCTCCCAAATTCCATAAGAGGCGAAGCATCAGCTAGCATGTCGGGGACAATCCAATAGATGCAAAGCCCAGAGAGCAAGAGGCTTGGCTTACACCTCATACTCCATAAACACAACAATGTCAACAACAGGGTCAACCCAACCCTCTACCCTCCGCCACACAGCAGATTCAGACACGAATGGCTCATGCATGCAAGCATGCACTCCTGGAACTAAGTCCCCGCCACGTACATGCACTAAGCGCTACCGATCGTCCGTAGCAGATGTCCGACTTACACACTTCGAGTAGATGCGTTGCTGCTGGCATTAAGGTACCATTTAATTGCGTAGGCGTGAGCGTCAGGAATGGCTAATTCAATTAGCGAATCGTGAAGGGGCGTGGCCGAAGAGGCCATACGAGTGCTTTTGGTCGAAGGTGGGCGTGTCCAGAATCGGCCAGGGATGATTATGCGCGTGTAATTAGCGACCGGAAGTGGCCCCTGAAGAAAAGGCCGGTAATTGCCCACATCAAAGCAAGATCAAAGCATTCTTGCTTAACTATTAACCTCAACGACTTAATTACACACTAAGTAGAAAAAAAGAAAAAAGGAATAGGGAAGAAGAAAAGTCTTAGGGTTCTGTATAGCATATTATGCCACAATTTTTATATGGGCACGTCGAAACTAAGGATTTGATCTTGAAATTAAGGTACCATTTAATTGCGTGGGCGTGAGCGTCAGGAATGGCTAATTCAATTAGCGAATCGTGAAGGGGCGTGGCCGAAGAGGCCATACGAGTGCTTTTGGTCGAAGGTGGGCGTGTCCAGAATCGGCCAGGGATGATTATGCGCGTGTAATTAGCGACCGGAAGTGGCCCCTGAAGAAAAGGCCGGTAATTGCCCACATCAAAGCAAGATCAAAGCATTCTTGCTTAACTATTAACCGCAACGACTTATTATACACTAAGTAGAAATTATACACTAAGTAGAAATTACACACTAAGTAGAAAAAAAGAAAATATGAAAATTCATGGGGGGTTTGGGAGCACTTGAGGAGATAATTTTTACATGGGCACGCAGAATGGGTCGAAACTAGAGATTTGACCCTGGGGAATTTTGATTCATGTCTTAGAATTAAAGTTACGGCCCTTTAAAGTTTACCCATATGTTTGTACAGCGAAGCCATGTGTTTGCAATGTTTTGAGTCCCGATGTGCGTTATTTAGAAAATCGCTAGTCCAGTACATGCATAGGCTACCATGGAGCTGGTATTGTATCCAGAGACTTGCTGAATGGATGAGGAAGCAGTCACAACAGTAACTCTCCCGTTTTTGCTGAGAGGTAGGTGGGGTAATACAGCTATAGTTTTACATTTTGTGTGTGTGGTAAAATACATCTAATTGAGCTCTAGAAACATAACTAACTAAAAATGTTTTGAAAAAAGCAAATTTAAATAAATAATCTAATTCATGGAGGGTTTGGGAGTACTTGGGGGGACAATTTTTACATGGGCACGCAGAATGGGTCGAAATTAGAGGTTTGACCGGACAGATTTTTGATTCACGCCTTAGAATTAAAGTTACGGCCCTTTGAAGTTTCCCCATATGTTTGTACAGGGAAGCCATGCGTTTGCAATGTTTCCGCCCACGCGCTACGTGAGGGGCGGGGCCACGCGCGCACATAAACGTGACGACCTTTACCAACTTTTTGACAAAATTGAAATTTAGGCTGCCTGCTTGCATTGTATGGTTCCACTATGCATCCAGCTCGATTATATGATGGTTTCTGGACAATTTTTTTTTCTGCTTAGTAAGTAATATATATAAGATAAGTAGTTAAACACTAAAACACTAAGTAGAAAAAAAAAAAAGATTTTTAATTAATTAATTCAGGGGGGAACTGGGAGCACTTGGGGACATAATTTTTGCACCGGCGCGCAGAATGGATCGAATGCAGAGATTTGACCTTCAGGAATTTCGATTCACGCCTTAGAATCAAAGTTACGGCCCTTTGAAGTTTCCCCATATGTTTGTACAGGGAAGCCATGCGTTTGCAATGTTTCCGCCCACGCGCTACGTGAGGGGCGGGGCCACGCGCGCACATAAACGTGACGACCTTTACCAACTTTTTGACAAAATTGAAATTTAGGCTGCCTGCTTGCATTGTATGGTTACCCAGCTCGATTATATGGTGGTTTTTGGACAATTTTTTTTTCTGCTTAGTGTTCAGGTCGCCTTGAAAAAAAAAGATTTAAATAATTAATGTTTGGGGGGTTTGGGAGCACTTGGGGAGATAATTTTTACATGGGCATGCAGAATGGGTCGAAATTAGAGATTTGACCCTGGGGGATTTGATTCACGCCTTAGAATTAAAGTTACGGCCCTTTGAAGTTGCCCCATATGTTTATATAGGAAGCCATGCATTTGCAATGTTTTCCGCCCACGCGCTACGTGAGGGGCGGGGCGTCGTGCGCACATAAACGTGACGACCTTTACCAACTATTGACAAAATTGAAGTTCAGGCTGCCTGCTTGCATTGTATGGTTCTACTATGCATCCAGCTCGATTATATGGTGGTTTCCGGACAATTTTTTTTTCTGCTTAGTGTATAGGCTTGCTTGAAAAAAAAAAAAAAAAAAAAAAAAGCTAATTAGGCCTAGTTAAGCACGTGGGCGTGTTCCTGGCACTGTGTGGAGTGTGTGCGTGTGCGTTAATGCAGGTTTTATTGCTTCCGATTGGGCGTGGCTTCACAGGCCAGTGCTTGGACATCGGGGCCGGGGACGTGGCTGCGGCGATAGGTGGGCGTGTCCCGGATGCGGTGGTGACCTTTGAACCCGTCCAGGAGGCTTTGGGGGCGTGGCAGGAGGTCAAAGGTGAGGCCGTGTCTGTTAATGAGGCACTGTACGGCGGTGCGATCGAGGGGCCTGTACGGCTGGACGGAAGCTGACGATGGTTTGAAGCGGATGTGGTTGCGATGACGTGTTGTTATTCCGCCCACACAGGAAATGAGGTGAGCTCTTGCGTGGGCGGTGTGGCAGAACGGCCTCCAAGTGTTTGTGTGTGTTTTGGCCTTGAGGAAGCTGTGTGTTTTAATTGGGATTGATTGTGGGCTTCCGGTGGACATCTGGTGGTTAGTAGGCACTTGATTGAGAATGGTGGTCCTTGGGGAACAGGGTGGGGCTGTTTTGGGCGTGGCCTGGCCCCTCCCTTCCGGCTCGGCTTCCGGTCCATGGAGGATATTAAATGAACACTTCCGGCTCTAGCAGCCACACCCCTGAGACCTGGACAATTAAAAGGGCGTGGTCACACAACATGTACCTCACTAATGACTTTGATGTGGTTTAGGTGTCACTCACGCCCATGCAATTTAATGGTACCTTAAGGTACCATTAAATTGCATGGGCGTGAGGTGGGGAATATGACACCTAAACCACATCAAAGTCATTAGTGAGGTGCATGTTGTGTAACCACGCCCTTTTAATTGCACAGGTCTCAGGGGTGTGGCTGCTAGAGCCGGAAGTGTTCATTTAATATCCTCAATGGACCGGAAGCCGAGCCGGAAGGGAGGGGCCAGGCCACGCCCAAAACAGCACCACCCTGTGCCTCAAGGACCACCATTCTCAATCAAGTGCCGACTGGCCACCGGATGTCCCCCAATTAAAACACACAGCTTCCTCAAGGCCAAAACACACACAAACACTTCAAGGCCGTTCTGTCACACCGCCCACACAAGAGCTCACCTCATTTCCTGTGTGGGCGGGGTAACAACACGTCATCGCAACCACATCCGCTTCAAATCATCGTCAGTTTCCGTCCAGCCATACGGTCCTCCCCATGCTCCCTCGGTGAGGGTATAGCATAATCAAGAAAGCAAGGGCGGCACAGACGGTGGGGCTATAGCTATTTGTGGTGATTTTAATGTTGGTTTTTCTCGTGACAGTCATAACTGTAAACACCTTCTGAATTTCATGACTCACCTTAACAATATTAAAGATTAAGGGCAAGTGATCAGAGAAATTAATATTGTCTAAGCAGCACTATCTGCGACGTATTATGGCTTAGAGTAAGGATATGATCAGGCCAAGATGAACCAGAGTAGTCCTCTCTTTTATAGGTAAATTGAATATTCGAAGAGGTATCAGCAGCGAGCTCTAACCAGAGTACTCCAAGCTCCGCTGACCATGTTGACTTCATCTCGTGATGCTGGTTCACATTTTTGTCCTAACACTGCTGACAGAATGGACTGGCACATCGTTACTTCGCAACAAGTTCATGATTTTTATTGCTACCTTGACACAAACCTACCATCTATCCCGGATGACCTTGTTAACTGTTGCATCCCTCACTGTAAATCACACTATCAACTACTAGATTCGCTCTGTAGTCAACTTCTTGAGTGCTTACTTACTGCATCCAGCGTTTGCCTTCCCAAGGTTAAGAAGCGGCATCATTTACTGGCTGGTTGGAATGCTTTTGCTCGCTCTCTTAAGCAGTCAGCTGCTTTCTAGCATAAGTTACAGTGTAATTCTGGTTGTCCCTCTTCGGGCGCACTTTTTCAAATTAAGAAGCACTCTAATATAAGAGGAGATTCAAGTATGAGGTCCGCAGATTAAAAAGACAGCAGGAGCACATCAGGCGGGAGCAACTTGGCGATGCCCTCTCTCAATCCAGGTACAATGACTTTTGAAGAGTTGTTCGTAATGCTGCTAAATCCAGTAAAGGTGCATCTACTACTGCACCTTGTGTTGATCATTGTTCTTGCAATATTGACATTGCTAATACCTTTGGTGACAAGCTTCACAGTCTCTTGAACTCGGATAACTCTTCTCACTCTTTTCTCACTAATATTGAAAGCTCTCTCTCCTCCTCTGACTTAATTAGCTTCAATTTCTGTGTCCCCTCATACTGTTTCCGAGGCTCTGTCGCATCTTAAATTGAACAAGTCAGATGGTACATCACTAATGTCTAATCACTTTATCTTTGCATCCACTTCCTCCAGGTTAGTCCATCTGCTTTCCAAACTTTTCACAGCTATGCTCCGTCATGGTTATGTCCCTAAGTCTCTTAGAGATTGTGTGTTGCAGCCCATTTTGAAACCTGGAAAAGACCCCTCTGACTCAGACAGTTATCGGCCAATTGCTCTCGTACCCACTCTAAGTAAGATCTTCGAATGGACCATCCTAATTGATCATAGATCGGCATTTTCTATATAGCTACCTCTTCTTTACAGTTTGGCTTCAAGCAGGGCTTGTTAACTCAGCTTTGTACGGGTCTCATCAGGAATGTCATTACCTGTTATAATGTCAATGATTCTAGTGTTTATGCATGGCTGTTTTCTTGATGTTAGCAAAGCTTTTGACCGAGCCAATCATTCTATTCTTTTTGATAGGCTACTTCAGCGTGATTTATCTCTTGTCGTCACAAGAGCTCTTCTCAATTGGTACTCTGACCAGAATATCTGTGTATCCTGGAATGGTCAATTTTCTAACAAATTCTCTGTTTCAAATGGGGTACGTCAGGGTGGAGTTCTTTCTCCTATCTTCTTCACTGCTTATATTGACGGTTTACTGACTGAGCTTGAGAAAAAAGGTGTCAGTCATCACTGGAACAATCACTTTGTGGGTGCTCTATGCTACGCTGATGACATTGCTCTCCTTGCGGCGTTGCGCCCATCTCCTGCTGCTCTTCGCTTGATGCTTGATACTTGTTCTTCCTTTGCATCCTCTTGTAGCCCATTATTTAATGCTAGTAAGACCCAACTTGTTCGTTTCTCATGCACTAGTTCTTCATATTGTTCTCTTGCAGCTAGTTTTTTCTTCAATGGTTTGGAGCTCAATTTGAGTCACTCAGCCAAGCACTTAGGTCATATACTTTCCTCTAATCTTTCTGACACTGACGATATTGTTAGAGTGAAGAAAGATCTAAGCTAACTGCATGCTCCACTCATTCTCTCCCTGCAACCTTCTAGTTAAAACTAAACTATTTGAGAGCTTTTGCCTATCCCTATATGGCTCAGCTCTTAGGTTTTCTTCTCCTGAACTAAGGTCACTCGAAGTTACTTTCAACAATATCCTCCGTAGGATTTGGTCTCTCCCTAGTATGTGCCATACTGGGGTACTTCATTGTACAGCTCAACTCAACAGCGTGTATAATATTATTGTTGTTCAGAGGTCATCCAAGCTTTTATCTGCAGCCCTTAAGTCTCATTCTTCACTGCTTCGGGATACATCTGTTCAGAGCTCAACCCTCACTTACACAAGCATAGGGTATAACTCAGTTTTTGGCTCCCATCATAAGAAGATTTACACAGATCAAGATAGTCTTTGTGCTAACTTTATACAAGATGTCAGACTGGCACCAGACCTGAATTCATATTTAAACCAACCAACGTATACTAGCGTATGGAAAATAATTTCAATTGAAATATTATATTATTATAGATCTACTGGCTTAAGTACGTTTCAAAATCATCTACGAGTATCATAATAGTGTCTTTTTGTTGGCCACAATTATGGCATTGACCATGGCCATAAAAAAAATATCAACATACTTTGTGGTCATCACACTAGGTGCAAGGTCTGACAACAGCAGAAAATAACAAGCAATTATAATCACTGCAGCGACTGGATGAATCTGTAGACAAGTTCAATTTGACATCAACAACAATTTATATTGATTACACGTCAATAAAATTAATGACTTGTATACAAGACTGTCTATGGAGCACCAAGTCCTTGAGTTGCACCACCACCACCTCTGCCATAACCACCACGCTGACGAGAGAGAGAGAGAGAGAGGGAGAGAGAGAGAGAGAGAGAGAGAGAGAGAGAGAGAGAGAGTGCGTGTGTGTGTGCGTGTGTGTGAGAGAGAGAGAGTGTAAGAGTAACAATCTACTAACAACTTTTTGGAGTTAAAATAACAACAAAAAATAATGTAGCAACAGAATTAGAGACACCATCATTGTGCATCAAGAAAGAGGCACTCGTGGATGTCTCCCACTCAAGTTGCCACTTGCTCTCCCTTCATTGCCTAATCTCCACCCTCAATGCCAGCACGGACACAAGTACAGTGACCAGACCACGACCTCTGATCCCCTAGACATGGCCAGAGTGCCGCTTACATCCGAGCCGGGATGACACACAGCCTGCAAGTCATACCGGTGAGGACGTGCAGTAGTGGGCCCTTCGACTTGGACACAGCGACAGTCCAGACCGTGGCTGGTGAGCCTGAGCGAAGGGCCTGGGCCACACATTGTTGTGCATACTGACTAGGGGGAGGTGCTTTGGACGGCTGAAGGGGATGCTATACATAATAAGTTATACCCTTATAAAGTAGCAGAATACTATATTACCGTATAGCCAGAAAATTTGGCGGGGAATTAAATTTGGCGGTCTATATTATCACCGCCAAATTAAAATCTGTCACAATTTCCTACTCACATTATATAATTATGTATGGTGATCCTGTACCGAACCGCCAAATTTAAATCCGCTAATATTCTTGCAACAGCGATTTGGGGCTCAACCGCCAAATTTAATTCCCGCCAATATTTCCGGCTATACGGTATTATAATATTATGTAAAATGAGGTTAAGTTGGACTTACGAAAGTTGGTTTGAAGTCTGCACCAGCTCCTGAGCCCACCTTCTTCTCTTCACTACCTGTATCGTATGTACAGAGGATAATCAATTACACTATGCCATGTGATGGTGGCTTTAGCTCAAAGTGCAATAATATGGTTGATTTCATCCGGATCATGATGTATTATTTATGCCCATGCACACACAAGCACACACATGTAGGAAACATTCCTCATTTCAAGAACAGTTTAACTTCATGAGAGGACAAGCTTCGTACAGCTATGACAGCTATACAGATCAGGTTGATTAAAGTGAAGGCCTTTTACTAGCCTCTGCCTCCAGTAACCATCAGTAGTAGAATACTTTGACATGCCAAGGATATTAAAATCTAGATTTTGACAAGAGTCACCAAAACGTGGAATGCTTTCTCATATATGGTACTATGATTAGAAAGCATGCAGTGGACTACCAGAGTTAAATAAACCAACCTTCCATTGGTCCTCTCCTGTAGGCATCTCTATCCTCCCTGTCTTCTCGCATAGTTCTGTCTCCTTCACCAAAACCTGTAACACAATGTAGCATCATAATATTGGAAAATAGGTATTCTCCCAAAATTTAATGTGCACTATACCATAGGGTGGCAACTTTTGGCGAGGTATTTAATTTGGAAAATTGGCAAATTAAGTATAGTTTGCCAAATTAAAAACACACCAATTAAACTTAACACACATGCACCCATGGTGGTAAGGATTCAGATCACCATACCAATGAAGAGCCATTTTACCAAATTTAATGCTCGCCAAAATTACCCTCTTACAGGGTAATCTATACCTGCTAGGGCTTTACTACATTAAGCAATAATGAAAGCCAGTTTTTTACACCAGCCCCATGACAACCAGTTCAATCGGGGTCCCTAGACAAGTATAATATGCCACTGTGATAGAAAATAAGAAAAAGCGACAACTTCGCACAAAACATGATTTTTTTTACCATTTTCAAACTGTCACCATTTCAAGGCCTCAAAGAGCCCTAGGCTTCTAGCTTGGTTTACTAGCAGTTTGGACCTTCTACTTCACAGATTCAGCTACAGTAAGCCTCCTGTCCCTAGCGGTGAGCCGCCAAAATAGGCATAACATGGAAATTTTCGAATGCGATCGACGTGCTCGCTCGCCCACCCCGGAAGTCGGCAGGGCTCACAATTCGTAGTGAGTGTAGGATGATAGAAGAATATTATTCACGTCAGGTTTGAAGTTCTTAACAGCTCAAAACACAAGTGTGCAAAATTTCCCTTTATTCCTCATATCCTGTCACATAACAGATCTGTTCTAAACACCAAACAGTACCAAATTCAAGGGACCTCTAATAAACTTGTAGCAGTGGTAATTGCGACAGTAGTCACAGGACATCAAGAGAGCGGTCCTCCAGTGCCACACCCACCACTGCTTGAATGCTCTCCTTCCTCACGACAGCCTCACACATCATCACCACCGCACAAAGTGACACAAGATCATAGAGTGCAGTAATTAGAAGAGGTGCTTTAATTGGGAAGGCATCACCTTTTCACGTCCCCTTGTCTCTTTCAGAGGAGGTAGGACAGACTTGACCTTTGACTAATAGGTCACTAATTAAATTGCTTCCGTAAATGTTTTCGGACAATATCGTTGCGAATAGCGCTGAGTTCGGAAATCGTAACGATAAAAACCTTCATGAAAGTCCACAATTTAACTAGTGACCTATTAATCAAAGGTCAAGTCTGTCCCACCTCCTATACCTCTGCCTTTAGCAACCACGAGCATTTCTATACAATTCACTATTTCAGCGACATAAATATCATATGTACATAACCATGGAAGCTTCTACATTGACCCTTCAAATTAGGTACATGGGCACTTAGTGTTGCTTGCATGGCATGTTTGTTCTAGCAATCTCTAACACTCTCTCTCTCTCTCGTATCCTTACCACTCTCCTCTCACTCTCTCTTCCCTTTCTCCAATATGCATACATACATGCAATCAAACACTACCTATATGTATACTAACACACAAACATACCATATAGCGGGACATTTTCGAGGGAGAAAACTTTCATGGATCGGTAGGAAGGAGCATTTCGCGGAATGTTAAAATTGGTTGCATAATGGGTGTGGCAGGCCTAGAATTTCGTGGAGAAAACTTTTGCGGATGGCTGAAAAATCGCGAAATTCATGAAAGTTTCCCGCTATACGGTAATGGATGTAGATACGAACCTTTTGGTCTAGGTCTGGCTCCCTCAGTGCGGACAGGTCTCTTCAAAGTGGCCGGGACAATCTCCTGAGGAAGGTGAAGATACTCCCTAAGATACTGAATACCTGCAATGGAAAATAGTAGCACAATACACATGAACTAAACCGCTCTCTTACCCAAAGTTATGATTATGCCTTAGCCTAAACCTTTCTGAATGTCAGCATTAGTAACTAACAGGTTACAAGTTCATCCATAACCCAAAGGTACACACTCACAGATAATTAAATGCATACAATTTTCCTATCTCGTTTTGATCACTGTTAATTTTGATATTACAATGTTGTGCTTTTGTCACTTGACAATCTAGAAGGCTCAAATTGACTTGATACGTAAACTCAAATATTTTATCTGCTACGTTTGGGGCAGAAATCACAGTTTACTGGCAGGAAACCGGGATACTGTACATTTTTATCCATAATTATGCATAACTGGGGGGTAGACACTCACACATGCCATACCTTCATTGGTGAGGTAGTAGTAATAGTGCTGCCACGAGAATCTGTCCTTCACATAACCTCTCGACCGCAGAGACTGCAATACAATAGCAACGTGACAGTATGAAGAGTTCATATCAGAAAGAAGAAAACGTGAAATCTAAGAGAAGGAGCCACACTTAATACCCACCCCCCCCCCCAAAATGTAGTTACAAAAATCAAGAGGAGCAACCCATAGCAAAGTTAATAAGTTCATCGGTTTCGGGTTTGTTTTAGGGGGCACAAAAATGGCTAGCCTCGTACCCAGGCCCTTTGAGGAGGAGGAGGAGAAAGGGCCAGTACACAGTGTGTGTGCATGCATTATTTTCCCAGTAAAAGCTGGGAATTCATATTTTTGTCCGCTTGTCTGTCCGTAAACGTGAACCTTGACCTCAGGTATATGCCTAAAAATCAATTTCTTGCTGGCAGCGTTTCGGGCTCAAGACGCTTGCTGTGACCAATTTAGCTATCACAAGCGAGCAATATCGACAGAAGAATAATAAAGAAGCTATGAGAAGGACATTGACTCACGTTTAGTCGACTTTTTTTATGAAAAAATTGAAGTATCGACACCGAGGCAGTTGTCCAACGGCAGCGAAGGGATTTTGTCAGATCTCTGAAGCTCAAGAAGGTTTATTTCAAGTCAAATGAGAGCGAAGAAAGTCTTCCGTATGATATTCTTTATATAGAAGTATCCAGTCTGTAGGCTTCACTGACCTTGGATGCCATGGGATGCTAAGTATACGTTGTCCGTACACATCCGAATGCATGGTAGCGACAATATCCGGCGAATTATACTAGAAAATGCTCCGTAAACTTCGCGCATGCGCGTACAGTGTGTACCAGGCCCTTCTCCTCCTCAAAGGGCCTGGGTACGAGGCTAAAAAATAGCCAACTTAGTACAATCTAATCTTTGTTCTTTCCTTGTTCCATTTCCCTCTCCACAAAGCCATGTGCTGACACAGGTACATACATGTACACATAAGCTTACCAACGTGTTTATTTCAAGTATCACACACACACACTCACTTGCATAGCCTTGATGACTTGAAGGTTAGGAACATCTACTTCATCATGCTTGGGAGCATTGAAGTCCTTTTTTGCCACCAAGACGCCCTCCTTGAACAAGTGCTCATAGATCAGTTTGCGATTCTTTTTAGGAATCAGCATCTACCAAACAAAAAGAGAAAAGGAGACGAAGAAAACATACTTAAACTCGATGGAATGGCACACGGGTAAAAAACGAAGCTCGTTTGGACGATTCACATGGATTTATCTCAACACATTTACCTTCTCGCCTTCTTTGAACGGGCAAGATGAAAAGAGGAGGAGCCACGTGGTAAAGGTCAAAGTTCGAGCATGCGCGTTACGCTGTACATGTACTCGGACCAGCAGTGCGGACACGCCCCCCATTTACTGAGCGGTAAACAACAAAAACACCAGTGCATCCAAAGCCCCAGCAGTTCGTCCGAGTTCGCCCTGGTCAAAGGAAGCCAAAGGTGCACGTTCTACTACTACTACTACTTCCACTACTGTTACAAGTGAGTGCAGACCTTCAAAATCGATACAAATCGTTCGCTATGGAGTATAATAGTATTGTGTGCATGAGTATGCATCTGTATAGATTATAATCATCTTTCCTCTTGTTGTAGGGTACAACACCATCATTCAGTTTTAAATTAATATTGCTGATGGATCCCAAGTTGTCAGCCTCAGCCGCTCTGAACAGGAGTGAAGAGGACCTGCTTGATGTCCAAGCTAGATCTGAGAGCTTCTGGGACATTGGAAACTACAAGAAGGTGGTCAGGAGGATAGATGATGGTGCAAGGCTGTGCAATGATTTTGTCAAGATGGCTCAAGAGAGAGCAGAGATTGAAGCAAAGTATGCCCGCCATTTGCAGGCCTGGGCCAAGAAATGGGAGGACACTGTCTCAAAGGGTCCTGAGTATGGAACACTGGAGGCTGGATGGAAAGCCACCCTCAGGGGAGCTTCACGCATTGCAGAGGTCCACTCAGACATGTGCCGAAAGATCCAAGAAGATATCGTGGAAAGTATCCACACTTGGAAGAGTGAAAACTTTCATAAGTCAATGATGGCCCTCAAGGAATCCAAAAAGGCAGAGGAATACTTCTCGCGAGCTCAGAAGCCGTGGGAGAAGAGAATGGCTAAGAGTAACCGTTGCAGGAAGAGCTACCATCAAGCTGGACGGGACCTTGATGCTCTTGAAGCAGCGCTGCACGAGGCAGAGACCAACGATAACATCACCCCCGAGCATTGCTCCAAGGTGAGGGACAAGACAGAGAGGGCTCAGAGGGACTTTGAGAAGGCACTCGACAAATACAAGGATAGGCTGGGAGATGTTCAGCACTACAAAAGCAGGTGAATACATAGATGCATGCACTTCAATATTAATTGAACCTTCTGGAGTCCATGTGCACAAGTAGCAGTGGAACCCTTCTATTCCAAACAGCCTTGGGACAGCTTCAACTGCCCTGATTAATGAAGGTATCCTCATTTAAGAGGCAATGTCCTATATACATGTAGTTGGATCCTTATGCCGTAGTGTTCTAGGTAGTACCCATGGGTGCTTAAACATAAATCGCGATTTTGGCCCTCATCTGGGATGTAACTTCCATATGTTTGTATAGAAGCTGCTTGGTTGACCCTTAAAATGCGGTACATGGGCACTTACCTAAGAGTGGGCGCTTGTCCGGGACACTGCAGTATTATAATTATTATTATAGAGGGGTTCCACTGTATCTGAGAACAGCTGCTTAGATTGGGTGAGGAGGGTACATGACATTGTTATGTTTCATAATTTATTCAATTTGGCTGAATTAAATACATCTATACTCAATCTTCATGCAATTATTACATGATATTATAGTGTTTACTAGACTAAGTAACTTGTGTTTTCTATTTCTTCTTTCTGTGGTATGCATGAATGCATCATCATGCATGGCAAACACATGGCAATTTCAGCACTACACAACATTAAATTTTTATTCCAGCATGGTAGTCTAATCATGTAGTTAGTTCCAAAAGCATAACTGAAAAACATCATAATTCGTAACATTGTAAAAGTTAAAGTATACAATCGTTTTGATCCGATTCCTATGAGAGCTTGGTTTACATGAAAGACGAAGCATCTAGGGATAAGAGCCTAAGCATTCCACTGGCACTCCTTCTCCTGCCCATTTGCAATTGTTACACAAACACATATTCTTTTGTTTCAAAATAATATTATGTCTTCATTGATAACAGTACTTTCTTAACAATAAACTTACGTATTATCGAGAAAGTACTGTACAGGAGGCTCAGAGGAATACTCATGCATGCTTGTATTCCCTAATCTGGGTTTTGATATCCAAGAAAGATTATCTGATTGGAGAATATTATTGTATTGTGTTCCTAGAAACATCCCAATTTATAAATTAATGGTAGTCTAAGAGAAATCTGATGAGGCAGTGGCTGACTATTTTGCTTCAGCTGCGTGACTATGACCAAGTGAATAGAGCTTTGAAGGACTCGGGGGACGAGGCCATAATCATACCATGCATGCTCGCCATCAAAACACCTAAAGTGTAAAACCACATAGTTGACTCATAACACTAGCCTTTTGCCAGTTATGTCAGCCTAAACACTGACTACCTATAACATAGGTGATCGGTCAACTTAAAAGTTTCGCCCATTCAAATCATAAACATCAATCCACACAATCTATACTGCACACGTTTGATCATAATAATTATTAGCTTTAATGCATGACAGTTTGTATAACAGACTATAATAGAACTGTGTCAGTTTAAAGATCATCACATCAATTAAAGAAACATGCTTGTGTGTACAATAGCACTGCATGCACATTTCAGTACGTGTTTGTACTTTAAGACATATTGAGCTATGCATCGTTTTGACCTTACTTCCCTTAGCTAAATTGTGTGCATTATCACACAATAATTATTATGCATGCATGGAAACTGCTCGAGTATGGATTGTTGTGACTACGATGCACTAGGGTGTAGTTGACAGTATGCATCATGTGTGCACATGTGAATCACTTGCATTCCTCTGTTTGACCTCCACCCAGTTCTGTTCTCACTATCTCTCATAATATCATGTATCCACATACCATGGAGTTTGTCATGGACAATAATTATGTGAAGTATTCACTATAAGAAGAAAATTTACTGCAGGCCCACAAGGGAAGATTACTTTATATACCATTTAAGTGGTTGTTTTATTCATGGGGGTAGTACGTATATACTACGCTAAATGTCTTAAAGGGAGGGAATTAGTTTTCATCTAATGGATAATATAGATACGTTGAGGACATGACAATGGAGTTCAGCAAGTGCCAGGAGATGGAGCTTGCGAGGATGACGTTCTTCAAGAATACCCTCCTTCGCTTCAAGGAAACACTGGACACAACCAAGAAAGCAGTGTAAGTCTTTACATCATTGCTTCACACATGATTATTGCATAGCCTTGTCTCATGGTTCCTCAATCTTTACTCATCTTCTTCAAACAGCGAGTTTTCCTATGTTCATAATCGAATATAGATGTGTGTACTAACTTAAGATTGATATTGGATCTATCTTAGCAATTGTTGGATTCACAAATTTGATTGATTTGCCAAACACGCTAAAGCCTGTTTCAATTTTAGGATTTACTCAAGTGAGGCCAAGTATCTAGTATCGAAAGTCAAAGGCTAAGAGAGTAGCGGGGGTGACCCCAAGTTTATTTATTGACGTGTATGTGGGTATGTGCATGCATGTATGGGTCAGGGTTTATGGAAGTGACCAGCCCCCCTCTGATTTATTTGCCTCCACTCTCTCACATAATAATCCCACTCTAGCCTCGCTGTCATCACTATAGTACCGTACTTAATCTAATACTACGCATGGGAAAAAGAAAAACGCGCATTTTTTCTGGTAAAGGTCGTCAATCGCTCCATATATAAACATTATGAGAATTCGTAAAATGCTAATTCAGTGCGTTAAATTGGATCATGCGTTGTATTCGATTAACTACGGTATTACTTTATGACACTGTACCCTCAAGGCTAGCTATACACATGTACACACACTAGAGATACTTGTAGGCCAATCCATTTCAACCATGCAATAATCATGTATAATATTATATGCACAAAGTAAACTCTGAATTTACTTCAGAATAAAATTAATATTCTGCTGGAGGAAATATGAATTTTTCTTCCATGGAAACAGTGTATAGGGAGGCTATGATATTCTGATTTGAGGTTTAGACTAACAGTGTCAATTTTATGTGAAACATTCTCACTTTCTTTGAAGATGTTGTGTCTTGTTGGAAGCTTCTCTGCATATGTGCCATAGCTATCCACATACCACTCATGCCATAGCCTCACACTGTCTATGCTAATGTACCGTTTAAGATCTGACAGACAAAATCCCAGCTGGTAAGGATGATATCAACATGTGTTAATGGATGGTCGGTGCCTGTTCCTCGGAACTGCGTGGGTTTGTCTCCATAGGCGTAATTTATGCCGTTGAGTCACAATGCATTGTCATTAGCCAAGTCAACTGCATGGCTTCAATGCTGAAAATGAACATGAAAAAAGAATGACAAACGTACATAATTATAGCATACTTCTTTTATTAATTAACTTAATTAATGCTGCAGTGTTAAGGAAATTTCTCGTGAGTATGGGCAGACACTCTCCCAAGTGAATGCAGAAGAAGACTTGAGATGGTATGCCCTCAATTTTGGAACTGGAATGAACTATAACTGGCCAGAGTTTGAGGTATGCTTCAGAACATGCATTCTAGGTTAATTACTCCCTCCTTCCAACCCTACCTCTCTCTCTCTTCCTCCTTTCCTCCTTCTCCTCCGTACTCTCTCTTTCCTTCAACACTTCTATCTTCTTTCTTCTTCCACACCCTACTCTACTCTTTAGTTTACTGAGCTTGAGTAAATCTCACTATTAGCTAGAGCTCTGTAGAGCACATACCCCGTGTGCCCTGTATATAGCCACTATAGCGTAGTATTGCAACACTATGAGGCACACATGTAGCGGTTTCATGAAGTGACGACCCTTTCCAACACAGTGCTTGAGCATGCGCAGCTGCATCCGCATACTATTATGCTAAAAGAGTGGGTGTGGTCGATAAACCACAGGCATGCTGAACAGAAAATGTTCGATCTGTAGCACTAGTAAGCCTTTTTGAGAAATTCGAAGCGCGTACAAACCATTTTTTTCACCGATATCTACCGATTGGTTGTGCTTATAGCACGCACAGAAGCCTAGAACTCGAGATCTGGCGATTTTCGTGCCGACGACAACAACAACAGACGTACAAACCAATTGCTTTACCCCTTGCACATGCACGCGGGGTAATGAACTACATAACCTGTACTAGTGGTATCAAGAACACAGCAATGAGCCTGTACAACTTACCTACTCTATTTTTGTCTCTAATAACATTATTTTTTAGGAATATATGTCTGGTCAGCCAACGTCTAAAGTGGCCAAGAGTACCCATTCACCGCGAGTTCAGCATCACACCATATCAACCATCACCACACGAAACTCTTCCTCTCTCTCAAGCCACACCCCTAGTGTTAGCAGTAACCCTCACTCACGTCCCTCGGAGCATGGCAGTAGCAGTACTGGGTCAAGTAGCCCCACTGTGAGATCCAGCGGAGCCTATGAGGTCATCGGCTTCGATGACGGGAAGGAGGATCAGGAGGATGATTGGCTAGAGCCACCACCAGCTGAGGTACGTAGGACATGCATCTATCTACTAGCACAATGTCATGTACCTGTAGCTAAATACTATATTGTGAGCTATTAATTGGTTGTTGCTGAATAAAGAAGGTAGCGTAAAGTGCCAATTATCGACATACGGTTTTCTCCCGCGTGTGCTGTTGCTTAGGAACATCGCCTGAACTTCGAACTTGGACCAAAAGGTAGGGGGTCGCCAGGGCTACAAGTACCTAAAGTCTCAGGGGGCTGCCGATCAAAAATACGTCTGCAATGGCAATTTTAGCTTATAATTGCGAATGCCAATTATCAACAGTCGGTACGTATTATCGGCACACCGTATACTTTCAATACAATCAATTATCGTCACTTGGAGCTTTGTCATCACAGTGCATGCAATCCAAGAGTAAGAAAATTATATAAAAAATACTAGCAGGTGCATAATCATGAGCTCTAACTACTGAGACAACTTCATGTTCATAGGTGAGCTTGTTCGATCTTTATCGTTTTTTCAATCTTGGCAGAAGCTCCTCGGGAACGGCACCAGCGCGTCTTTGCCCCTGTATTGAGAAAGTAAGACACTGTGAGGGTCATCTTATCACAAATGAAGCAAAACTTACCTTCAAAAGTCCAGCCTGAAACACAGAAGCGAGTCGCGATCGACCACGCGAAGTTATTAATAAACGTGCCACGCCCACTGCCTATACTAAGGCCCTATGTCGATAATCGATACCCGTATTTCCGATAGTTGATACCTGTCGGTAATTGGCACATTACGCTATAATAATATTATCAGACCGGTGACGTATCAACTTATATTTGCAATGAACCTTGCAGGTTCATCCAGTTGGAGCTACAGGTAAAGGCAGCCGCAGCAGCAGTGAGGAGCCTCAGGGGCAGCTCATGAGGGCCATCTACGACTACTCTGGCTCCCAAGAGGATGATGTCAGCTTCTGTGAGGGTGACCTGGTCCGTATCATGTACGAGGGGAAGGATGGTTGGGCCGAGGGCCTCCTTGGTGACAAGTACGGCTATGTGCCCATTGCATACTTTGAACCAGTTCAGTAGTTATTAGATTTTGTTGCATATCCCATTATGTTATTGTCTGTGAGCATTTTAATACAGCTTTTTACATCATTAGCTTTGATTTATTTTAAGTGTTGCACTCTTATAGTGTAAAATATCTACAGTGCAGTATATATCACATTATAATTAACTGGAGATCTATAATTATAATAATTATCTCAAAGCATTGCTCAAACTGATCATGTGATCGCACCTTCAATCTCGCGTGTGCAAAAAGTAGCTACGTAATAATTGCTAGCTCATTGTTAGCTAGCTAAGGTGTTTATACTAGTGACAGACTATTAAAAAAGGAGTGTCCATAAGTTCCAGAGAAAGTCATTTTGATTGATATTCACAGTCTGGTAAGGCTATGAAGGATTATGAACCTTTTTTGTGCATGCAAGTACAGTTGATGATCATTGATCCCATGGCACAAAAAATCATTGCCCTCCTGCATTGACCCTGCCATAATAAACTATTATAGCCTTAAAAATTGAGGAATAGCCAAATAATTTTAATTTTGCGTGGTTAGCATTAAATTTTTACAAACAGTGGCACAGAAGATAGATTATTATTCCTATATTGCACATAATTATAGTATTCTAGAATCTGATACTCATAATACGCTTACTGCAGGTGTAGGATTCCGGGTACATGCTGCTAATAGTGCGCATGCTCTGATGTCAATATTCATGCACATGCGCAGATGGTACCACATGCTGATACCGAGTCTCGTGCACTATAGTGCACGTGCAATAGTCTGACACCTTCTGCACTGCTAGCTGCAACTATCGCCATTGATCATCTTCATCAGACTCAGAGTCTACAAAATCATGGCTGTTGTGTCAGTGACTTTGCTAATATTTATCCAGATCGTGGTGCTGGTCCTACCATCCTCAGCAGATCCAACTGGAACAAAATGTGCTCCTGCACCAGGAAGGTCTGAATCATGTGTCTGCCAAACAAAGGATGGAATCATTGATATGACATCACTTTCCAATGACAATGGAACAGCAAGGTGTGAAAGAGATAAAATAATACTTGACTGGTGCAGGTGCCGCATTTACTGTAGCAAAGTATTCTTTCATATTATTGGGGGGGGGGGGGGGGGGGGGGGGAGCCACTCATGGCCTAAGAAAATAGGCTGGATACTCAACCTAGTAGCTATTGTACACCGTAGACCTCTCATCCAGTACATCATCAGGCATGATCAGGAGTTCTGCCATCAATTATATGCGATCGCTGGCTGTACAGTATGGTGTGCTAGCCCATTCTCTTTAGTCCTGACTCCATAGTGGGGGTCACTCCAATTAACACCTGAAGCATATCAGATTCAGGCTCCCCCATGGACTGGAGAAAAAGAAGTGCCACCATATCTAAAGTGCCATCTATCATGAGTATCTAACCAGGTCTTGTGATAATATTGCAGATTCACAAATGTAGCTGACTCAAGGGGGTACCTCTACTCTTACAATCCATGTAAGACATTCAAAGACAGTCATTGTACGGATGATACCCATGTAAGTTGAGCCTAATACTCCGTCACAGCAATCATGGTGCTCACAGTCTGATCTCTATTACGAAGGTTTGTCAGATATCAACATCTGACCCTCCTGATCAGCACTACGTTGCAGACCCTGGAACAGAAGAGATGTGGATAGCAACTGATGGAACTCCCTATGCCTACTACACTGGACGAGATGACAGGTACTGTAGATAATTATAGCGAGGTATGATCAGAGATTTCAGCTTTGCTTGACTATTCAACTTTATGACCATCAACTTAGCCCATTTTTTACCAAATTGATCATACAGCAGCTCTCTCTCTCATACCATTTGCATTCAAGTTTAAGTAATTATCTAATAATTAATCTCCTCTGTACATACCATAGCAGGATGAAAAGTCAAATGTGAGGGAGGGTAATAAATAATTAAAGACTATCATCCAACGGAGCAAAACTAATGTTTCAATGCAGTGCATTGTTTCTACTTCATCATCTGGGGAGAGTAAAATTTAGTGTGCTAGCCCATGACATTATTGTGTGTTATAAATAGTGTTATAGCATTCATTACCTGTGGGCTGTACCATGCATGACTAAGTATAAAAATATGTCATGTATCTAGTTAGCTAGATATCACACTGGGTAATACGCTATAGGAGTTTTTATTAATTAATCAAGTGTGCATTAATAGATATTTCTCAGTTTGAATGTACCCAGCTTAATTTGAAACAAGTCTAAAGGAGTCAGAATAAGTCATCAAACAAAAGCACTTGAATGTAGAAGGGTGTGAATCATCAATCGTGTTGGTTGAAAGTCACTAACTTTAGTATAATACCTGGCACTGCTTGATTTAATGTACACTTGGATGATGCAACAACTCTCGAGGTGATGTACCTACATTGCTCTCATTCAAGGAATGCATGCATGATACGCCGTCGCATGCAATAGTATCATGTATCTCTCAATAGATAAATTGGGGATCGTGGGGCAACAACAGCGAGAGTAACAAAACCAACACAACAAAACACACTAGCACACACGGAATTGAACATCAATTAATACAACGTAAACAGTAATACATTCCACCGGGTGGAGTCAGATTGTGATGTATATGCACAAAATTCGCCTGGGATGGGCCAAATGAAAACTAATTTATTTAGGATATGTGGCCAACATACCCACGGAAAAAAAGACCCTCTAAAAAACCTCGGAGAGGAAAAATTGTGAGGGGAAAAAACCAACATAAAAACATCCCAGGGGCTAACAGAGGACTGAGTGTTCCTTGCGGGTCCGGTGTCCACCTGGCATGCCGGTCCTCCATGGTGTAAATGGTGATGGAGAGCCTGTATCTGTGGGCTAGATGGTGTGCTCAGGGACATGTGTACATGTGGGGGATAGAGCATAATTATAAATACATGTACAGAGCAAAATTTGCATGATTGACAACTCGCCAGTTTCCAGTAGGAAAAATTTCCAGGTAGTCACGGTTGGCTGTTATGACGCAAGAGGACTGTATTCTTGCAGCTCTGACCTTAAATAGCCTACCTGTAGACTCATAGCAACTTAGGAAGGCAATATTACTTCCTTTTGCAACATTCTGCAAGATACCAGCCCCACCCCCTTTTTTCTAGCATGCAACCTCCTACCACTGGAGAGCTTATTTTCCGTCTAATTCACTGCGTTCAAACGACAGAAAATATACTAATGCACCAATAACACCACCTCAAGAATTGTGTTGCATCACTGTGTGTGGTGTACATAATAATACCACCTCAGAATTGTTGCATCGCCATGTGTGCATTACACCACCTCAGAGTTGTTGTATCAGTGCACCACATTAATTGAATTTAATACCAGGTATTACGTATATTAATATTACTTCTAGCCCATTGTTACAGCTAAGGTATACAAGGCACTGTATATTACTATGATGCGATAAGTCCCTCATTATCCATATTATAATAATTATGTATAATCAAATTTTTTCCTGTCTCTATCTCTCTAGCCTCATCTCTAGGCCCTTTGAGGAGGAGAAAAAGGGCCTGGGGATAACCAGTCAACCACTATTACCAGAAAAGACAGATCTAGAGGCGAGGGAATGAGACTACGTCTTATTAATCCTCACCACATAGCATAGGCAGAGGGGTTACTGTAATCGTTAGGCAATTTTTGTTCGTCCTTCGCAACCCTCCTATGCTAAATGGTAAGGGTCGTGAGGAAAGTACGCATTCGGAATAGTCCAGTGGTGTAGTAGTGTGCAGCTGTTGCCGGTCTGTATTTATATGGCTCTTACCTCAGCTACACGACTGATTACCATTCTATGCCTTGCTGGTCAGTTGTCAATGCAGTGACAGTGTAAACAGGCAGTGGCTCATAAGTGCATAATTCAGTTTAGGTAGTTCACAGAAGCTATAGTGACATGGCCAGGTGCCTTCCTCTACTCCTAGATTATGCACTGACTCTGAAGAGACTTGAACAGTACATGTTCAGGTGCAGGGTATGTAGTATTCCTGATATTGAACAAGCATACACAGTGAGCCAAACTGTACATGCGCATGAGTCATGCATGCATGTAGTGGTGAGGATTCTGCACTCAAGTGCATTCATCTTAAGATGTAATTAACATCCAGAGCTGCTTTAGAGTCTCTGTTTTAGCTTTCTGGCTGCCACTCTAGTACGAAAGTACGTCCTTCTCTTGTCTTTGTGTAGCACATTTTCATCAGATTTTATGGCGAGTGCAATGTGCACATGTTTAATAGCTGATAGCGATCTTTAATCAAAAATTAATTCCCAAAGCGTGACGGACATACATACATACATACATACACATACAACACATCCCTGGTCCATTGTCTGTGATCCAATACTTAACACTAATGCCCTCGGTAATCAGGGTTTCATTTAGGATTTTTGTCAAGGGGAGAGACAAATGCAACAATTACAGAGTTAAGGGGGGGGGGGGGGGGCAAGGATTGTACTAGTGTTTTTTATCAGCCAAGAATAACCTAGTGCTCATTAACTTGTTCATACTAGAGGAGTCTGGGGGCATGCTCCCCCAGGGAAAATTTTAACCGCTGAGACTGCTTCTCATGGATTCTGAGACCGATCTTGTCAGTGATATCTACTGGTTCCCCTCCTTTTAATACAATATGTTTCCTCCCGTGCGGAGCACGAAGCTGAGAATATTTTGTGTTAAAAAGGAGCAAAAAAGTGCCTATTTAGACACTTTCACCATTCAAACTTCTTATAATTATGCACATGTATTATGGTTTGTGGCTATTCTCAAGGGGGGGGGGGGGGGAGTGCCCCCTCCCGCCCCCCCTAAATGAAACCCTGGTAATTATTATTACAGCTATAATCCATTATGATCACGTTATTTATAGGGAAGTTAGGGTGTTTTTAAACTGCGATCATACTGCAAAAGTTCCTGTGATAACAACAATAGGAGATGCGGTTATACGCCATAACTATGTGAGTTTTCATAATCATTACATTTCCCTACAATTAATGTGTAATGAGCCAGATGCATGGTAATAATAATATTATTATTATGGTAATCAGTTTACAACAGTGCACCGTAAATTTTGAAGTTTTGTGTCATGAATCTTTGATAAGACAAAAGTTTGTGTTGAATGATTTATCCAGCAGTTAATAATTCTATTATTATAGCTCACTAAAAGGGAGATACCAGTACAATGAATGAATTAATACAGTAGTATAACATAAGTGTCCCGGACAAGTGCCCACTCCCAGGTAAGCACCCACATGTAACTCGTTTCAAGGGGTCAGTTTAGCAACTTCTATACAAACGTATATCCTGGATAAGCACCCAAACTGCAAGTTATGTTAAAGCACCCATGGGCACTTACCCGAGACACTACATATGGATATGTATATTCTAAGTGTTAACAAAAATGCTTTCAGATTTTCAACATATCGTCATGTGAAGTGTGCCCTGGAGGTTGTGGCAGCAATGTCAGGATACCAATTTTATGTCCCCCAGTACTTGGTGAGCCATCCTGCATTTGCCAGCATCCTGATGGTGCCATCAACCTTACTCCCTATGCAAATATAACTGGGAATGCAATGTATGCTTGTTTTACTATGCTACGTTTGTACCAGTGCAATTGTCAGAGTCTATGTGTACATGCAGGTTCACACTGCAGGACGGGAGTGGTGCTACTTACTATTACAATCCTTGTCAGGCTTTTCATATGTACCACTGTTGGAATGCACATGTGAGTCATAGATAGTAGCCTTATCCATTATTACATGTACGTCATATCATTACCCAGTGCTAGAGCTTATTGGAAGCAGGGAGGTTTGGGGGGGGGGGGGGGCGGTGCGGCCGGGGAAGGGGAAGTAAGCTAGGATTGGGGAGTGCCATTGCTAACCAGTCATCCACCAGGCCACCACCTTAAATTGATGTAACCTACTCTGTTTATATCCAAACTCTGGTGTTACATGAAAGAATGTGGTAGTTGATTTTGATATTCAATGTTTCCTATAGGTTTGTATGATAACTTCGGATAATTCTAGCGTGACGATGGCAAGAGCAGAATCCGAAACAATGTATATAGATCCCGAAACTGGTGAGACACACGTCTTTTATGCTGGTCCTTCTGAAATGTAAGCACCTACGTATGTATGTTACTATTATGCCCATTCAGTGTTATAATCACTGGCGTCACATGGAGTCAAACTTGGTAGGGCCACACAGGCTAGAGTTGGCCGGCAGACCTTAAATTATTCCAACTAATTGTTTTAAAGATGATTTAGTTAAAAGTAGGGTAGGGGTAGGGTCACCTGGCTACAAAGTTGGTAGGGCCAAGGCCCCACTGGACCCCCTCAAACGACTCCTTTGGTTATAATTAATTATGCTTGATGTGCAAATTATCGTATTCGCTCGATCAGATGCTGCCATTGCTCTCTTTATCTATTCAAGAGTGTCAACAAATCAAGAGCAACGTTTATTGATGCATAGATACTTTAGACTACACACACAGTCTAAAGTATCTATAACTATAATGAAAACTTGATCATGTCCTCGGTAGCTGCATAGTAGAAATGGTGCATGTGATAAAGGTCTTCAATAGTGGGTTCACGGTACAGCCCGCCTCTGTCGGAGATCATCTGGAGTCTGAGAGTGGCTCTCGACCTCGATAATGAAAAGTTTCAAAGCTGGGAAGAACTCAATAGCTCAGTACAGCTTCCGAACTTCAGATCGATCTGGTGGCACGCTGCTCATGGTGCATGCTATATATATATATAGCGCAGGGCTATCTATATATATCCACGGGATTACGGCAGCCAAGAGAACGCGTTAAGTTCGGCCGTCACTGCTCATCAGAGAAGGCAACACGCTGCTTGTAAGGTATTCGCTGGATACACGTGAAAGATGCTCTACATATTCACCGAATTTTGAGTCTCAAAAAGGCTCCATCGAGGCCCTGAATTTTCTCATAATTACCTCATAGATTACACCATAATTACCTAATAACCGCAAAAAAGTAAATTGTTACCGAGGACATAATGAAAAAACTTTGACTACATCCCTCGTCCCTCATGAAAAATATTACACCCCGCTACTGTACGCCACCATAATTCGAACTAAGACACATCGACAAACTGCGCATGCTCCGTATACGCGTATATTAGGGAGCCGGTTGACCCGGACGTGCATGCCGTGAGCATGTGCGCGTGCTAGACTGAATAGGGAAATCCCCCCAAGTGCGAACTCGCCAAAGAAAGCAAACTGAGATAATCGCCATATCTCATCGATAGTCCATGATCTCTTCTACGCTAGGTTCGAATTCTGGGTCCCAATAAGCTTTCATGTGAAACAGTCTTAACCGCATTTTCGTCATAATTTCATCATATATCATCATAATTACCTCATCGGTCGGCTGAATTGTTTTTTGTTGATTGGGACTACGTACGGGATGTAATCATAATTATGGCAGATGCCAGAGTGGCAATCTATAGAGTAATGGTCACACTTAACTACATGTAGAAGATTCTGACCCTTTTCTGATGTAGAAGGTTACGGGAGAATGAACTTAAGCTTGGTCTATAAATTATGATATTATCATAGAAGACAGCAATAGTAATAATTACTGCTTATAATACTTGTGCCTGCCATTGAGAATGAGTCATGAGGTTTGTTCACATACGCACATGCTACTTGAATTGTAAAGCCGCAGCATGGCTACTATTTGAGAGCAGAAACTATTCTGTAATTAGCACTTCCGGAGGTGCGATGACTATAATATATTCGAGAACAGTAACTAATCGAGCTAGAGTGGCATCTGATCAGGCGAATTTGGTATTAGCTAGAGATATTTTGTGTATTCACATGATCACGATATTATCATTGTAGACAAATTCGTGTGTATCTGACATGTGATCACTCGACTCCTCAAAATGTTCCTTCCATGACTTTTGCCTCTGGTTCTACTTGTCCTTTAACCTTGGTAAGGATTTGTATAATTACAATTAATGCATAAGGATAATAATAAGGTAGATACCAGACATGAGGCACACTAGCTACCGTAGAAACTGGTTGTTAAGCGCATGCGCTTATAACACGCGGCAGCAAGAAAATATGCGCTTAACAAAATGTATGCACTTAACAGGAAGCGTGCGCTTAATCAAAAGTGCTAAAACACGGTAGGTGGGGCGTGCGTAAAGAATGTGTCAAGGGTAGAAAGGCCTACAACGGTGGCCAAGAAGCAACCAGAGAGCGCAATTCTCGACATTTTCTTCTCCAGCCTACTTCTAGCCTTGTAACCAATCGTTCATCATTCAGGTGGCTTGCTGGGCATATGCGCCTAATAAAGAGCAGTAAAGCTCGCACAAAACTATGCGCTTAATAAAATATATGCGCTTAACAGCGAGCAGCGCTTAACAACCAGTTTCTACCGTATATTATTATAATTATTATGCAATATTATTAGTACCTCTCACTAACTTTTACAACATAGGAGCTAAATTTGAAGTCATGTCAAGTGTGCCCTGGTGGGTGTAATATCAAGCAAAAAGATTAACGTGTTAATTATTCTCACATGAGTGAACAAGAACTTAAGCTGGTAGATGTATAAGCAATACTGTAGGCTATTATGGTTGTACATTCCCCCTAATATTTTACGTACTAATAATTAAGTAAAATATTGACATTAATTCTTTTAAGTTGTTTCATAATTAAGTAAAATGTTGACATTAGTTCCTATTAATTTCGTGAGTCCTTGGTGAGGCATTGTGATAACTCATCGAGAAGTAATAGAGGCAGAGGTGGTTGGTATTGTTGCAAAACTTCTAATCAATGAGTCACAATGCACATCTTCAAAGTGCCATAAACAGCTATAGCCTATAATGGCTGGCAAAAAACGTATAAACGAGGAATAATATTATAATAATGTACAATGTCATGTATCAGCTAGCGCAGTAGTAGACACAAACACACCATGACACACAACTATATTCTCATGCATGTACCAATTAGGCCTTGGCACATTATGTCAGCATAATTTTGAGCATAATAGCTCTCTTCTCTAACTTGAGCATAATTGAGCATAATAGCAACATTATTTTGTGAGCATAATGACACAATAAATGTACAGAAGTTAACAAACAGTTAAGAATTATTAAATTTGAGCATCACTCCAATTTCAATGTAATCTAAAAGTGCTGACTGCTGGGATTGTGTAAATAAAATCGCAAAAAAAAACTCATTCAACTGAAGCTGAAGATGGCTATAGACCAAAACAACTTGACTGTTTTGGATCGATCGCATGACAAGGTCATAGCTAGGTCAGTTTATATGAACTAGCATGTGTGATTCTTGGAGCATAGAAGCATAGCATAATAGCTCAATTTTTGAGTATAATGTGCCAAGGCCTAGTACCAACGCAAGGAATAAAAATTATTGATGAATATAAATTTTCAGTAATATCTTTTCTTTAATGTTCTATATTTTTTGAGCATGTATAGTGCTTCTATCTCTTTTAGTACAAATTGTCCTCTCTGAATGAGTTGCCTAATCTTCTGAGGGTCAGTTTCACCACTGCCCTTGACAAAAGCTCTCTTTGCTCTATCTCTGAAGACAGTGTAGCCTTGAGGCCAATCAAGACCCATGTACAGCATCTAATGGAAAGGGAGTATTTCCAAGAGTCATGGATTACACACTTATTGGGTAATAAAACATAAACAATGTCTGTTATCACATAATATTATGGCCATTCTGCATACAGGACATTAGCATTCATATCAAATTTTCACCAGCGTAATATATTATGGGTGTAAAACTTCTTGCTCAATCACTAAGTGCCTACATTGTAATCGCTAATTTCATATATACCCAGCTCCCTTCACATAAAGAGTGAGAAAGGGTCTGGACACAAGAGGAAGGAGGAAGGGTCTGGTGTCGTGCCTATACACGAGTTGTACCTGCTGCAGCCAGGAGTGCAGCCCACTCAGACTGCTCCACGTCATCACCAATATTATGGGGCTGTCCCAAATGCATGAGCTGACCAATCAGGTGCTACAGTAGATCTTCTTGTTCAATAATTTATTGGGACTGCCCCTACCATTCGCTCTGACCAACCAGGTGCTGGATCTTCATGAGTGTGGTTTTGCATGCACTGCATAACTGCTAAGCCCTGGAACAACTCGCATATAGGCATGATACCAGACCCTTCCTCCTCCCTCTTGTGAAGGGACTGGCCTGCCAGGCTACATCAGAAATACACGATAATATTATTACGCATTCCTCAGCAATATGGGCCCTGTACATGTTATCCGGACCCCTTCTCGCTCTTTGTATGAAAGGGGCTAGGATTGAGACCATGCAATTACATGTACATGTGAACACTGTCACGCAACTAATGCTAGAGTAATATGAGGTCTACTTTCAAAGGGACATGGAGGGCGGGAGGTTCACAGATTTACTCTCACAGATGCTTGAACAGGGGCAGATTTGGCTTTCAGCAAGACAACTGGGGATCATGATTCACACTCAGTCTCAGTGCTGTACAGTTTAATACTACATGTGAGGGCCACCACAGCTTGATATAAATTAGCCTCGTACCCAGGCCCTTTGATCGGGCCTGGGTACGAGGCTAGATATAAATAATTATTAAATTATATTTAATAAGCTTATTAATTTATATCAAGGTTAGCACATAATTTATGTGCTAAGCTTATTCAGTCAGTCTACCTCGTACTCTCCCGTCACTAACCTGCTTGTAGAGCCTCAACACTTCTCTCCTCAGACACGACATAGCCAATGCATATGTTTATGCCACGTCAGCATTTTCAACTTTTCTCGCTACTTTCTCTAATTACAATAACTTGTTAGGCATTTACGGTAGCTTAGGGGTGCAAGTGCACAGTTCAAGCAAGGTCACAGGGAAGTCTTCAGGACCACAACGCATCTGTAGAGAATGGCTCTCCGAGCTCGACTGCCTTTCCTGGCGCGATCATCAAGGCTCTTGTTGGCTGCAAGATACTCAAACGGTGCAGACCACGTGAGTTATTGTTATCAATACAGTTAGAACGCTTCTTTATAGAGTATGTAAGCTACTTAAAGATATGCATTGACTACCACCTTTATATGCTTGTTTTCCTTTCTTTCTCTTCTTGTAGGACACAGCAGGATCCATAAGGTAATGATAAAAAGCTTATTAAAATGATAGAGTTGATTCTAATTAAAGCACAGCACAATCCTCACTGTACTAGCAGCAATTTTATGCAGTACTATGCTCAGGCGATACATTTGTATAGCTGTCATTAACACGCATGTACAAAGGAGGTTCTGCCTTGCTAAAGTTCTGATGTGCCACTTCCCAAGCACTCCACTGTATCGCACAATGACGCATAATATATTATTTTGCGCACCAGCATCAATCTTCCAACAGCTGCCACATATTTGCAACACTCGTGGGCCTTGCAAAACAATTTGAAGCATAACGTAGCCAGTTTTTTGTTGGATTTATTGTGCTTACAAGTCACTCAGATGCCTAGATCTCCTGGTCTGACGTTTTTTTTTGTTAGTGACACACAAATGGACAGAACCTCCTTTGTACATGCATGTTAATGATGGCTATACAGCTCAGTATTTATGGAGAAATTTGTATTCGGATTTTTAAGAAAATAATTGTGTCCCTACATTTTCCCCATAGAAAATGTCCCTGATTGTTCTCCAGTGTGGACGATGTGTATTAGATCTACTATATAGCAGGTAACTTTGGCGAGCATTACATTTGGCGAAATGACTTTCAGTGGTTTTGGCAGGGTTGCTCCCCCTCCCCTTGATAGCGGCCACCAGCTAGCTGAAGCTTCACACTATGCACACTAACTTTTACTATGATAGAAAGTATAGCTCCGATCTCTAAGAGAGCTAGACGGATATCTCTCTCTGAGATGATGTCATAGTATGATCTTGACAAAACTGCTTTGCGCACCGTTCTAGACTCAAGAAGACATTCTACATTGCTACGATGGCGGTCGACACCTGAAAATGGGCGTGGCTTGTCCCCAAAGGGGACAAGGCTAAACTTTCGCGAGTAATCTTTATAGTCTGCCACAGTATAAAAAAAAACTTTAGCTACACCCTTGCTAGTTGATATCACTGACAGAGTTTTCTCCAACCAGGTGCTCAGAAGCCACCAGAAATAGTCTTGGAGGTTGAAGTGTTAAAAATTTTTCCCAGGGGAGCATATCCCCAGACCCCGCTAGTTAATGAGCACTACGTCATTCTTTGCAGACGAAAGTATTACTATAGTCCGCCCCCTTTAATTCTGCGATTGTCGCATTTGCCCCCCCCCCTTGACGAAAATTCGCCAAATCGCCAAATTAAAAGTCTCACCAAAGTTTCCTGCTATATAGTATATCAAAATAATGTGAAATTCATTGTGTGTACCTGTGGGAAAGATCTTTAATTTTGTTTCCTGTAGATTTTTATTAATTTTCATATTGGCATTATCTCTACTGTAGCTATAATGATTATGTTCTGTTACCCCAAATATCAATTTTTTTTCTTTCTGCAGAGGCGCTGGTGGCTCCTTTGGTAAGAAAGAGAAGGCCATTGAGGATCAGTACTTTCATAATCTTGTAAGTGCCAATCGTTTTGAAGTTCTCTGATCTCATACACTTGACAGCCTTAGCCCTTAGCCTTGCAGTGTCAGCATGCCATAATGCTAGAAATATATATAATAGTTAGACACTGTTTAGGAGGTTTCTACGTGATTTAGAAGACCGAAGGGCTCTGTGTAGAATCCCGAGCGAAGCGAGGGTTCTACTGAGCCCTGAGGTCTTCTAAATCACATAGAAACCGACTAAACAGTGTCTAACATGTTTAGATCCTAGCAACAATGCCCAAAAGCTAGACACATAAACTGCTGCCTAGCAACAACCCTAACCATAGGCAAGAAAATTTACATGATTTTCTACAGAGCTTTACATGATTTTCTACAGAGCTTACATGATTTTCTATGAAGGATAGATACTTCAGTTTAACCAATCAGATTACAGTATTTGTTACAAGTAGGATCTAATAAAAATTAATGTTCTGGTTCTGATTATAATGTATGATTTCTGCTGCTTGAGATGAGTTGTCCCGGTATGCCATCAGGTACCCCTGTACTGTCCACCACGCTGAATTTGGTCCACAAACCCTGCAGACTAACCCTACCATACAGGCCCTGGAGTCTAACCCTGCTAACCACTAACTATACCCAAAATCCAGCTACGTGGCAGGAACCATGCACAGTTGCCATGGACTGTCTGGGGGAGGGGGACTGCTCTTAGATGAGAGGACAACTAGATAGTCTTATGCCGCATAACCATGCCCACTCAATGATGCATGTCCCAGGGTATAATAGGGTGCATATTAGACCTTAGCAGTACACACTGGGGGTGTAGGGCCAGTGGGCCCTCTTTCGCAAAGGTACAGTACAAGCTGGTAGTGGGGGGGGGGGGGGGGGGGGGGGGTTCACTGCACCCAATCAGATTATTTTCCATCATGCTTACATGCCATGGCCCAAGTGTATTATAATTATGCTCTATGGGAGCTAGCTCTAATCTATGACTCTCTCTCTTCCTCCAGGAAGTGCAACAGCTAAAGAAGCTTCGTGAGGAGCAAGCTCAGCACCATGAGGAGGAAATAACGCACCACGAGGAAGAGATTGAGGACCTGGAGGAGCAGATCAAACGACACAAGGACAAGATAGCAAGGCACAAGGCAAAGATGCAAGATACCAACAAATAAACACTGACAGATATAGCTGTTGGATAATAATATTATTGTGTATGACCACTGTATTGTGCTGAAATTATAGCCTTGATTCCTTGCTCATTCCTGAGTTCAGTGTGGCATGATGGGAGGGCATGGTATGGATGGAGCTTGTGGCCACATCAAAGCTTTCGGGTTATCCCCGATTCCCCATTCCCCAGATCGAAGATAGGCTTGTTGGGCCAACATGCTCTGGATATGCTAGGGAGAACACTGGAGTTATACACTGACTTCTTCAACGTAGAAAAGCTGATAAGAGTGTGGGGGCGAGTCTAGGCAACATACTGAGGTATACTTTATTGTAGCTAGCAGTGTTTGTTTACAGTAAACAAACACCAGCTGTGTTTCTGTTCTAGTGTGTTGTCGATGATGATTATAATGTTTATCACACCAACCCAGTAGTGATCATAATTATTAATTTTGAATGATAATATTGTATGTCAGTGTGTTTGTGCAATTGGAGTTCAAGTTAATTTTACAAGCTGGGAAAGGGTCGATCTGAATGTGGAGCTGGCCAGAAGTAATTCTGCTTAGACTTAGCATAGTGATGGATGAGCCCAATTTGAAGTTCGGTAATGATCATCACCAGAAAAATGTTTTGCTGGTATGATTGTGCTGGACATGATGGACGAGTGCTAAGCAATGACTCAGTACTGGACTTTCAAGACTATAGGCAACGCATCACTGTGACACTACACAGGTAAAGGGAGTACGAAATTTAATAGGCATTAGTAACCCGTAACTCCAATCTGGTGACCCATTACCATGTTCTAAAATGGGCTGCTGCCTCTGGACTATAGTATAAATTATATTATAATATGCTATAATTATGGGAAGACTGGGCAGAATATGTTGTGCTGGTATCATTCAAGGCCGTCAAGTTTGTATTTTAATTTGAAAGTAGCATGGTGTACAAGATACAGTGGAACCCCTCTACTTGAAGCGGACACCATTAGGACCAAAATTTTTATCCACTGTAGCGAGATGCCCTTAGCTTAGGGGTTAGTGGTTGACCACGCCCCTCCTACAATTGATACTTGCGGCCAGCTATGATAAAGCACTACTGTAGGCGACGAAAAAGATCATATTATTGATGAGAAATCTGTTAACTGACAGCTCCTAAGCAAGAACTTGGGACATATTAAGTTAGGCTTTACTGTAGTTACTGGTCACTGAAACCGACCGATTTTAATGGTTGGTGTGGCCTAACTGTGAGGTTGTTCACTATTGCACAGGCTCGAATAGGACCAAAATAAGTGTCTGTTATAAGGAATAGCGGGGTGTCCACTGTTGAGGATATTGAAGTCTATGGAAATACAATCCAGATATTCAGAATTGTCCATTAAATTGCAGGTATCCGTTAAGCAGGATTCCACTGTAGCTACTCAGACACGGGTGAATAGTAACAATGTGTACAGACGATCTTGGATATTCCAGGACTCTCCCAGTCCAAGGGTGTAGATGTGGGGGGTGGGGGGTGGGCAATAATTATGCCAAGGGCTTATAGACCCCAAAGGGGGAGAGGGCATGTAACTGCCATACAAGATAGTGTACCAAGCAAAATTCAAATCAGACAGTAGTTTGAAACTAATTATAGTAACAGCTGCTGTCTGGAGTGCATTATTGCTCTGAACCCTCGCCGCAAAGCGTAGGCGGAGGGGTTACTGCAATCATTTGGCGTGTCCGTCCATCGCAACCCTCCTATGCTAAATGGTAAGGGTTATCTGAGAGAAAGTATGCATCCGAGGTATATCGGACACAAAGGAATAGTGGTCATGTTATGTCTTGTCCAGTGGTAGTGTGCAGCTGTTGCCCGTCTGTGTTTTCATGGCTCTTACCTCAGCTACATGACTGATTACAATTGTCAGTGCAGTACATGGCTCTCAAGTGCGTAATTCAGTTTAGGTTGTCACAGAAGCTTTCAGTTTGTATAGTGACATAGCCAGGTGCCTTTCCCCTATTCTGAAGAGAGTACCATAACCATGTTCAGGTGCAGGGTATGTAGTTCAATATTTCTGATATTGAACAAGAATACACAACTAGTGAGCCATGCTATACATACCAGCGCATGATCTGAGTCATGCATGCAAGTAGCGGTGAGGGCTCTGCACTCATTGACAAGTGCATTTATTACCCCGCGCGCATGCGCAAGGGGGTTAAGTAATCGGTCGTGTCGTTGTCGTCGTTGTCGTTGTTGTCGTTGTTGTTGTCGTTAGCACAAAAATCGCCATATCTCGAGGTCTAGGCACCTGAGCGACTAATAAGCACAATGAATCAGTCGCATTTGGCGAAAAACGAGCTTCACTGTGCCTCGAATCGAGGGACATGGTCCACGAGCGTCACAAATAGTGCCTTTTTGTTAGCCTTCGTAACCACGCCTATCGACAGTGCCCACTCAATGCATTATGCATACAGGCCTTGTGCTTTCTGCTCATGCGCATAGCATTGAATAATTATGGATGGTAAAGGTCGTCAATAATGCTAGTGGATCACGTTTGGCGGACTGGAATGCAAAGCCCCATCGAATCAGAATGTAAGATACCTATATCTACCTAGTCTACATCTGGTGCAGAGAGAGATTCAATGATGTTTTGGCTGATATCACCAAGAGCCCTATATTATACAACCAGGGCTTGTGGGGTCTATAAGTCCTTGATATAACCAAGCAACAACAAAAGCAGACCTATAGATTGCGCAATGTGCGCGCGGGGTATATATATGCTCTATAGAGCTCTAGTTTAGCCTATAGATTTGAATTTTGTCAGGTACTAGTTAAGTACATGCCCTCTCCCCTTTGGGGTCTACAATATTATTATAAGTCTTTGTTTATATATCACTGTAATAATAATTATATGTTAAAATTAGATGAAATTCTAGTTGTCTTCACTGGGAATTGCTAATATAATATTATTTTAAGCTTCTGGACACAATACAGGGCAAGCATTTTTTGCATGCTTCACGCACAATTGTCACATAGCCCCCCCTCCCCCCACCTTGAAAGTCGTGTCTACACCCTTGTAGTCACCGTGGTACACGGTATACTTGGACACAGGGTGCATACACCATGTATATTATTATAAGGACAGTCTTGGATATTCCAGGACTGTCCTGCCACGGTAGCTTTGATACATGGGATACTTAGATACGAGGGCGTATACACTGTGTGCAGACAGTCTTAGATGTTCCAGGACTGTCCCAGTAACATTGGTACACCAGATATCTATGTGCAGATGGTTCTGGATAGTCCAGGACTCTCACTCTATATTATGTTTCCATACACGGGATATCTAGTCACAGGTGCATATATACACTGGTCCAAAACTGTCCGAATAAGTGGTGCCCGCTTTCTATGTGTGGACAGTCTTGGATACTCCATGAATCATGCTGTTGCTACTAAACATGGGGATATAATAATATTATTACAGTATACGTATAATATATACATCTGGATTAGCTACCTACGACAGTCTTGGTTAATGTGCTGCAGGATTGTCTTGGACTATGGTGGTCATACTTTGTAAGTTAAGTCGGTAACTAAGATCAGTATATATATACTGGAGAATCTAAGGATAGTCTATCGGGTCCACTGGACAAGGATGTGCAATCAATACAATATAGCCTCATTCCCAGACCACCGTCATGTTTTCAGTGTTGCAATGCGTGTCTATATATACATTGTACATGGGAGAATTTACGCATTACTAGTTAAATACCAGTCAGATGGGGTTTAAAGTACATAGCTAAATCATTCCTATAATATAGACGTAAATTCCCGAAAGATATACTTTTGGGAATTTACGTCATTCAAGACGGTAGTGAGTATGTTTAGACGTGCAGGTTACCTATGGTTAGAGATAGGTGTAAGAAAACAATAAGCAATTGAATGTGAATTTGTTTATTCCGACATAAGAAGGAATGAATGGTGTAAGACAGGTTTCACATTCACTGAGGGGTGTAAATCCTTCCCACGATGGGAAAAGCAACGTAAATCAATCCCATGAGTCACTCATGGGTTTGGTTTTGGTGACGTAAATCCTTCCCATGAGTCACTCATGGGATTTTACGTATGTTTCTATCTGACCGTATTGCAACACTCGACTGCAGAACTGTTTTATGACTTAACAATCTTTCCAACACTGAGCTTGAGCATGCACAGTCACATCAGCACATGTCAGTAGAGTGGGTGTGCTCAATAAACCACTGTCATGCTGAATAGAAAATGAACAATAATTTGTAGTACTAGTAAGCCTTTTTGAGCAATTTAAAGCATGTATATACAAACAAGTTTTTCACCAATATCTACCAATTGATTGTGCTTACAGCACACACAGATGCTTAGAATGCAAGATCTGGAGATTTTTGTGCTGACAATAACGACGACAATGACAGAAGATTGCTTTACCCCTTGCACATGCTCACAGGGTAGTAAGGCCACTACAAATTGCATAGTTGTTTCTTGTCTTGGCTGTCGGCGGGCGGTAAATTTTATTATTCATTATTTATTACTACTGGATGTGGTGTAAACCACCATAGGCTCCAACTGTCCCTGAATCTTTAGCAACTGTCCAGTGTCTAGACATCTCTACTACAATTGTATTACAGGGCCGGGGGAGCCGCTCCGGCTGCTCAGGCCATGGCCTGAGCAATATTTGATCTGATTTTCGTAGCTATGCGTGCAGCATGCTATACTGGCTCCGTGCTGAAATGGCTCGCAAGAACTTAGAAAAATATCAACAAGTGAAAAAAAAAAAAATCAAAGCATAAAGCGAGATTTGAACCCTCTACATTCTGTTCCACACACAAGAGCCCCAACCACTACACCACTGCTGTTAATTGTCGCTGGTACCAATCATTTCCCCCATATCATAGACAAACCCTAGAGACTAACCCCTGCTAACCATTCGCAACCCATCCCCAACCCCCCCCCAGCCCCTCCCATCCATATCGCGTATAGATAAACCCTAGAGACTAATCTTGCTAACCATTGGCAACCCATCCCAACCCCCAGCCCCTCCCATCCATACCGCGTATACGTATATTAGTATACATGAACGAACCATTGTTGCGTGTGTTTTGCGCTGATGTTGCGTGCGCCTCCCTATGGCCATTCCAGCACGTCGCACGGAGCCATTCTGGCACAGAGCCATTGTGGCACGTTACAATGCGTTAGTTGGTGTGGGTGGAGTTTTAATTAATGGTGGGCAGATCTAGTGGGTGCGGTCTATGTCCCTGGAGCTGTTTAGGAAAGGTTGGAGCCTATGAACCACAAATGGCCACCAGAGTGCATAACTCGAGCTAATTCCGCCATCGTCAGCTGACATGGCAAGCACAGTCTTAGAACTATGAAGCTACTCACGAGTATAGCGATCATCATGTAGAGTGAAAACTGCAGTGAGTAAGTACTGAATGAGCCGTCGACGTCACAAACTGAGCTTGCAGCTTGAGTGCACATGGAACAGACAGTAAATACCATTGAAAATTTCAAATACGTCATCAATATTAAGTGCAATAATAGAAAAAGTTGGCAGTGGCTCAAAAGGCATGCGGGCGGTGGACAGGAAACTGTTATCCAATTTGTAGTGGCTAATTATACTTTCATAAATCATTAAATAGAAAGATTCTCAGATGCCAGTCATAGTTAGGCTTTAAATGCTTCAGGCTCAAAACCACTGTTGGAGAACACACAAGAATTAGGTTGCATGCTCAAGCTATCGCACAGAACAGAGCCGTATACTGTCAGCTCAACTCACCAATAACCTAATTAATTTTTCATGTGCCCTCGCAAAATTACTTTTGTGTGCCTTTCGTAAATTCTGCCCTTTCCTCTGCCTGATAGATGTAGGAAATTTGAGATGTGTTGATAAGCAGTACTCAGTGTAATGACAGAAAGCGCGACACTTTGTTTATAGTACACAGTAGGTAGCATAATATTGTTTGTACCAATGTCATGTACTGTGCATGTATGGCAGCTGATCACTGTTACAGATATCATGCATGTGTTTCACTGTTTAACCAGTAGCTATTGGAGAGATTGAGGCGAACGTGTTCTGACATAGCCATGACTCAATCATGCCCTAGCAGAGCTGCCATTGTTCGGAAGCCCCCTCTCTTTCTCCATTGTCTTAAGTGCTTCTCTAATTGAAACAGTGGATGTATGCACTATAATTGTCTATTGTGTTATACAATTCATGCAACTTGTATGGTTTATGCAGGCTTTTCCCAGTTGCACCACCCTGGTGACGCCATGAGACAATGTAATATAATGCCATATGCACCAATTATCATGTGGTACTAATAATAATTATTGGGATATATACATGTAGCTCTAATTAGCCTTGTCTCAGGCCACTCCCACATTTTCAATGGGAATGGCCTGGGGATGAGGCTAAGCATAATTATTATAGGTTTCCAGTGAAGTAAACAACTCCCTCCGTGCACCATAAGCTTGCATAATATACTTAGAAAGCCAGTTGTCTAGTTCTAGTGCTTCCTATACCTCTCTGGTATTTTTGCATTCAATATGACATTGTTTACAGCCATTGGCTAAATACTGAGATACTCCATTGAATATACCCACCAGAAAGTCATAGAAAGCACTAAGTTATATCATATTAAGGGGATGGTATTATAAAGCTCTTAAGACGTTATGTACTGTGGTTGTAGTACCCATGCAGTAAAGCTAACTAATTGAGTATGGCAATAAGTAAAGCTAACTAACTGAGTATGACAATAAAAATGTTTACGTTACCATAGCTATTCATGACGATTATTAGACGACTATTATTAGTTGTGTACTACCACCTAGGTATATAATTATGGTTACAGAATGATGAATACAATGGACAACAGTATTCTAAACTCCATACTAAACAATTATTGTGATTGAACTGATAGATAAACGAAATTGTCTATACTGACCATAATTGTAGTTATTTTAGTGAATTGCATATAGGCTATATTATATGTACACTATTTGGCAAAGCTCTCCCTAGGAGTGTAGGTATAGTTCTTAAGACATCTAATAAACCCATATAGCTATAGTAAGACTATAGTGATAATATTTAGAAGCAAGTTGGCTATCATCAAGTAAGTCTGTATGTTGATCATCAAATTCTTGGCTTTATTATCCTTTTTGCAACTTCATTTGGCAAATGGAGATGATGAATCAATCATAATAGTTGCTATACCTCAGGCTAGTAGTGAAGAGTCAGCAAGCTGGGAGAGAGGAGAGGAGATTCTACCAGGTGCTGTGGTAGCAAGCAAGAGCATAAACAATAACTCCCAGCTGAATATCTCCTTGACTCTGCTGGTGGTTGACAATGGACAAGTCACAAGCAGTGGCTACTCATATTCATGGGATATGATGAAGACCATTGCTAACCTTACCTCACAAGAAAGGCTGGGTAGGGTAGCAGGTATTGCTGGAGTTTTGCATCCTAATGTACTCCTTGCTCTGAAGTCATTTCATATACCAATAGCCTCTCTTGTCCATTACGGTGGACTTCCATACATTCCTAATGTGTTTTATATGACAGCTTCTGCTTCAGTGGTGGCTGATTCCATTGCTGCTCTCGTGGGATATTTTAGTCTAGACACAATGGGATTGATCACTGACACATATCACTGGTACTACAATCGTATGTCCAACCAACTTAGTAAAGCAGCCAAGATACATGTATCACTATACATTCAAATTGGCCAGCAGTATTCCCTCTCAAAAATTACTACCAGACTTTCTAGATCAACTGTGAAAGTTATCTTTCTGAGTGCTAATCCATCGGTTTCAATACAAGTGTTATGTGAAGCCTACAAAGCTGGTCTAAAATGGCCTATGTATGCTTGGATATTGCTTGACTTCCCTCTTAGTGGTGAGTATCAACACGCTAATGACGATTGTAGTACACAGGAGGTCTTAGAAGGCATTATAATTTTGAAATTGGCACAGGCTGAATCTGACATTACACACAATTCATCAAGTGGGAATCCTTTTGCGTATGTGCTCCATGATGCAATTTGGAAGTTGGCTTTGGCAGTAACAACAGCTAATCACTCCCTCCATTTACAGCAGAATGGTCCATTATATCCCAAAGTCTATATTTGTCAGGTGTTTAATGGCACATTTCATCCATCAGGAGTATATGAGAATGAGTCACAATCAATTACAAATATCACTTTGGATACGGTTATCATCGATCACCCAAAGCTACCTTCTCTTTTGCCGCTTCATTATTTGATGATATTACCCATTCTGTGTTGTGTTTTCAACACAGTGTTGTTGATTTTATTTTTCTGTTTCCACAATAAGCCAGATGTGAAATCTACTGCTGTATCACTAAGCTTGTTGATGTTCATTGGCTGTTACCTTCTTGTGGTTTATATAGTTATTGTGTTAGTTGGTGAATACCTTGATTTCGATCTTTGTTTGGCTAGTTTGTCTGGTCTTAGTATCTGTGTGACACTAATACTAGCTACGGTTTTGGTTAAAATGCTGAGGGTCTATCGTGTCTTCACTCTACACGGATACGAAAGGCCAAGTATTTTCTTGTACAATTGTGCACTTTTTGTTTACTCCTTACTCATCGTAGTACCAAAAATTTGTATACTCATTCTGTGGTCATCAATTGATACGTATCGTCGAAAAGATTTCAATTTTATTGACTCTTCTGGACTTTCAGTTGTTCGAAGACAGTGCAGCAGTAAGCATACCCTGGTATGGACAATGCTCTTTGCAGTTTATGACATTGCCTTGTCAGTAGCTGTTGTTTCGATTGCCATCAAGACAAGGAGGGTACGATTTGCTCGGTTTAAAGACACCAAAAAAGTTAATCTTATGGTTTCTTTGTGAGTATTAGTACTTGGTTGCATTGGTATGTTTTTACAGCAGTTGGACTGTATCGTTTTGTACCCATATACATCTTATATGCTGGATCTATCACCATTACATTTATATGCCAGTTTACTCTATTTATTCCGAAAGTCTGGACTCCCCTATGTAACAGACTGAAATCCCTTTGGATGTCGCTATATTATTATTATAGTGTTTGAATTCTTGATAAAACACACTTAACAATGACATAATACTTGTATCTTGTGTGCATCTATATACATGTGTGTTAGCTGCAGTTGCAACCTACAGTTAGTGTATTAGTAACACAAAATTTTGTGTTTAATACCTGTATGATTCTAAGCTTCTTTTAATTTATGTATAAATAGAATGCTGTATGTCACGCGCTATTATACGGTATGTATGTATTAACCCTGGGCGCATGCGATGGTTGTAAAGATCATTGATGCTGGTAATCGCCACCTTCCTCGCTTAGCTCACTGGTGAGCTTTCGACAACGACAGCGGCTTCACACTGGACCAAAAGTAAGATTTCCTTTATGTCATGCTTACCAAAACATGAGCTTTCCGACACATGTTTGGTAGAGGATAGGGCAGAGTTTTGCAAAATAAATGAAATGTGTTGCCATTTCCTACGTGTATGCACGAAATTCGAATTTTTGTCTAGTGAATTCTTTTCAGCTCTAAGGGTATATTTGTTTAGCTGCCATGCCACATGCATTCTTGTGGTACCCTTTGACTCTCTGGCTAGCTAAGCTTGTATGCAGAGCTTGGACCCATTGAAGTGAGCAATTTGGAATATTGGACATGAAATATCGCTCAGTGTAATTCTTAATCAGTCTTTCGCCAATGTTTTGTATCATAGTCCTTCAAGATGATTTGAAGAAGCTAGCTAATGTCCCTAAAAAGCAAAGGCTACTGTGAGAGAAGTTGACTCAGTGTTGCTGTGAGCCATTGAACCTTGAACAACACTATAATTACCCCGCGCGCATGCGCAAGCGGGTAAAGTAATCGGTCGTGTCGTTGTCGTTGTCGTCGTTGTGAGCACAAAAATCGCCATATCTCGAGATGTAGACGCCTAAGCGACTCGTAAGCACAACAAATCAATCGAATTCGGCGAAAAACTGGCTTCAGTATGCGTCAAATCGATGGATAAGGTCCATGGGCGTCACAAATAGTGCCTTTTTGTTAGCTAACGTAGCCACGCCTATCGACATTACCAATGCATAATGCCATGCCCATTGTGTTGTCTGCTCATGCGCACAACCAAGTAGCCAAGAATAATATTATGACTGGTAAAGATCGTCGAAATTAATAATGTTCTTGAAATCTATATAATATACTCCATCCAAATCCGCTAACGGAGCTGAAATCTGCAGCCTTATGGAACCAAAACATACTGTAAGACAGCTATACTATTACAACAGAGTATTGGACGTATCAGTTCATATCTCCTAGTAGTCTAGATCTATAGTGCTGAAGAGTACTTTTGTTACCGGGACCTCTGGTAGCTATGACATTGTACAATTAGCTAAGCAGCATTTCCACTAATTTTCTTCACAAAATTATAGTCATGGATACAAAGTAATTCTATAGATTGCGCAATGTGCGCGCGGGGTATGTGCTCTACAGAGCTCTAGTTAACATTAGCCTCATCCCCAGCCCTTAATGATATAGTAGCCTAGCTCTCCCCAGCCCTTTATCCCATTTTCTGTGTGCAACACTGAAATGTGTAGCTTAGACAATACCATGTGACGCACAGAGGGTTTGTGCTCAAGAGAGCTAGCTCTAGTTTACCATGTGATACCAATGAAAGAGTATGTATAGTAATTAATGAAGCTCAAGGGGTATATAGTCTAAGACATCTATACTTAGTTTGTTTACTGGTTGTGTTGTAATAACAGCTGCTATTCCAGACTAGACTATTTAGATGGGTGTGTACTCAATACTAACAATGCACAGGAGTGCAGAACCCTCACTGCTACATGCATGGCTCACTGTGTATAACACTAATATCAGAAGTATTGAACTACATACCCTGCACCTGAACAGGATACTGGTACTACCGTATTCGCTCGATCAGACGCTGCGGCTACTATTTATTTCATCGCCCGAGTTTATGCGGCGTTTATTCGAGAGCGGCGTTTATTAATACCAGTAGCTGCCAGAGAGGCAATCCTTAGAGAAACTGTCGATTGACAGAACTGATCTAGGAGATTCTGGCCCTTTTGCTGATGTAGAAGAAGATTAAAACTTGCTCTAGACTGGTTCTCGTGTATCTGCCATCGAAAACGAGTCGCGAGACATGTCCATGTGCTGGTGTTCTCGAATAGTAGGCATGGCGCGGCTACTATTCGAGAGCGGCGACTATTTCGTTCAGTACTTCCGGAGGTGCGGCGACTATTCAAGAGCGGCGACTAATCGAGAGCGGCGTCTGATCGAGCGAATACGGTATTGACTACATACCCTGCACCTAAACAGGGTTCTGGTACTAGAGTCAGTGATCTAAGAGTTGGGGGAAGGCACCTGGCTATGTCACCATATAGCTAAACTACAAGCCTCTGTGACATACTTCAACTGAATTACCGTATAGCCGGAAATATTGGCAGGAATTAAATTTGGCAGTTGAGCCCAAAATCGCTCATGCAAGAATATTGGCGGATTTATATTTGGCAGTTTGGTACGAGATCGCCATTCGTATATATGCAAGTAGGAAATTTTGGCGGATTTTAATTTGGTGGTTATAATATAGACCGCCAAACCGCCAAATTTAATTCCCCGCCAAATTTTCCGGCTATATGGTATGTCCTTGAGAGCCACTGCCTGTTTACACTGTCACTGCATCCACAACTGATCAGCAAAGGACAGAATTGAAACCTGGCTTGATGAGTCTATTCAAGATGTTGAATTGTCAGTCGATAACTACAACCTTGTCAGACATGATCGCAATAGACATGGTGGTGGAGTTTTGGTTTACTTAATTATGTCCCTTTCATTTAATATTGTGTTCCCAGGGTCCATTGATCTTGAGCTTCTTGTTTTGTCTGTAAGTGTTTCTTTTTCTGTTATTACATTATGTACTTTTTATCGTCCTCCAAGTACACCTAGTATTATTTTTGATACCCTCTTGAATACTATTTGCATGCATGTTAATGTTAGTTTACTCTCTAATTTAGTTCTTCTTGGCGATTTTAATGTAAATATTCTTGACCCTGATCATCCTTTGTTTTCTTGTTTGTTATCTATGAGTTCTAGTTTATGTCTCACTCAAGTTGTATCTGAGCCTACACGTGTTTTATCTAATTCCCATTCTCTTATTGACTTAGTATTTTTGTCTGATCCTAGTCATCTAACTGGTTGTGTCACAATTCCTACCTTATCTAACTCAGACCATCTTGGTCTTTCAGTTTCTATTTCTGCAGGTAATCCTGGGTCCTTGCCTAAACGTAAAAGTCGATCAATTTGGAGATACTCTCATGCAAATTTTGACCGTGCCTGTGAGCTGCTTGACTCAACTGACTGGGATTCCATTTTTGCAACAAATGATGTGAGCAGTTGCTGGGCTAATTGGCACTCGCATTTTTTGAAGATCATGGAAGAATGTATCCCCAAGGTTATGCTCCGTTCTCGTCCAAATCTTCCATGGTTAACGAAGACTGTCACACAAGCAATTAGGAGGCGCAACTTTCTCTTTCGAGCTGCCAAGCATTCAAAAAGCCTAGCTTCCTACCAAAGGTACCGTACCGCCCGCAATCGTGTGACCGCTCTCTTGCGCCTTAACAAATCAAATTACTTCAAAAATTTGCAAAACAAAGGATCAAAAGAATTTTGGAAGGCCATTAAGCTACTGAGCAAGCAGACGTCTTCAATCCCAACCCTGATATCGAATGGATCCAAAGTAGAGAACAGCAAAGAGAAGGCTACTCTGTTGAATTGTTTTTTTCATGACTGTTTTAACAAAGCTCTAGCTACCCCCGCTCACTCCACAGTCTTCCCCTCTGTGTCCTGGAAGCTGTCCTCCCGACTTTCTCTGCAGCGATGAGGAGGTATTCGATCTTATCACTCACCTTGACATTTCAAAATCAACGGGTCCAGACGGTGTATCGGCTATAATGTTGAAGTCAGTTGCCAGTTCCATCTCTTCATCCCTCACCAGGCTTTTTAACTTGTCACTGTCTTCTGGTGTCGTACCTGATTCCTGGAAGCGAGCGCATATTGTTCCCATTCCTAAATCTTCACAGAACAAATCATCTCCCAGCAATTATCGACCTATCTCTATTTTACCACTAGTTAGTAAGCTCCTGGAGTGTCATGTACACAAGCTTTTGTTTCATCACCTTTGTGAGAACTCTCCGATCTCTGGCAGACAATGGGGCTTTCTACCAGGAAGATCGGCACAATCTGCGCTGCTATCAGTAACTTATGATTGGCTTCAGTGTCTTGAAAACGGCAATGAAGTATGTTGTGTGTTCTTTGACCTTAGAAAAGCCTTCGACAGTGTCCCTCACTCTCTCCTGCTCCAAAGACTCAATGTGATTGGAGTAAATCCTTTCATTATCCACTGGGTCCGTAATTACCTTACCTGTAGGTCTCAGTTGGTGGTTGTTGATGGTGAGAAATCCTGTGTGTTACCTGTGATCTCTGGTGTTCCCCAAGGATCAGTTCTTGGCCCCCTTTTGTTTCTTACTTTTATTAATGAAGTCACCAATCAGGGTTCATTGGATAGTTTTATGTCACTGTTTGCTGACGACATCGCCTTGTATCGATACATCAAATCACCTGTTGACTACTGGAAGCTCCAACTTGATATTAATACTCTTGTTGACTGGATATGCCAGCAATGCCTCTCTCTCCAACCTGCGAAATGCTGCTACATGTTGGTATCAAGGGAGAGAACTTGACCTCCAGCCTTCCTCCACCCATTCTCTATGTGTCTGGAACACCATTGCAGCATGTGACAAGTGTAAGATATTTGGGAGTTAAACTAACTCAAGATCTTTCATGGTCTCTTCATGTATCCCACTTATGTGCCAAAGCCAGACAGCTTATTGGGTTACTTTACCGTCGTTTTTACAAGCATGCTAACACAGCCACTCTCCTCCAACTATATAAGTCATTTATCAGACCACATCTGGAATATTGTGCAATTATCTGGGATCCACACCTCTCCAAGGACATAGAGGCCCTGGAGAAAGTCCAGCGATTCGCTCTGCGTATGTGCTTGAAAAACTGGTTTCTTGACCATAGTCAGTTGTATTCACGGTCGATGATACCTCCCCTTACTCTGAGACGATCTAATGCTAGGCTGGAACATCTATTCAAAATTGTAAACAATTTGTGTGACTTTCCTGAGAATCCCATCCAGCAAAGAGATATTGTTTATGTCAACAGGCACACCAATCCCCTGCAGTTAGTCAACATCCAGGCTAGAACTAACCAGTTTTATAATTATTCTTTCTTCCCAAAAACTATTGCTCTCTGGAACTCTCTTCCCTCATCACTTCTGTCATCTCTCTCCCTCAATTCTTTTAAGTCAGGCCTCAGTCAGCATTTTAATTGTTAACTCATTCTTATTTGCACTCCCTCCATAGGTTACATGCTAGTTTTAGCTATCTCCAGCTAATCATGTTAACCACTGTTCTGTTTTTTGAGCAGAAATTATTATAAATAAATAAATAAATAAATAAATAAATAAATGGCAATCAGTCATGCTCGGCGCATGCGCACAAGGGTTGCAATAGTCTGTGTGTGTGTCTGTTACCACTCTATACTGCCTGCGTAGGACATTTTATGCAACAAAATGAACTTACCAGCCAATTTTGCACCAAACTCCAAAAGTAAGGATTTCTCTAAAAAGCTTTCTCTCACGAGTTATAGCTTATTCTTCGTTTTTAGCAAGCGAAGTCAGCCATTTTTCAGTCCCCAGTACAGGATACAGTTCATAGGCTGTAGGGTAAACTCAGGAATGCAATCTGTAGTTGCCACGTGGCACTGAGTGCATGTCTAATAAAGCCTACCATTCATCCTGGTCACAGCAGTGAGCCTGGGTTTGAGGCTAGATCATAGCTATGGTCTCATCTTAGAATTGAGTGAGTTCCATACATTTACTCAGTATCTGTGATAGCTTTGTAGTGCATGAGGCCAAGCTTGCATGCATATGGTTGTATGTGTATCTTGATGATAGTAGCTAATTAGTTATCTGCAGTCTAGCAACCTATCTGGCCAGTATTACTGCTTTAATGAATAACAGCTCACACGAATCAGCACAATTTAAATAATAATCACTGCAAGAACACCCCAAAACATCATCTTCACAAAACTGCTATCCCATTTAACACCAATCTTGACTTGTGACTCACATTGCACAATATTAACCATCAATAGTATAAGCACTGTTTTTAATATGCTGAATTTGCGCCAAGCGTTTTACACTTTATAGTGCTTTCATTGAGGTACTAGGTGCCATGTAAACACAGACTGGCAACAGCTGCACACTACTCCACTGGGCATGCAGGACTTAACATGACCACTCTTCCTTTACGCCACGTATACCTAGAATGCATACTAGTCTTTCTCTATGACGATCCTTACCATTTTGCAAAGGATGGTTGTGACGGACGGACAAAAATTGCCCAACGATTTCAGTAACCCTCCGCCTACGCTTTGCAGCGAGGGTTAATGAACTCCTTTATATGTTCTGCAGACTGTGACTATACACCCCCAGCAGCAGCTCGTGACAACATTTCATCAAAGATTCTGGTTGCATTGTTATTCAGAGCATGATTGGATTATGTACCATTTCAAAGATATGTTCCTGCCAATTTGGCTAAATTTCCTCATCATCAGTTCTCAATTGATAGTGATTATTAGACTCTGAGTGTCTGTGATAATGTAATAATACACTTACTGTCGTAGAGTAAATACGTTTGTGCAAGTTATAGTTACTTTGTTGTGGTGACTTTATTATCATTGTGATGACAAGCTATAGATAACATGAACCAAGAATTAATATAGTGGCATATTAATTTTTGGCTTTTCTGATTGACACTCCACATTTAACAATATATGCAAAGGGAGAGCCTGATTCGTGGCTATCGTTTGCATGCTGTTCTTTGAAGATGGAGTATTTTTCTTACCTGAAGTTGAGTTTAATACTACCATTGATCTGTATGCATTCTTTGGTCAATGGGCTAAATGAGTCAGTTTTAGTGATAGCGATATCTCACGTCAGTGGTGGAGTAAGCTGGGATAGAGGAGACGAGATTTTACCTGGTGCTATTGAAGCAGTTAACAATATAAATCAACAGTCTGGAAGTAACAAGCTCACATTACTTACTGCTAACAGTGGTCAAGTGGTGAGTTCTAATAATCCATATTCAGGGAATGTATTGGAAGTAATTGCTAATCTAACCTTGCAAAATGTAAGAATAATAGGCGTTGCTGGACTTTTGCACCCTGATATACTCGCTATTTTGCAGTCATCTCAGCTATTGATAGCTTCTCTGGTCGATTTTAATGGAAAAGTTTCTTCTTCAAATGTTATTTACATGACAGCCTCCAGTTCAACTGTTATCGACTCATTTCTTGCATTCATGAAAGTGAATAGCCAAGCTAGAATTGGGATCATAACTGAAATCAATAACTCATTTCATTTACGGTTTCTCCATAGCATCCTCTCGAAGGTAAATGTGTCATTCAACATTCCCATTGTATTGGGCCATCATCAAGAGTCCCTTGCGAGTATTATTAACACTATTGTATCATCTAATGTCTACATCATTGTGCTAAATGTCAGCCCCTTCCTTGTACCGACAATTATGTGTGAGGCTTACAAAAATGAGCTTACTTGGCCAAAATATGCCTGGATTTTGCATAGCTATCGATTTGATGACATACCTCACACTTTCAATATTGAATGTAGCATTGGTACTTGCAACATCTTGGAGGGAATGTTTGTACTTCAGTTGATCCAGGAAGAAATGTCAAAATTGGAAAGAAACACCAACAGAAGTAAATCAAGTCCTTATACATACCTTCTGCATGAAGCAGTGTGGGAGATAACTCTAGCAGCCAATGTATCTTCAATAAGCAACCTGTCTCACAATGCTCTACCTTCTAAACATATCTATATTTATCAAGTTGTGAATGGTACATCAGCTCATGTTGGAGTATACAATAGTAATTCAAGGAGGTTGGAAAATCTCACTCTAGGTACATTTATCAACAGCAACCTGCCAGTAATAAGACTACTGCCATCGTCTTATTTCCTTTCACTGCCTGCTCTTTGCTTTGTATTAAACACTGTCTTGTTGGTTTTGTTCGTCTATTTTCGCAACGAACCCAGTGTTAAATCGACTAGTGTTTGTTTAAGCTTACTAATCTTCACTGGCTGTTATATTCTCATTGCATATACCATATTAGCAATAGCTGATATACCACCAAAGATTGACTTGTGTATGATTCTTGTGTGGCTTAGTGGACTTGGAATCTCGATGCCACTCATTCTGACTACCCTTTTGGTTAAAATGCTCCGTGTCTATCGCATATTTACCCTATATAAAAGGGTTAAGCCCAAAGCCCACACGTCCGAATGTGCGCACTTTCTGTATACTATTGCCATTCTTTCACCTAATATTGCAATTCTGATATTTTGGACACTAATTGATCCAAATTATACTGAGAATACATACGTAGAGCATCCTGGATTTATTATCATTGAGCAGCGATGTAAAAGTGATTATGCATTTGTATGGTTCCTATTGCTACTGGTTTATTCCCTCATTTTATCAATAGCCATTGTAACTGTTGCTATTATCTCGAGAAAAATTCGATTGGCACAGTTCAAGGATACAAAGAAAGTCAATTTTCTAATCTTCACTATCCTCTTCATTGGTATTAGTGGTTTAGCTTACTCAAGCATTTTTGCCTCAATTAGAGAGTATTTTTTTGTTTCCACTTATATTTTATACTTTGGACACATTGTTATAGCATTTCTCTGTCCAATAACTCTGTTCGTCCCCAAAGTTTGGCCACCACTCGCAGCAAGAATTTCAAAGGATGACAACAGATCAACTCATACCTACAAAGATTCAAGTGTCCACTCAGTAATATCTATCGTTAAGTATCAAGTAAATAATCCACCGATGATCAATTAAGAATCCAAGGATCGGTACATTCTTAGTACTACCGGTTACTGCAATGCTTACAAAATTATCCATTGCCATATATAGTACACAATGTCATGTCATGTGTATGTGTCCTTAATTCCTTTTCTAATGTCATTATTGGTATTCAGAATTGTGCACCTATGACCTATATTATAGTTCATGTATACTTAAGCCATACTATAATAAATCATGTATTATACTTGGGCTGAATCCTCAGTTCTTGATCTATGGCGCACGCCGACAAGGCCATGCAAAGCTTGCGGTTCTGATTAGTCGCTATGGCTGTATTTGCATGTGATCGCAACCGGCGGTAAAGCAAACCTTGAACTTGATTGGTCAGCGAAATTGAATAGCTTATACAGCGATGTTGCATTCCTGTGGTAAGTTTGTCATGTGACTGAGCAGAGCTGCGATCTCATTGGCGCGTGGAAATTCCTCAGCGCAGGCCAAAGGAAGTTCACCAGACCCTTTTCCTCCTTGGAGGTGGGGTCTGGGGATGAGACTAATTCCTTGGGGATCATCTTTTATCACTGTATTGAAAGTCAGCCATCTTATACCTGCAGTTGCATGTTTTTTTTATCAGTGAGAGCTGCTTAATGTGATACGGTAGGCTGATGATAATAATACATAAGATCACGTAACTCAGTATTATTCAGATCATGAGAATTCTGTGCATTTGTGCAGTAACCGCGCATGCTGACAGCCATAGTACATAATAATATTATTATAGTAGATCTCCTTCTTGTTTACTGCTCCTGATTTGCCGACTCAGCAATATATTCCTACAATTAGCTAAATTTCCTTAACATAGGGCTTCGTAATGATCACTGATGTTTGTAGAGCATCTGTGAATAGATAATGTTCAGTATCATACGTGATTAGGCTACCTATTGTAGAACACAGTGCATAATAGCAACTGCCCCACTTTGTCCGTAAGTCATTTAAATTGAAGCTCTATGACAAGCCATTGGATGAGCTTATCACAAGCTATAATAGCTAGTGATATAATCCAAAACAGATTTTATCCATCATTAAGCAGCTGGTTTTCTGAAAATGGATTTTCTGAGGTTGAGTTTAATCCTGCATCAGTCCATAGGAAAAGGGTGTAGTAGGGATTATTCACGTATTGGAGAAAACGAGAGTTGTCCAGCGTTGCCTACAAATGTCCATGGGACCACGTTTACTATAGAGCATTGTCCCACCCTAACCCCCAGACCCCCACCCTAACTCCTGGACAACTGTAGGCAGTATTGGACACTAATGAGAAAAATGGGGTTAAAGTTTGAAAATGTTTTACTTCCTGTACTGACATCATGAAGTCTAAAAATGACCATTGAATAGAGCGGCAGCGCAGGCCTCTGTTGATACCTAGATCAGCTAGATTTGGAAGTTTTTCACCTACCTGTGCTTGACAACTTGTCTTTACTACCGATCCGCGATGGAAATAGCAAGTCCTATCACGATTATTCCTTGTTCTACTCGGTCCATTGAGCCAGCTACTACTTCTGCTCCTGCTCTAGGTGGTGCTGAGTCTCTTCCCCCTCGGAGGATCAAGTTTTGGGTCAAGTGGCATAAACGGCCCCCAAATTTTCGCGTGCTGTTGTGACAGGGTTTTAGATCACCAATATCTTCTATGGTTGAAACTTTTCGGGCCCAGGGCCGTTCTTGCAACGAAAATACGCAAAAATGTGTTAAAGGTTTTGTTAAATTTTACCTGTGGTGAAGAAGCACCCCGCTTGCCCTAGCTTAAAGGTAGAGCTAACAACTCTGATAACAGGGATTAAATGAACTTGGTGCAGATTCGAAGTGTAGGTAACCAACCCACCCGTCACGTCCCACCACGGGGAAGACCACTAGTCAATCTTATCCGGCGGTGGTCCTTGTATAACAGCATCAAAATACACGGCAAGTCTACTCTTGCTGCTGACATCACTTGCTCCAGACCCCCAGCCTAAGCCCTCAACAAAAACAACGCATCCCAAACTCCCTCCATCCCGACTACGGCCAGTTCAAGTGCCAGCAGTAGCTCCGAGCTACGATAGCAGGAAAACGGAAACGTACAACTACATCTGGTCCACGTGATGCTGTTGAACCATGTTTGAACACACCAAAAAACATGTCCTAGTAAGTAGTTTAATGTAAAATATTGTTTGTGCCTGTAGAATTGTGCTAATGTTGATTTATTACTACATCCTGTACATGAGGAACTGGACCGGAAATTACAATTTTGCTAATAATACTCCACCACTGAGGGCATGCATGCTTCTAAAACTGGTTTTCTATATTATTTGGTACATGGTAAGGGGTCACCTGGTATACTTAACTCAATTTTGGCCAAAATATCCCTAATACACCCTTTTTCTGTGGACTGTCAGTAATAGATATCGTATGGTAGGCAGTGCATTATGGATTATAAAGCCCGCGACCCCAAGGGCGCAGCCCGAGGGGGAGGGGCTTTATCATCCATAATGCACGTGCCTACCATGCGACATCTGATATATATCCTGATTGGTCAATTTCTTAGCGGTTGCTAACGAGAGAGGAATGTAAACAAACCGTAGCTATGCTTTGCGCTGAAGATGGCATCTTTTTGTGAGGAGCCTTCTTGCTTAAGCCTTGGACCCGAGTGGCTAGAATGCTACCAGCAGGAACAAAATGAGAAAGAGAACGACGCGCGATTCGGAAACTTGGTCACCGACGAGGAGCTAGCTGAACTATCCAAAGGTTTCGTTCTGAAAAATACGTCTAACAGCACCAGTTGGGCTCTACGGAACTTTAAGGCATGGGAAAAAGCGAGAAACAGCCGGTCGTTTGGAGAAAGAGTTCCGTCTGACCTACTGCAGTCAAGTGACAAAACTGTTTTGAACACCTGGCTGTCTCGCTACGTCCTTGAGACACGCAACAAGAACGGGGCACGCTACCCACCCTCCACGCTCTACCAGCTACTTATTGGGATTCTGCGGCACATGAGAATTGAAAATTCTAGTTGTCCAAATTTCTTGGATAAGAAAGACCCAGCTTTCAAACAGCTTCATGGAACCCTTGACTCTCATTTTCGAAAGCTACACGAATCTGGTCTTGGCAGAAAAGTGAAACACGCTGAGCTGATCACTAAAGAAGATGAAAACAAGCTATGGGCAATCAATGAGATGGGAAGGGATTCACCTAGGGCTTTACAAAATGCTGTGTTCTTTTGCAATGGCAAAAATTTCTGTCTTCGTGGCGGTGAAGAACATCGCAACCTTAAGGTTTCTCAATTTGAGCGTCTAGGAGATCTGACCGCTATCTATATCACGAAAATTGCTCAAAGAATAGATCTGGTACATTCCGACAACTTCATGTAGATAGTAAAATTGTACATGCAACTGTGAAACAAGTGCACTGGATGAAAGGTGTCATGTCCACCTTTTAGATCTGTACATTAGCAAATTACCTGAAAAAACGCGTACCGAACAAGGGCTATTTTATCTTCGACCACTCCAACTGAAGCCACTGGATGAAACTTCACCATGGTTTTGTGATGTAGCAGTTGGAAAGAACACATTACAAAGCAAATTGAAGACGATGTGTGCACACGCTGGCATTGAGGGCAATAAAACTAATCACAGCTTACGGGCAACTGGAGCTTCTGAACTCTTTCATGCAAACGTCCCTGAAAAAATGATCCAGGAAAGGACTGGACATCGCTCCGTAGTTGTTTTGCGTACGTATGAAAGGACAGCTCGCGATCAACATCAGGCAGTGTCATCAATTCTATCATCAGCTTCTCCAGGTTGCTCGTACCAGAGTTCAAGTGTGTCTTGCTCTCAGCAGTCCAATGTAGACGTCAACTGTCACTCATCAATTCCGGCAGGAGCTGGTAATGGTATCCAGCTTAACTTTCAAAGCCTTACTGGGTGTACAATCAATGTCTTTCAACATCCTCCACAAGCAAGTCAGACATCTGAATCAGCTCCACCCCCCAACAATTAGCTATAGCATGTACTCTTGGCAAGCTGGTACATAGCTAATAACATTATTATCACTGATAATATCATCTGCCTTTAAAGTGTTCTGTGCATAAAACACGTCATTGACATACCATAGTAATAATATTATCATTGCAGTGCACTATTGTGCTCACATGGGATTATAAGTGCCTGAGGGAGGTCAATATTTTAGTTATAACACCCCTGTTGCCTAGGATACAAGGGTGAATCAGGATATATCAATTATTATTATACTGGGAGGTTCGATCTGGTCCGAACGATCCATCCATTATAGCAAATTGGGAGATTATTAATTTTGCTCCTCAGAGGTTCATAATGTACTAACTCTATGGCAAATACAATCCGTTCCATAGCGGTTGTCCGTTATATAAGCTTAGTGGGTGGCCGCTCCTGGGAGGGTCCGTTATGAGAAGTTCCACTGTAATGTAGATACATGATTGTATTTATTATCCAACTATCCCAAGGTTTGTATGCAATATAGGTGTAAAAATTATTAAAGCAGGTCTTGCTTTTATATTTCTGTCTCACTTAAGAAGTATTTGGCCTAGCCTTCAGGAACTGTTTGAAAAAGTTACAGACGGTACAAGTATAAAACAATAATTGAAGGATGAAGTATTGATGCATAGTTGCCAACTGTCCTGAAACTGGTGGGACAGTCCCGAAAATATTGGATATGTGCCGCTCTTGTCCCAAATTCCCCCTTTGCTGACATCACAGTATGTCTCTACGTATAATGCACAAAAGGGGTGTGGTACAAGACTAACCTTAGTATACTACCCTATTTATGTCTGTATATCTCGAGATTTAGTGGGCGTGGTAGGTGGATTTTGTGCGCGGTCGCGGACATTGCTGAAATAGTGTCCCAATGCAAAAATGGGTGTGGCCCCAAAATTTTTGCACGCTCTTTGCGTGCATTAGCTCATCTGTCCTGCATCCATTTCTTATAAGGTTGGCAACTATGGGGATGGCAGTGCCAAAAAGTACACAAACAAGATTTTTATTGATAATCACATCTGATCCACTATATATCCCTACGCTTGCTATTTGAGTATGAGAGTCGACACATGCTTAAATGACAATAGGTGCATGATGTAGCCAAGAAAATCTTGTTTGTTTTATTCTCAGATTTTTACACCTATATTGCATACAAACTTTGGGACAGTCGGATAAATACATGTATGGTTGTATGTACATTATAGTGAAAATATTAACAGAGTCAAATTTTTGCAGAAGGCCTATCTTCAAAATTTTCACGGTACAATGTTCACGGGCACAGGCAATCATGCCCATTCTACACTATACAAATTTTTCGTGGGCCTAATTTCTGTGGATAGTAACTTAATACCATGAAAGCCATGAAAATTGGACCCCCCCTCCCCCCACCGCTATACAGGCATACATGCATGCGTAGGCGCATTAGCTCAATCCTTCTCTCCTGTTCACCAGACTAAGCCATACTGTTACTAAGCAAAACTATCATAAAATTCGTTATTATTATGCTTATCTGATTCAATCCATTGTCATAATAAAAATTGATGTTGTTTCATACTACCACAAATGGTCCCTTTTCTCATAGCAGATCACAAATCATTCCCATATATTATATCCCCAGTAGCAGTTTACTTTTCTGTAGTTATGAGGTAGTTATGGTCTATCCTATGGTGAAATTATAATGAAATTATGATGAAATTATGATGCAAGCTATGAGGGTATGAGAAAATCCAGGGCCTCACTGGAGCTCTTCTGGGACTTGAAAATCAGTAAAATTTAATATGTAGAGTATCTTATACGTGTATCCAGCGAATACATTACAGACTGAGCTCTATAGTTTCTCTGAGAGGTACTGCTAGTTGAACTTAATTCACATGTTTTTGTAATAAATAAAACTAGCCTTGCGCTATATTATATGGCACACATCATTGTGAAGGGGCTGGCCCGTGCACGAGACTGCAGCACGACCACTGAAGTTTGGAAGGTATACTGCGCTGTCAAGTGAAATATTCATCTCCGTGATTGAAGCATCGAAATTTGTCGCTATCGAGGTTGAGAGTCAGTTTTAGACTCCATCTCCATAATTTCTGGCGCCAGCATTGATGTGTACACATTCTATTGACGACCCTTTATCACATGCACCATTACACTATGCGGGGATATGGTCAAGTATTCATATAAACTTTAAAGATTAACTTTTGGAATTTATGCCATTCAAAAGAGACGTAAATCCTTCCCATGAGTGACTTATGGGAAAAGTGACATAAATCAATCCCACGAGTCACTCATGGCTTTGGTGACGTAAATAAATCCCATGAGTTACTCATGGGATTTTCATTACCCCACGCGCATGCGCAAGGGGTAAAACAATCGGTTTGTCCGTCTGTCGTTGTCGTCGTCGTCGGCATGAAAATCACCATGCATATCTTGCCTTTTAGGCATCTGTGCGTGTTATATAAGCACAATCAATCGATAGATACTGGTGAAAAACTGTTTATACGAGCTTCAAATTGCTCAAACAGGCTTACTTGTGCTACAAATCGTGCATTTTCTGTTCAGCATACATGTGGTTTATATCGACCACACCCACTCTATTAGCATAATAATATTATGCTGATGCGATTGCGCATGCTCAAGCTCAGTGTTGGAAATGGTCGTCAAGTCATAAACAGCTCTGCTGCAGAGTATGAAGGGGGCAGAGTACTACACTACAGTGGCTACAGAGCGCGCAGGGTATGTAATTTTGTATCATTTAGCATTAATGCATGGAATAAATAGCATAATATGTAAATAGCTAATAATATATTACTTGATGTACACCCTATAAGGAGTAATAGAACTGTAACTAGACCATAAACTTGTATAGTTGACATTTAAAACTAACAATATTATGACATGATACAATGGATGCTGAGGTTATTCCAGTCAGTAAAGGTTTGGGGGAAATAAGAATTTAAGGAATAGCATGATATAATTATTCTCTAGGTGCTTTGAGTGGGTAGAGCAAGTTGTATATGGACAATTTCTCTGGCTTGTGGGAAGAATCTGTGTATTATAGTTAAGTTTATTCATGAAGCAAAGTCTCATGGCTCTTCTTCTGAGTTTCAGTGATGGAATGTGTAGACCATGGCATCCAGCAAACATTGATAGTCAGTATGCCAGTCCTTAGTTCAAACTCTGCGAGCAAATTTTTGAACATCTTCTAGTACTTTTGCGATCTTTAACGAGGTAAGGGTCCCAAACAATGCTAGCATACTCGAGATTTGGCCTGATGAGAGTGAGGTAGAGTGATCCACTTAATAAGATGTTCATCCAGTTCAATTGTTTCAAGCTTGTTTATGAGGGATCTGTGAGGGACAGAGTCAAAGGCCTTAGTGAGATAAAAAAAACACTGCTGCAACTTCGTTGCCTTTCTCCATCTCAGTTAGCCAGTCGTATACTGCTGATATCAGAGCATGGGTGGTGGATCTTCCCGAGAGAAATCCCCATTGGTTAGGAGGAATTGGGTATGAGGTCTCAAGGTAGGAAGTAATCCTGTGGTGGATAATCTTTTCAAGGAGTTTGCTGGTGATCAATAGAAGAAATATGGATCTGAAGTTATATGGAGACGGATTTGCATTGGTTCCCTTGGATTTGGGAATGGGTACCACTCGTGAAGTTTTCCAAGTTGAAGGCACCTCAGCTGCAGTAATAGACATGTTGAATAATTTAGTGAGGACAGGAGCTATACTGCCAGAAATTTCTTTTAGCATCTTTGCAAAAATGTTGTCAGGGCCGCTGGATTTAGACGTATCTAATTCCTGTAACAGATCCAGAACTTCTTCTTCAGTGCACAACAGCTCTTCTGAATTGGAAGTGGAATCTGTGACAGTTGACTCCTCCTGTGAGAAGGGAGTGAGAAATGTATTGAAGCAGCTGTGAAAAAATGAATTAATTGCATCAGCTTTCCTTTTATCATCAGTTAATGTCTCATTGTTGCATGAGAGGATGGGTATTCGTGTTGAGTTACTGCCATTCAGCAATTTGATTGCAGACCAAAACTGTTTTGTATTTGGAGATTTAGATAAATTAGAGATGTATTGCTTTTTGGCTTTTCTGAGTTCTTTCACAGCCCTATTTCTATTGTCCAGACATTGTGTCTCCTCTACATTTGTTCGTTGGTATGCACTGTTTTGCTTAAGTATAATGCGTCTGATGTTTCGAGATGCCCAGGGAACGTTTCTTTTCTTTGGCAAAACTCGTTTTGGTATATATCGTTCCATGATGGACAAAAACCTTACTTGCCAGATGCAGCAGGCCTCATCAACGCTTTTTCCGTGAAATAGATGCTCCCAGTCTGTTTCATTGATTAAATCAGGAGCTTTAGAGAAGTCAGGCTGAGAGTACTTCCAAACCTGTCTACCTGCCAAGGACTCGGTAAGCTTCTTATATTTGATGACCAGCAAGATGCCGTTGTGATCGGAATTTGCCAGAGCGGTGATTACAGAACATTCTTGAACGTAGTTCATATTAGATACTAGAACAAGGTCAACGAGTGTAACTTTGTTGCTAGAGATAACTTGGCTCGGTTCCTGCATAATTTGAGTTAGGTTAAAACTTAACATAATATCATTTAGTTCATAAAGACCAGTAGTGGATGAATCTAGAAAATTAACATTAAAGTCGCCTAATAATATAAAATAGATGATGATAAAATCTGTAAAACAGTATGTAAACTTAAAAGAACAATACGTACATTATTGGGTGGATTGTACAAAATATCTATATAAAAATCTTTAGAAATACAAGGTAAACCATGTACCTTAATGCAAATAAATTCTAAGTTATTGGGGTACCAGAAAGGATTACAGAATAAGGTAAGTTATGCTTAAGATTCCGCCCCCATGTCTAAACGTATTAATGTATAATTTAATATGGCGAGTTCAGAATCAAGAATGGAGCTATCAACCCAGGATTCCACGATTCCTATAACATCATGATTTTGTGATGAAGCAGTTATACGAAGTTCGGAATGATGATTCTACAGAGCTCTAGTTTTGTGTATTTTTCTATCTGACCATATTACAACACTCTACTGGAGAACTGTTTGACTTGATGATCCTTTCCAACACTGAGCTTGAGCATGCGCAGTCACATCAGCACATGCCAGTAGAGTGGGTGTGATCGAAACCACAGGCATGCAGAACAGAAAATGAACAATAATTTGTAGTGCTACTAAGCCTTTTTGAGCAATTTATAGCATATACAAAGTTTTTCACCGATATCTACCGCTTATAGCACGCACAGATGCCTAGAATACAAGATCTGGTGATTTTCATTCCAACAACAACAAAAATGACAGACGGACAAACTGATTTCTCTATAATAATTCAGCATCAGCTAGGACACATAAAATAGCTAATAGCTAATACAAGGTTGTGCCCAAATCTAAGTTTTAGAAGATCTGGACCTAGTCCTGAGAGCAATGGGTGTCCATACAGTAGGCCTTCTTCGATAGATATTAAGACCAGGTACACCGTCTTTCTTATGGAATTCTACAAGTCTGGAACACGACACATCCACCTCACTTCCACTGCTGTCAGAGTCAGAATCTCCTTCAGATACTTTTAGCTTGGTCCTTTTTCTCCTGACAACGGGTGTCCACTGCTCATTTCCTTCTAGTGTTTTGTAGCTAACTTCAGGAGTGTAGTCGCAACTCTCATATTTCACATCCTCACAATCAGACAGATTGGGAACTGTACATGCAGAATCTTCAGAGATAGATGTTGGGTCAGCTTCAGATACAAGCAGTGAGTGATCGTTTAAGTTTAGCTCAGGTTTAGGAGGTGGTGGATGGTGTGCAACAATTGGAGAATGGTCTAACAAACTTGCAGGTTTTGCAGGAGAACCAACATCACCAGGCTTCAGATGAGATGTATGTAGTAGACTTGCTGGTGGTAGACACTGAAGCTTTCTTCCTATTGACCTTAGATTTCTTTGATTTCTTCTTCTTCTTGGTAGGTTGATGGTTATCCAGGGCTGGCCAGAAAAAAGAGATGGAAAAATCACCAAGGGAGTGCCTGGCAGTCCACTGAGCTTCATGTAGTTGTAAACCTAGTTGTTGCATTTGCAAACACACCGAAAATGGGACACCAAGGTCCCCTAGGCTAACATACTGACTCTCAAGAACTGCCACTCTAATCCTGGTTGTTTCCACCATTTTTGGGAGCACCGATTGCTTTACCCCTCTCGTGCATGCGCAGGCACTGATCCAGAAATCTTGCATGGAAGGTGGCTGATGGGGTGGCTACCCATACTGGTGCAAGGGGTGGAGGGGGGTGGCTGATTAATAATGGCGGACGTCTCCTATAACTACATTGCATAAAACAATTAGTGTAGCTAGGGGGGTGGCTAGCCACCCTATCCACCCCCTGGATCAGCCCCTGATGCGCATGGGATATTAATTATACTTTCATAAGTCATCCAAATAGAATGATTCTCAGATGCCAGTCATAGTTAGGTTTAAATTTATATGCTTCAGTCTCAAAGCCACTGTTGGAAAGCACACGAGAATTAGGTTGCATACTCAAGCTATTGCATTGAATAGAGCCGTATACTATAGTAGTTCAACTCACCAATAACCTAATTTTCAGGGTAACAAGGGCGGAGAACAGATAGCAAAAGTGGGGCGGCTCAGACCTTTGACTGTGTACTGGGACAACCGTTAGGCTGTGGGCATATGCCCACAGCCCACCTAGGGGGGTCTGGGGGCATGCTCCCCCAGAAAAGTTTGGAAATTTCGACTCTCTGAAAGCGTTTCTGATGCAATCTGGCACCAGTTTTTGGACTGATTTTAGTAGCAATTTTTACTTTAGCACTCTGCAAACACCTAGAATTGTGACAGAACTATGTTGCTGTAATTGTGTAGTATGGGCATGTGATAAAATGGGGGGGGGGGGGGGGGGGCTCAGCCCCCCTGCCCCCACTATTTCTCCGCCCCTGGGTAAGTAGATTTTAGCAGGAACGGGAACAGAAACGGAAACGAGAACAGAAACCGGAAAATACAAGTCATACGCTTCGCTCGTGCTCAAGGCTCTGCACATGCGCACAATGTTGCCTGTATGCCACACCCACTGAATAACCTAGGCCTGTCGGCACGCAGTAACAAGACATGTTACATTGATGACGTTTACCAACAATTTCTGATGGTAGTAGTCGGAACCAGAATGCTCGTGCTGTCCTCATTCCAGGTGTTAAAATTAGTACATCATGCACACAGAAGTCTTTGTAGTTTGTGGTGAAAACTGGGCACTGTTAAACATTAGACTCTCTGTCATCCTATAGCATACCAATAAAGTTGATAATGCTCTACGTAAACTTACACAACATGTGCAGCATCTATTCTATTCTGTATAGTTACTGTGGCAGGTAAGTGAAAGGTATACACCCATCTGGCTGCATGCATGGTATCCTTAATAATTACTACTATAATATGGATGGCCAAGAATGTGGCTCTACTGCAGAGGTGGACTTTTTAATACCATTTCGTGACTGGTCCAGACAATCTCTTGAAGAAGTCATGATCAATTCAGGCTGGCAATATGTCAAGAAACCTGACTGTCTTTGTCATTTTTTGTACATTTTTGCTCACCATGCAGTTAGTTCCCCTGTTGCACTGGATTCCAATAACTCACAATTAATACAGCAGGGTGTTGTTGGTGTATTTATGCTTAGCTACTGAACAGATGATGGAACACTCCTATACATAACATAACGGTTACCGTACACCAGCAAAATTAGTGTACATGTAGTTTCCCCTTCCACAGTATAATTGATGAATGCCCCCACCTATTAAGTACCTGGTGCTTGAATGTAACCATACCATAACATATAATATTATAGTACTCGGTGAGAATCTATTTTACACCCTTACATGTGCATACATTTATGAAAAGGGTAGGTAATTTAAAATAGTTGCTGATCCATGTACTATACATTGCATGGCACATGCACTACTCTCATCCACTGGGGCATCAAACACATTCTGATCCATGATAACAGTGGCTTACATTAAGTATTAGTAGCTGTATACATAATAGCTTGACAATGTATGTACACTGGATTCGACTTTTTTATTCAAATAATATCAAGCCACACAATAATTACAAAACAAGAAAATTACTATTGATCATAACTACTTTCGGCATAGTAAAGGCCGGTCAGAAATTGCCTGCATTTGTAATACTAGTCTTATATGCTTCACATTCATTCTGTGAAGAGTCACTGTCTAATATGACTGTCGTATCTTTTCCGGATCCAGCCATGTTTGCAGCCAAGGTCAAGTGCATGTTTCATACTATGCATGTGCACTCGTAGGCCATGTGTTTCCGTTCCCGTTTCTGTTTCCGTTTCTGTTTCCATTCCCATTCCCATTCCCGCTCCCGTTTCCGCATCTTTCAGCAAAGTCCACTAACCCTAATTTTCATGTGCCCTTGGCTGCTTCGTGCCTGGCAGACCTAACTACAACTGGTATCTGAGAATCTTTCTATTTGATTTGATAATGTATAATCCCAGTCAAGAACCTACACCTAGTTATTTTTAACAATACATATAAATAACTAGTCTAAGATAAAAATTTGGATTTCCGGAAATCTGTTGGATAGGGCAAATGTGACCAGCTATGAGAAAAGGGACCATTTGGAAGTTTTTCTGTTCGTAGTATGTAGCTTGTTGCATGTATACTGTTCATGTAGCTAATCCACTCCTATTTATGCCTACTCACTACCAGCTGCTACATAATTTGTTGAAAGGAAGCTAATTGGGCATAAAAATTGAATACTGTCATCTGCTACATAATTATCACGGTACTAATTGGGATATATATAGCTCTAATTATACCATAAGAATAGGTTTCCAGTGAAGTATACAACTCCCTCCATGCACCATAAGCTTGCATGTACTTAGAAAGTATCAGACAGCACGGGCACTATACTGCTTCCTACCTCTCTAGTACTTTTGCATTCACTATGACATTATTTACAGGCATTGGCTAAACACTGACATACTCCATTGAATACCCAGCAGAGAGTCATATAAAGCATTAAGTTCTATCATAATGAGATATTAATAATAAAGCTCTTAAAACGTTATGTACTGTGGTTGAAGTACCCATGCAGTAAAGCGAACTAATTGAGTATGACAATAATAACATACTATTAGGTATTCAATTGTTATAAGACTATTTGCTACTTAATTCCTATATTAGTTGTGTACTAGTATACCTAAGTATGTATAATTATGGTTACAGATTGATGAATACAATAGACAACAGTGATTTATGCTGATTAACTAGCCATAATAAACAATGATTATTGTGACTGAACTGTTAGACAAACGAACTAGTCCATATTGACCATCATAATTGTAGCTATTTCAGTGAATTACGTACTATAGGCTATATTATATGTATGCTATTTGGCATAGCTCTCCCTAGTGAGCTCTAGCTAGTAATAGAGTGTAGGTATAGTACGTTCTAAGACATCTAATAAACCCATAGCTATAGCAATACTATAGTGATAATAATATTTAGAAGCAAGTTGGCTATCATCAAGTAAGTCTGTATGTTGATCATCAAGTTCTTGGCTTTATTATCCTTTTTGCAACTTCATTTGGCAAATGGAGATGATGAATCAATCATAATAGTTGCTATACCTCAGGCTAGTAGTGAAGAGTCAGCAAGCTGGGAGAGAGGAGAGGAGATTCTACCAGGTGCTGTGGTAGCAAGCAAGAGCATAAACAATAACTCCCAGCTGAATATCTCCTTGACTCTGCTGGTGGTTGACAATGGACAAGTCACAAGCAGTGGCTACTCATATTCATGGGATGTGATGAAGACCATTGCTAAACTTACCTCGCAGGAAAGGCTGGGTAAGGTAGCAGGTATTGCTGGAGTTTTGCATCCTAATGTACTCCTTGCTCTGAAGTCATTTCATATACCAATAGCTTCTTTTGTCCATTACGGTGGACTTCCATACATTTCTAATGTGTTTTATATGACGGCTTCTGCTTCAGTGGTGGTAGATTCCATTGCTGCTCTCGTAGAATATTTTAGTATAGACACAATGGGATTGATCACTGACACATATCACTGGTACTACAATCGTGTGTCCAACCAACTTAGTAAAGCAGCCAAGATACATGTATCACTATACATTCAAATTGGCCAGCAGTATTCCCTCTCAAAAATTTCTACCAGACTTTCTAGATCAACTGTGAAAGTTATCTTTCTGAGTACTAATCCATCGGTTTCAATACAAGTGTTATGTGAAGCCTACAAAGCTGGTCTAAAATGGCCTATATATGCTTGGATATTGCTTGGCTTTCCTCTTAGTGGTGAGTATCAACACGCTAATGACGATTGTAGTACACAGGAGGTCTTAGAAGGCATTATAATTTTGAAATTGGCACAGGCTGAATCTGACATAAAACACAATTCATCAAGTGGGAACCCTTTTGCGTACGTGCTCCATGATGCAATTTGGAAGTTGGCTGTGGCAGTAACAATAGCTAATCATTCCCTCTATTCACAACAGAATGGTCCATTATATCCCAAAGTCTATTTTTATCAGGTGTTTAATGGCACACTTCATCCATCAGGAGTATATGAAAATGAATCACAATCACTTACAAATGTCACTTTGGATACAGTTATCATCGATCACCCAAAGCTACCTACTCTTTTGCCGCTTCATTATCTGATGATATTACCCATTCTGTGTTGTGTTTTCAACACAGTGTTGTTGGTTTTATTTTTCTGTTTCCATAATGAGCCAGATGTGAAATCTACTGCTGTATCACTAAGCTTGTTGATGTTCATTGGCTGTTACCTTCTTGTGGTTTATATAGTTGTTATGTTAGTTGGTGAATACCTTGATTTCGATCTTTGTTTGGCTAGGGTATCTGGTCTTAGTCTCTGTGTGCCACTAATACTAGCTACGGTTTTGGTTAAAATGCTGAGGGTCTATCGTGTCTTCACTCTACACGGATACGAAAAGCCAAGCATTTTCTTGTACAATTGTGCACTTTTTATTTACACCTTACTCATCATAGTACCTAAAGTATTGATACTCATTCTGTGGTCATCAATTGATACGTATCGTCGAAAAGATTTCAATGTTATTGACTCTTCTGGACTTTCAGTTGTTCGAAGACAGTGCAGCAGTAAGCATACCCTGGTATGGACGATGCTCTTTGTAGTTTATGACATTGCCTTGTCAGTAGCTGTTGTTTCGATTGCCATCAAGACAAGGAGGGTACGATTTGCTCGGTTTAAAGACACCAAAAAAGTTAATCTTATGGTTTTTCTAGTTCTCTTTGTGATTGTTAGTGCTTGGTTGTATTGGTATATGTTTACAGCCACTGGACTGTATCATCTTATACCCACATACATCTTGTACGCTGGATCTATCACCATTGCATTTATATGCCAGTTTACTCTATTTGTTCCAAAAGTCTGGAATCCCCTATGCAACAGGCTGCAATCCCTTTGGGTGTATAGCTAATGTTTGAAAATTCTTGACACAACACACTGTTGAATGTGTAGATATAAATTACTTGACAAAGATGTATTACTTGTATCTTATATGCATCTATACATGTGTGTTTGCTGCAATTGCAACCTACAATGAGTGTATTAATAACCAAAACTTCGTCTGTAATACCTGTATACAACTTAAATTATAATATTATGTAGTTTTATTATACTCAATCGTTACTTTGTGAAAGTGAAGATTTCGTATGTCAACATTGACTGCATGCTGATAACTAGCATTAGATTATAATAACAAATTTACTGTAATCTGATTGGTCATTAGCAAGTATCTATATATGTGATAGAACCCCTACAAGTCCAATAGAATCCCTATAAGGTTTTAATAGAACCCCTACAACTTCGTATCCTCAGGCTATTACAGTGCTGTAACTTTGCTATTGTGATCTAAACTTGTTAGAAACTGTTTCCTACATGATTTAGAAGACTTCATGCAGGGCTCCGTAGAACCCTCGCTTCGCTCAGGATTCTCTACATAGAGCCCTTTGACCTTCTAAATTACATAGAAACCTCCTAAACAGTGTCTAACTAATATTTAGAGTGTAGATTCACCGAAAGATATAGCTATTATTGCCTAAGGTGCTAATGTTCTTATAGCTAATTGCCTTGGAGCCAAAACATGAAGATTTAGCCAATTTATAGGTTGAATCAATGACCACATACAGTGATGTTTAGTAGTATTATTATGAACACTTGACCATAGCTGCATGGTAATAAAGCAGGGGGTACCGTAGTCAATTAATCGGTTGTGTCGTTGTTGTGAGCACAAAAATCGCCATGTCTCGAGATGTAGGCGTCTAAGCGACTCGTAAGCTCAACGAATCAATCGAATTTGGTGAAAAACTGGCTTCAGTGTGCGTCAAATCGAGGGATACAGTCCACGAGCCTCACAAATAGTGCCTTTTTGTTGGCCACCGTAGCCACGCCCATCGACAGTGCCCACAATGCATAATGCATGATGCATGCTCACTGTGCTTTCTGCTCATGCGCATAACTAAGTGGCCAAGCGTATGACTGGTAAAGATCGTCGAAGTTCTAAATAATGCTATAGTTGACTGAAATCTGAAGCCCTATGGAACCAATCATATACATGTAAGATATTGCTATACTATTTAATATTATAGCCATGCACCGAAAGTAAATCTATAAATTGCGCAATATGCGCGCGGGGTATGTGCTCTACAGAGCTCTAGTTACTCATGCAACTGATTGACATACTACACCAGCCCTATGCCTTTATGCTTTCAAAGAGATCTTAGCTTGACTTTTGTGAAGGCTCGACCCGTACAGATGATTTTCATCACCACTAGTACTTATACCCCTTGAGCTTCATTGACTACTACTTTAACACATACTTTCTGATTGGTATCATTACATCCCGAGTCCCAATTCCAAAAAAGAGAACTCAGCTGACCGATGAGTAATTGATGACGAAAGTAATGATGAAATGATGATGAAATTCATGATGAAACCTATGATGTAATTGCTATGAAGACTGTTTCAAAATGTTTAGCACGCATGAAAGCTTGTCGGGGCCCACAATTAGAACCTAGCGTAGAAGAGATTATGGACTATCGATGAGATATGGCGATTCTCTTAGTTTGCTTTCTTTGGTGAGCTAGCACTCGGGGGGGATTTCCCTATTCAGTCTGGCACATGGCAGGTGGAGGTCACGTCCAGGTCAACCGGCTCAAGCCACGCGCCCCAATAGCTATACGTGTATATAGAGCATGCGCAGTTTGTCGATGTGTCCTAGTTGGAATTATGGCGGCGTACAGGTAGCGAGGGACTCGGGATGTAGTCTAAATTGTTCATTACATCCCATGTCCCAATCAACAAAAAAAATTCGGCCAACCTATGATGAAATTATGATGAAATGATGATGAAATGATGATGAAACCTATGATGTAATTGCTGTGAAGACTGTTTCAAAATGTTTAGCTCGAATGAAAGGCTATTGGGACCCAGAATTCGAACCTAGCGTAGAAAAGATCATGGACTATCGATGATATTTTATGGCGATTCTCTCAGTTTGCTTTCTTTGGTGAGCTCGTACACAGGGGGGATTTCCCTATTCAGTCTAGCACATGGCAGGTGAAGGTCATGTTCAGGTCAACCGGCTCAAGCTGCACGCCCCAACAGTATTCAGTATGGAGCATGTGCAGTTTGTCAATGAGCTAAGGTCGATAAAAGGCGGCGTACAGTAGCGCGGTGTAATACTTTTCATGAGGGATGAGGCATGTAGTAAGTTTTTCATTACATCCCGAGTCCCAATCAACAAAAACAATTTGGCCAACCGATGAGTGATTATGATAAAACCTATGATGAAACTTATGATGTAATTGTTATGAATATTGCTTCAAAATGTTTAGCGCGCATGAAAGGTTGTTGGGACCTAGAATTCGAACCTAGCGTGGAAGAGATCGTGGACTATCGATGAGATATAGAGATTCTCTCTGTTCACTTTCTTTGGCGAGTTCGCACTCTGGGGGGATTTCACTATAGTCTAGCAGGTAGAGGTCGCGTCCGGGTCAACCGGCTCAAGCCGCGTGCCCCAATATACGCATATACGGAGCATGCGCAGTCTGTCAATGTGAGATATGGCGATTCTCTCAGTTCGCTTTCTTTAGCGAGCGCACACTCGGGGGAGGGGGGATTTCCCTATTCAGTCTAGCACACGGTAGGTGGAGGTCACATCCGGGTCAACCGGCTCAAGCCACACGCCCCAATATACGCGTATATGGAACATGCGCAGTTTGTCGATGTGTCCTAGTTCGAATTATGGCGGCATACAGTAGCGTGGTGTAGAATATTTTTCATGAAGGACGAGGGATGTAGTAAAGTGTTTCATATTACATCCCGAGTCCCAATTAACAAAAACAAAAATGGCTCTTGCTATAATGAAATTATGATAAAATTTATGATGAAATCTATGATGTAATTGCTGTGAAGACTGTTTCAAAATGTTGAATGCTTGTTGGGGCCCAGAATTCGAACCTAGCATAGAAGAGATCGTGGACTATCGGTTAGATATGGTGATTCTCTCAGTTCGCTTTCTTTGGTGAGCTCACACTCGGGGAGATTTCCATGTTCAGTCTAGCACATGGCAGGTGGAGGTCACGTCTGAGTCAACCGGCTCAAGCCGTGCGCCCCAATATATGCATATATGGAGCATGCGCAGTTTGTCGATGTGTCCTAGTTCGAATTATGGTGGTATACAGTAGTGCAGTGTAATACTTTTCATGAGGAATGAGGGATGTAGTCTAAGTTTTTCTTTACATCCCGAGTCCCAATCAACAAAAAACAATTCGGCCAACCGACGAGGTAATTATAATGAAACCGATGATGAAATGATGATGAAATATATGATGAAGTTGCTGTGAAATTGTTTCAAAATGTTTAGCGTGCATGAAAGGTTGTTGGGACCCAGAATTTGAACCTAGCATAGAAGAGATCATGGACTATCGATGATATATTATACGTATATACGGGGCATGCGCAATTTGTCGAGGTGTTCTAATTTGAATTATGGCGGCATAAGGGACGAGGGATGTAGTCTAAGTTTTTCATTACGTCCCGAGTCCCAATTCACAAATTGATTCGGCCGACCGATGAGGTAATTATGATGAAACCTATGATGAAATTATGATGAAATTGTGGTGAAAACTTCTTCGAAATGTTTAGCTCGCATAACAGGGTGTTGGGACCCAGAATTCGAACCTAGCGTAGAAGAGATCGTGGACTATCGATATATGGCGATTCTCTCAGTTCGCTTTCTTTGGCGAGCTCGCACTCTGGGGGATTTCCCTATTCAGTCTAGCATATGGCAGTGGAGGTCACGTCCGGGTCAACCGGCTCAAGCCGCGCGCCCCAATATACGCGTATACGGAGCATGCGCAGTTTGTTGATGTGTCCTTATAGTTCGAATTATGGTGCGTACTGTAGCACGATGCAATACTTTTCATGAGCGACTCGGGATGTAGTCTAAGTTGTTCATTATATCCCCAGTAGCAATTTACTTTTCTGTGGTTATGAGGTAATTATGGTGTAATTATTAGGTAATCTCTTAGGTAATCTGTGAGGTAATTATGAGAAAATTCAGGGTCTCTATGGAGTCTATCTGAGATTTGGAGATCAGTAAGTATGTCACTAACGCACGTATCGAGCGAATACCTTACAAGCTGCGTGCTGTTTTCTCTAAAAAGTATGGCTGGTTGAACTTCTTGGCTTACTAGCTAGCGTGAGCTATAATATAGCACACGGTCCACGATCTGACTAATCTAACTTTGGAAGCTGTTCTGCACTGTCGAAGTCTTTTCTGTGTTTGAAGCATCGAGATTTGTCACTTTCGAGGTCGAGCATCTGTCTCAGACTCCATCTCCGTGATTGGGGCATCGAATGTGCGCACTGTGTCGACGACCCCTTACCATATACACCCCTAACTGCTTCACAGAGGACTGTCAGTCTATATGCCGCTGGTACTCTGACCAGAGTAGTTGTTTGGTGGAAGTCCCAGGTTGGGGAGAATCCTAGGATCCACCAGCCTCCTCCTGGTAACAGGCATGCAGCTAGCCGGTTACCAGAGTGAGTTACGGCTTGGGGCCCATAATATACGTCAGAGGTGGGCCTACCACGACCTCTGACGCCATTCCCCATGCCAGGACATGAGTCCTGTGCCCCAAGCAAGTTTTCAAGAAGATCAAATTATGAATTCAGCACAATAATAATATTATTATCATCATCGCCTTATGTGGGCGGGGCTCCCCTCTATAGAGTCCGTAAATTATTCGGGAACCCCGGCAAGAACTCGTGTATAGTTGGCCAACTCCGATCTCGGGATTCTGACGTAGCGAAGATAGGCCGAGCTCTCCCATCTCCTGAGTGTCTTGATGAGACTGTCTTCCAGTCCTCTAGCCGCTGCCGTGGTCGCAGCCCCGATTCTGAAGCTGTGGCTATTAAATAATGCGGGGTCTACTCCTGCAGAGCCAAGTGCCCTACGGACCTCCTCCACGAAGCGATCACGTGTCAGAAACGAATTATCCGGATAGACGAACAATGGTCCTGCTGAGGATCCTCTGACAACCAGGTAACTCATCATTGATGAAACCGGACATAATATTTTGTCCGTCTTTCCCAAAACTAGGGTCATGCCTTTCCTCAACTGGTCTGTCTCAGACTGCCTCAGAGTGACGTACATAACAGATGGACGTTGCGGATTGTCTACCGATATGTCTCGTGGAGAGAGGTGGATGTCGTCATCGAAGGTATTCACCCCGGGGGAAGTGAATTCCCCCACCCTTAGAAATCCGAAGAAAGCTAAGCATGCTGCCGCCCAAAACATCTTAGCTTTTGCTATCTCGGTGGGCTTGAGGTGACTCCAGAATGAAAACATTCTCAGCAGAAGTGACGGGGTAATGGGTTGCCTCTGAACTCCATGTTGACCCGATTTTTCCCTCTTTACTCCTTGTAGGATGTACTCCAGCCGGGACATTGCTGGTACGCCCGGGTTGCCTAAGCCACAGGCGATCTGATGATGCCGTACTGCTGCCAGATAGCATCTGATGGTTGAAAATGATAGTCCATCTCTGGCCAACATAGATACAAAAGCTGAGAGCTTCGCTTCCGTTACAGGGAGAGGAGTGACCTTACATAAGCTGCAGCACTGTATGTAACGTTTCGTTCCTGATGTATAGGTTCTTGTGGAGGATGCCGCCAGCCCCCTTGAGAAATAATGCTCAGCTGCCATCTGCAGGCTCTGCCACATCTTATCTTTGAATCATAAAGGTAGACAAATATATAATAATCTAGATCACGTGATACTATTACATGTATACAATCATTGTACTTATAACTACACAGTCATGACAAATGCTTTTGACCAGTCAGCTGAGAGCCAATTGGGGGTGCGGCCGACTAGTACTTCAAGGAGATCCCTAGAGATGGTGGAAGAGTCAGGTGAAGCTTCCTTTACCTCATTCATAAACACTTGGGTATTATCCCGAGAGAGGGCATCTGCTGCTGTGTTCTTCCATCCTGCTAGATGAACTGCCGATAGAGTGATACTGTGCTTGGCACAGATGAAGAGGACACCTCAGGAGATGCATTGCTAGTGGATGAGAGCTCGATCTCCTGTTGATCATTGCGACTGCAGCTGCATTGTCACAGTGACAACGAATGTGTTTATGCTGCATAGACTCTGCCCAGATAGCGCAAGAGATGATAATTGGTAATAGCTCTTTAACAGAGATGTGAGCATCACTTATTGCAGGGCATGATTTCCATGACAGGTTAAACCACTTACTGCCACAGAAAGCACCACATCCCCACGATCCGGAAGCGTCAGTCGTAAGATGCTGATCAACTGGAAGCCTGCAAAGGGAGGTTACAAGAGATACTCCATTCCACCTGTCCAGAAACAGGGCCCACCATGTAATATCGCTTCTGAACTCTGTATTGAGCCGAAGTGGGGCGTCCAGATGTACCTGCCTCTTTGATGTATCTATCATACGTCGGAGGAAGGTACGGCCTGGCTTGATCACTGTGCTTGCATGCTGTAGGTATCCAATGAGGGAAAGGAGCTGACGTTTGGTACACGATTTCTTCCCTTGCCACGCCTGAATGAGAGATCTTAGATGAAGTAATTTCTCTCGAGGCAGTCGAAGCTCCATAGAATCAGTATCAATGAGGATACCAAGGAAGTCTATGACAGTAGTAGGGCCAAAGACTTTCTCTTGCATTACTGGAAAACCGACATCCTGGCAGAGTTGCAGAGATAGGTCCAAGGACCTCTGGCATACTTCTGTATGTGGGCTACCTCCAAGTAGGAAGTCGTCGAGGTAATGTATTATTAATTGCAGGGTAACTCCCTGGGCTGACATGACTAAGTCCGCTGGTGCGTGACCAGAGTTATATGTTGGTGGAAGCCCCTAAGCAGTGAGCTGTCTGCCGGCCGGACCTCCACCCTACCACTCAGCCACCGGTTGGGGGCGAGAGGAGTCCTCCCGTCCCCCCCGATCCCGGTGCGGCAGGAGGCACCTCACAATGATGGAGGCTTGGGGTCCATAATCCCAGGGGGCGTGGCGTCACTTCCCCCGCATCCAGCACAAAGCAAAGGGCTAATCACGCCGAGGGAATCGGCGGAGAGTAACAAAAACAATAACCAAACAAAAACTAACAATCAGACAAACAACCAGGACGAACTACAACTATACAAACAAACAGGTAACACACATGCACATATATTCACATAGAGAGCGGAGGGAGGGTGGGGTGACAAGTTAGTGGCTCGATCCGCAGTTGACCCTCCTGCTCATACGCTGAGCTGTTACTCCACCTAAATGCACGTTCTGGATCTGCTAGCAACCGTTTAAATACACTGAGCTCCTTCCAGCCCTGCCAACCAGTTTCGGCCTGTGAGAGGGGCGCCTATGCTTGTACTATTATCATTATTAGTGATGAATAGTATCTTGTTTACTAATGCATCATGTATGTTTTGGCAACCCTTAATTACATGCGTGCGCGAGGCGCACGCATGCGCAGTGCGCCTGCGCGCGCAGGGCGGGGACTTCCTGCGCAATTAACCTGCTTTAAATGTGACCATTAAAACCTCATTTAATTGCAGGGTAACTCCCTGGGCTGACATGACTAAGTCCGCTGGTGCGTGACCAGAGTTATATGTTGGTGGAAGCCCCTAAGCAGTGAGCTGTCTGCCGGCCGGACCTCCACCCTACCACTCAGCCACCGGTTGGGGGCGAGAGGAGTCCTCCCGTCCCCCCCGATCCCGGTGCGGCAGGAGGCACCTCACAATGATGGAGGCTTGGGGTCCATAATCCCAGGGGGCGTGGCGTCACTTCCCCCGCATCCAAGATAATCCCAATCCCCCCAAGCCGAAGATTATTAAGTAGGTTGTAACATGCAGAATACAGTTGCAGTATTAATATAGTCACAGGTAGCTTAGCAAGTAAGCATGAGTGTATAAGTAGCTAATTCCTCCCGAGGGATCTTAATATATCTGTGATATGCATCACTTTCCCATCTACCCAGGGTCTTTATCACACTGTCCTCCATACCGTTGGCTGCTGCTGTGGATGCTGCTCCAATCCGGAAGCTGTGTCCATTGAAGTTGGATGCATCTGCTCCCACGAGCTCCAATGCTTGCTTGACTTCCTTCACAAAGTGAGCTCTCGTCAGGAACTGACCATCGCCCCACACAAAGAGGGGACCTGGAGCCATACCCCTCACCACCAGGTAGCTCAGTAGTGCGGATACTGGGCATAATGGAGTCTTATTTGTCCGACCCAGAACGATTGTGATGCCTTTCCTCAACTGATCCGTCTTTGACTGCTTCAGAGTAATGAACACCATTGTCGGGGCATCAAGACGATCCACCGAGATATCAGATACTGAAAGGTGGATCTTCTCCTCGAACTGAGCGACCCCAGGGGTTGTGAACTCCCCAACTCGCAGAAAGGCGAAAAATGCCAGGCATGAAGCAGCCCATAGCATTTTGGAGTTTCTTATGTTTGATTGCCTCTCCCACACTGAGAACAGCCGACTGAGGAGTGCCGGAGTAATCGGCTGGCGTTCCTTCCTGGGATTAGACTTGAGGGCACCATCTCTCCTTATCCCCTTCATGATGTAGTCTAAGCGCACCATCCGTGAGATACCGGGGTCCCCCTGACCATTCTTGATCTGGTAATGCCGTATTGCAGCTAGGTAAACTTTCAGTGAAGCGTAGGACACGCCCTCTTTGGCCAGAGAGGCTACAAACGCAGCCAGGGTGTCCTCTGATATCGGGAGAACTGGGCGATTGAGCCTCATGCAGAATCCCGTGTACCTCCTGATGCCAGACTGATATGATTTCAGTGTGGACTTCGCTAACCCCTTTGTAAAGTATTCCTCTGCACTTGCTTGGTATTGCTCCCACTCTGCAGAGACGTTTGCTGGTAATGCAAATGGAAGATATCATGAACACAATGATTGGCAATGTCTACAATCATAACATTATTAAGTTATACAACACTGACCGATACAGGAACATTCATGATGCTAGTGCCTGGCATTAGTTACATATCCAAAATCTAAATGCAGGCCCGGAAAGCACTGGACCACTCCGCTGACAACCAGTTAGGACTTTGGTTGAACAGAATCTCAATCAGAGCCGGCGGTATTACTGAGGGGGCTTCATGAGCAGCAGGAACTTTTAGGAAGAAAGCCGACAAATTGTTCCTGGATAGGGCATCAGCTGCTTCGTTCGTGACTCCTGCTATGTGCTCCGCAGACAAGGTGATGTTAGATCGTGCGCATATGAAGAAGAGACATCGGAGCAGGTGCATTGCAGTCGGATGCTTGCTTGTGTGCTTGTTTATCATAACAACCACCGCTGCATTGTCGCACAAACATCGGATGTGACGGCCGGTCATGTCGCTCCCCCATATGGCGCACGAGACAACAATTGGCAGTAGCTCTTGCACACTAATGTGCACCTCTGCCCAAGATGGGCAAGAGGACCAAGGAAGGGCAAACCACTTATTGCCAAGATAGGCTCCACATCCCCAGGAACCAGAGGCGTCAGAGACCAGTCTGGCATCAATGGGGCGTCTGCAGAGAGTTGAAATCACAGATACACCGTTCCATGCGTCAAGAAATGTTGCCCACCATTGAATATCTGCTCGGAATTCCGCATTAAGCCGTAAGTGACCATCCATATGGACTTGTCGTTTTGAGAGATCGATCATACGGCGCAGGAAGGTACGCCCTGGTTTTACCACCGAGCTAGCATGCTGCAAGTTACCAATGAGTGAGAGAAGATGACGCTTTGTACAACTCTTCTTCGTTCTCCAGGAAAGAATCGTCTGCCTAATGCGAGACAGTTTCTCGGCAGGTAATCTGATTTCCATAGATACTGTATCAATAATGAAACCCAGGAAATCTAGCACCGTAGCCGGCCCGAGAACTTTTTCTTGCATGACCGGGAAGCCGACTGTCCGACATAGACGTAGACCATGGTCCAAGGCCCTGCTGCAAGCTTCTGAGCCAGGACGTCCACCGAACAAGAAGTCGTCCAAGTAGTGGATGAGCGCCGCCTTCATTGACCATTACCCACTCCAGGGCATCAGCCACTGCGTTAAACAGCTTCGGGGCTGATCGGAGACCAAATGGTAGACAGGTGTCCACAAATGTTTCCCCCTGCCACTGAATGCCCAGTAGGTGACGATCACTGGGATGCACGGGCACGTTGCGGTATGCCGACTTTATATCGAGCTTTGCCAGCAGTGTGCCCCGCCCTGCTTCAAAGACATATGCTGCTGCATCATCCACTGATTTGTACGAGAGAGAGCAAAACTCAGTGCTGATAAAATCATTGATACTTGCTCCTTTGGGTGACGACAGATCCACTATCAATCGCCATTTTCCTGGCTGGTGCTTTTTAGGGATAACCCCCAGCTTAGAAACGTGGACGAGACTTGCCAGCGGTGGCTGAACTTTCATAAGGCGACCGTACTCCAACTCTTCCTTCAAATACTTATTAACAACACTGGAATTGTTATAGGCTGCTAACATATTCCGTGTGGTTGAACGAAGGTCAGACCTATTTGCACTGCAACCGATGCGGGAGCCCCTCTGGATGCCATTGACGATGAAGTTGGCGTATTGCCTATCTGGGTGTGTAGCTAGGAGACGTTCCCAGACTCTGGCTTCCAGCGGGGAGGTTATATGACCGCAATTGCTAGGTAGTGATACTTCGTAATGTGCAGCTGCTTTCAAGGCTAGCAAGTCTTCAGTATAACGGTAGAGACCATCTGAGACATCACCAGCTGTAACGGTGCATGCACAAGTATACCGCAAGAGTAGCTTAATACTCATAAACTGCTGTATTCACTTATTATAAGTATGCACGCATGCGTGCAGCGAGAACATTATAATAAAGCAATATTTTATATGAGTTCAGCTACATAAACAATCAGATATCATTGTTATGATGAATGTAGCTGCTATATAGTTCATGAGAATAGCTCTCCAGCTATATTAACCCCAGGGGTTAAGAGGTAGTTGGGACGAATGAGGCCTTACAGTCCACCATGCGATGATCCTGTCCGCAACGGATACACTTATGCTCCCGATCGCATGGCTTTGGGTGGCGGAAGCACTGCCCCTCATTATACGAGAAACAGATCTTCGAGGCCTGCGAAGTTGGCGTGCCCTCACGCCGAAACCGCTTCCGGGGCGGCCCCGATTGCCTCCCGGTGTTTGCATCTGACTGCCGGATCCGAGGTGGCGGCTCCTGAGCTGCAGCTGGCTCCAACGTGGACAGGGCACATTCCGACTTGCCATGATCCGGAGCCATGCACCTCGGGCACGTGAGAGCCTCCACCCGCTGGCTCAGAAACGACAAGCTGTAGAACATTGGATGTAACATAGACCAGCTGGTGCCTGGGTCCTTCTCGACGTGCTCACGGAATAGCTTATCGTAACTGAGCCAACCTTTGCAGCCAAAGCGGAGAGCTTCAATGAGGATGGTAGCGTGATAAGCTAGCAGCTCCTGGAACTTCTCAGGATGTTCCCTCGAGATTATGGCCGTAAATGTGGAGAAGGAGACGGACCATGCTACCAGACCTTTCCAGTCCTCGGTTAGCTCTCTCTTCTTGGGAGCTTTGGATGAGCACGCCTTTTGCGCCTCCCCCGAGCGGCGGGCCAGTTCAAGATTGTCGGGGAGTAGCTCGGCCATGCTAACGAATTCCCACTTCAGAATCTTAGCGACCAGCTTTTGCGGGATCAGTGGGAAGCCGTGCCCAAGAGAGAACTCTGTCGACTGAGTCTGAGTGGAGTTAGAAGAGACTCCCGATTGGGTACCGGCGAGGGTGGACTGCGTAGCTCCAGATGAGACAACCTTGCAAGGATCGCTCCCGCTAGCTGACGACTTTGAGCCGGCGATAGTAGTGAGGGGATCCTCCCCTCCCGGGACGAGTGGAAGCTGCAGAGAGGCCAACTCTGAGGGGTTCGGCATGTCCCCAAGCGGGGATGTTCCTGCAGCCAGGATATATAAACCGAATATATAACTTAACGGCTCGCGCCGAGGCTACAGACCATTACTGGCGTGATAGATAACTTACCGCTGGAACTAGAAGCGGTCCTGGACGACGCCGACCCTGCCGATCCTTCCGGCGAGACTACTGTGAGAAGCCTACGAATGACCTCCGGGTTAGCCAGTGCCTCCAACACAGCTGTAGTAACGGCTTCCTGGTTTACTTCCGCTACACCTCGAGCTGCGTCTGACGGACCATCATCTCGCCTAGGAGGACCATCGTTGCGATGGTCATCTCCGTCGACTCCCTCTGGATCCTCAGGAGGAGGTGGGGGAGAAGGGTCGGTGGGCGGCAAGGAGCTTTGCTCAGCACTAGTGTCCGTAGTGCGGGCTCGACTACGTCGCGACGACATCTTTTCTTAGTGACAAGTTAGTGGCTCGATCCGCAGTTGACCCTCCTGCTCATACGCTGAGCTGTTACTCCACCTAAATGCACGTTCTGGATCTGCTAGCAACCGTTTAAATACACTGAGCTCCTTCCAGCCCTGCCAACCAGTTTCGGCCTGTGAGAGGGGCGCCTATGCTTGTACTATTATCATTATTAGTGATGAATAGTATCTTGTTTACTAATGCATCATGTATGTTTTGGCGACCCTTAATTACATGCGTGCGCGAGGCGCACGCATGCGCAGTGCGCCTGCGCGCGCAGGGCGGGGACTTCCTGCGCAATTAACCTGCTTTAAATGTGACCATTAAAACCTCATTAAACTCAACAAAGGATGCCCCTTGATGAGCGATAATCCATTCAAGTGCATCAGCTGTCGCGTTGAATATTTTGGGAGCTGACCGCAACCCGAAAGGAAGACAAGCGTCTACAAAGACGGAATCTTGCCACCGCATTCCTAGCAAGTGTCTATCCCCTGGATGGACTGGGATATTTCTATAGGCACTTTTAATGTCTAGTTTTGCTAGCAGAGTGCCTTGACCAGATCTGAGTACAAACTCTGCTGCATCATCCACTGATGCATACTTCAATGAGCAGACACTTGTGTCAATGAAGTCATTGACGCTTGCCCCGTCTGGAGAAGACAAGTCCACGATCAGCCGCCACTTTCCAGGTTGACGCTTCTTGGGAATGACTCCAAATCTTGAGAGGTGTACATTAGCGCACCACCTGGGAGGAACCGGGACTATGCGACCTGCCTGTAATTCATTTTGGAGGTATTCCTGGACCACCTTCGGGTGCCTCTCTGCACCCAACATATTGCTGGCTGATGAACGAAGGCCCATTGAATTGTGACAACCGATGTGGAAGCCATCGCGGATTCCATCAAGAAGATACCCAACAAATCTCTATCCGGGTGGTCTTGAAGGTGCTTTTCCCACACCTCTGCTTGCAGAGGGGACACTATGCGTGAGCACTCAGTAGGTAACTGGACCAATGAGGGAACCGCTGCCCGAAGGCTCAGAAGATCATTAGTGTAACTATATCTCCCGTCTGGAGTGATATTCCCTATTGATTGTGTATGCAAATCCATAGAGACAACCATAATGTTCAGATAAAGCAAGAATATGTTTATTGATAGAACATGCAAGGCTGACTGAGCAGCTCATAATTACCAACAAGGCAAGGCTGACCGAGCAGCTCACAACTAGCAAAAAAAAAAAAGAAAAATCACAGTGAGGATTCTACACATTGTAGCAAGTCAGTTGATCTGTGCTAATCCTTGAGAGTGACAGTTGCAGTGCATCCACTCAGCTGGTGCTCACCTCCACACCTGATACATTGGTGACGACGAGGGCACTCCTTAGGATATCTCGAACACTGTCCCTCATTCCAGGAGAAACAGAAACTCGAGGACTCCGATCCCGGCACGGAATTAGGGGTGCCTTCTCTCTTCGCACGCTTCCTCGGAGGGGCAGACTTCTGTCCCGACTGCTGTTGTCGGAATCGAGGCTCCTGGACACGAGAATAGGAAGCCGAAGGAGTCGAAGGAGGAGTAAGCAGCTGGGGCTGATCCAGAGAATTTAGTGCACATTCATGCAGAGAGTGATCTGGAGCCATGCACTTTGTGCATGTTCTAGCTTCCACCTTCTGGTTGAGATAAGTTAGACTATAGAACATGGGATTGATGGTAGACCAATCCGTGTCAGGATGCTTTGCGACATTCTCTCGAAACATCTTATCATATGGTAGCCATCCTCTACCATTAAACCGTAGAGCTTCAATGACGATTGTTGCCTGGTATGCCAGCAGCTCCTTGACTTTGTGTGGGTGCTTTTGCCTGATAATGGCCGCAAAGGTGGAAAAGCATACTGACCACGCCATAAGGCCATTCTGATCGTGGGACAGCTCTCGTCTTCGTACAGTCCTCGACGAGCAGGAGCTAACGTTGGGAGATTCAGAGGAGCGTCTGGCCAACTCCAAGTTATCTGGCAATAGTTCAGCCATGCCTATGTACTGCCAGCTCTGAATTTTCTGCACCAACTTCGCTGGGATTAGAGGAAAGCCCTGACCGAGAGAGAAGGCCTGAGACTTTTCCCCTTCACTGGTAGAAGCACCTTCGCTCGAGGGAGTCAAACTGTCACCAGCCCCTGAGGGGGTAACTCCCGAGCTAGCAGTGAGCAGCGGGGACTCATTGGACTGTGAGACTTGTAGACCAAGTGAGCTCAGTTCCGATGAGGACGGCATAGCCCCTAGAGGGGATGCTCCTGAAGAGTGAGGGTGGGGTAGGGTAGGGGAATACTTGTGAAATAAGGGCGCCAGTGCATGCATATAGAATAAAAACCGAAGCATAAGAGGCATTTGAGAAGGATGCTCCTACAACAGCCACCAGCCGCGCTGGAAGCCCCCCCCCCCAAGCTACATAGTACATGGCTAAAGCCTAAACATAAACTAACTTGAAGAAAATGAGAACCATGAACTCTTACCGGTACCAGCGGTGCCGCCAGATCCAGACGGGCCAGGGGCGGTGGAAGCTGCTTCCCCCTGAGCCGTTGCTCCACCCGAAACGGTTCCCAGACCGGCCGCCGCCTCCGTGGTACCACCCGGAGTGGATGGGACAGTTGATGCTGCAGCAACCGCAGTTCCAAACTGCCGGATGACTTCCGGGTCCGCGAGAACCTCCAGAACGGCCGTCCTTATTGCTGTAGCACTGGTTTCACCGCCGGAACCACCTGGAGCTTGCGGAGTTGTCACCATTTGTTCTGTAGCACCATCCCCCGACGAGCCAGCTGCTTCGCCGCTACTCGCGCTAGTCGATCCACTAGCGGTGTTGCTAGCACTGCGGGACGATCTGGAACGGTGTGCCATCTGAAAGTTGCTCCTCTGTTCACGAACGTTCTGCTGATCGATAGTTACTTCTCAGTGCTGCTCTCATGTGTCTCTAGCTCATCGTGAGTCAGCTATAAATAGGCGAGGATGCAGCCCTGGCAGGTGCATGGCTACTTCCTGCCAGACTGGTTTGGACTGGCTGCTACATGTTTCTCACAACCTTGCAAGGGCTGCCTGTAGGGCAGCAGCCCTTACAAGGTGTATGATGTGTACCTCTCAATTAACCTACTTTAATGACTCATTAAACTTCATTTACTTTACCCCCTTGCGCATGCGCGCGGGGTAATAACATAGCTAGGCCTAAAAAGCTACCTTGAGAGTGAATAAAGCATGAGTTGCTAGTTGTCCAATGATGTATTATAATTGTGTAGCTAGCTAGTCTACATGCATGCCTTGGCATCATGAGTCCAAGTTACTTTAAGATACAGTCTTAAAAGAGTCTTAGCAATCTGAAAAAAGTCTGAAGTTGAAATTGTACTTTAAGATGTAATCTTAAAAGAGTCTTAGCGATCTGAAAAAGTCTGAAGTTGAAAATGGTACTTAAAGATGTAGTCTTAAAAGAGTCTTAGCATTGCTGTATAAATCTGAAGAAGTTTGAATGGCAAGCATATGAAAAGTATCTGAGTACGAGTGCGCACGCGTTCCGCGGTGATCAATGAAGGCCTCTGAACAGCGTGGGCACGCATTTAATGTGATCACTATTACAAAAGGTCAGGAGGTCATCCCGTATTCTTTACACACATTGACCGTTTCACTTATTAGCACATGGTAGGTAATAGTGTACGGACACTTTTACGGTAAATTATACAGAAAATATAGCGCATGCACATGCAGTGGATACCAGACCTTCTTTCCACCTCCCCGCTCAGAAGGCCTGGGGACGAGGCTACCCACAAACATACAAGAATATAATATACATACTAGTGGTGATGAAACTTGATCATCTGTGCAGGGCGAGCCTTAGCGAAAGTCAAGATTTCTTCGAAAGTACGCAGGCATGACCAAACTATAACAGTATGTCAGTCAGCCAAGTAATAGCATAGCTAGGCCTGAGAAGCTACCACAAGAGTACCATGAAAGTACCATAGCCTTCTAGTAGTGTCAGAGTGAATAGCGTAGTGTGCATGCTAGCTATGACCATCATGAGTCCAAGTACCTGTATCTGAGAAAGGGGACAAGCTTCCACATGCAGTGAGTCACCTTCATGCTTAAAGCTTTACTGAAGTATATCTACGAGTGATATCATTAAGGTATCACCAAAGTGCGTGGGCGTGAGGTGGGGGATATGACACCTAAACCACATCAAAGTCATTAGTGAGGTGCATGTTGTGTGACCACGCCCTTTTAATTGCCCAGGTCTCAGGGGTGTGGCTGCTAGAGCCGGAAGTGTTCATTAAATATCCTCAAATGGACCGGAAGCCGAGACAAAAGAGAGGGGCCAGGCCAGCCCAAAACAGCACCACCCTGTGCCTCAAGGACCACGATTCTCAATCATGTGCCGACTGGCCACCGGATGTCCACCGGAAGCCCATAATCAATCCCAACTAAAACACACAGCTTCCTCAAGGTCAAAACACACACACACTTCAAGGCCATTCTGCCACACTGCCCACACAAGAGTTCACCTCATTTCCTGTGTGGGCGGGGTAACAATACATCATCGCAACCACATCTGCTTCAAACCATCGTCAGTGGTTGTGATTATCTCTTATCCCTAAAAATCTTGTTTGTGTACTTTTTGGCATTGCCATCCCTACTTCATCCTTCAATTTTATATATATACACACTGATTGAATTTAAGTGTCATGATAGCGCGTTGTCTATAGTTTTATAGTTCCTGCACTACCAGTATTGCTATAGGAAAAGTCGACCTGTTCAAGTTCTTGGAGATCACCCTTTTATCCCTGGCATATTGAGAGTCAGCCATCTTATACTAACAGTTGTTTTTTTTTACAGGTGAGAGCTGCTTAATGTAATAGTAGGCTGATGATAATAATACATAAGATCACGTTTTCATAATTAACTCAGCTCATGAGAATTCCGTGCGTTAATTTTGTTCAGTAACTGCACATGCTGCATGACAGCCGTATATATATAGTACATAATAGATCTCCATCTTGTTACTGCTCCTAATTTATCGACTTAGTTATATGTTCCTGCAATTAGCTAAATTTCCTCAACATGGGATTTCATAATGATCACTGATATTATGTTTGTAGAACATCTGTGAATAGATAATTTCAGTATCATACGTGACCAGGCTACCTATTGTAGAATGCAATGCATAATAGCAACTGCCTCACTATATAGCTATGTCTGAGTCATTAAATTAATTTGAAGCTCAATGACAAGCCATTGGATGAGCCTTAATATACTTGTGCTGAATAGGATAATAGCTATATAGTGATAATATATTCCACAGCAGATTTTCAACAGTCCATCATTAGGTAGCTGGTTTTCTGAAAATGGATTTTCTGAGGTTGAGTTTAATCCTGCATCTACTGAGTATGTGCTATTGTATAGTTAGTGGAATAAGTAACGAGTCAGTTTTAGTGGTAGCATTACCTCATGTAAGTAGTCATGGAATAAGTGTAAGCTGGGAGAGAGGACAGGAGATTCTACCTGGTGCGCTTGCCGCAGTTGACTGCATAAATAATGAGCACTCTGGTATTCCAAGTAAGAAGCTGACATTGCTTGTCGTTGATAGTGGTCTAGTAATGAGCTCTGACTCTCCATATTCTGGTAACATGTTGGAAGTATTTGTTAATCTTACCTCACACAATGCAAGCATAGTGGGTGTAGTTGGAATTTTGCACCCCGAATTGCTTGCTATTTTGCAATCATTTCAGCTACGCATAGCTTCTTTAGTTTATTTTAGTGGAGTTCCATCAGCTCCAAATGTTATTCATATGACAGCATCCAGCTCAACTGTCATCGACTCATTTCTCGCATTCATGAAAGTGAATAGCCAAGCTAGAATTGGTATCATAACTGAAATAAACAACTCATTTCATTTACGGTTTCTTCATGACATCCTCTTGAAGGTAAATGTGTCATTCAGCATTCCCATTGTATTGGGCCATCATCAAGAGTCCCTTGCGAGTATTATTAACACCGTTGCATCGTCTAATGTCTACATCATTGTGCTAAATGTCAGCCCCTTCCTTGTACCGACAATTGTGTATGAGGCTTACAAACACGAGCTTACTTGGCCAAAATATGCCTGGATTTTGCACAGCTATCGATTCGATGACATACCTCACACGTTCAACGTTGAATGTAGCATCAGTATTTGCGACATCTTGGAGGGAATATTTGTATTTCAATTGATCCAGGAAGAAATAAGTTATGAAAGATATGTCAATATTGATATGGGGCAACCAAACCCTTATGCCTACCTACTGCACAATGCAGTTTGGATACTGACTGAAACTGCAAACTTGTCAGTTACAAGTCCCCAGTGGATTAGTACTGTATCCTCTATTTCGGAACATATTTATATGTATCAAGTTCTTAATTGCACATCCAGTCATGTAGGAGTCTACAATAGCTATTCAGGAATGTTGGAAAATTTTACAATCGACACGTTTATAGGCACAAATCTGCCAGTTTTCAGAATATTACCATCACCATATCTCCTTTCACTGCCTGCTCTTTGCTTTGTACTAAACACTGTCTTGTTGATTTTATTCATCTATTTTCGCAACGAACCCAGTGTTAAATCCACTAGTGTCTGCTTAAGCTTACTAATTTTCACTGGCTGTTATCTTCTCACTGTGTATAGTGTCGTACTAATAGCAGATATACCACCAAAGATTGATGTGTGTATGGTTATTGCGTGGCTTAGTGGACTTGGAATCTCGATACCACTCATTCTGACTACCCTTTTGGTTAAAATGCTCCGTGTCTATCGCATATTTACCCTATATAAAAGGGTTAAGCCAAAAGCTCACACATCTGAATGTGCACACTTTCTGTATACTGTTGCCATTCTTTCACCTAATATTGCAGTGCTGATATTTTGGACACTAATTGATCCAAGTTATACTGAGAATACATACGTAGAGCATCCTGGATTTGTCATCAATGAACAGCGATGTAAAAGTGATTATCCATTTATGTAATGCTTATGTAATGATTATGCAATGATTATTATGCAGACAGGATATTGTGGTTTATTGTCATTGATTTTGTTAGTATAAAATGTGTATGCATGTTCAGTTTAGTTCAGTTGATCCCTTGAGTAGATGCTTTAATAATACTTTTTACTGTCAAGCCGCTTGCCGCTGCAGTCCGTGCGTTATAATTGGCGACCCTGCCAGGATCGTTCGGCTCTCGACCGAGTTAGGATCGATGAGTGTGGATGTCACGTCGGGAACTCAAGAGTCTAACAGCCGAAGGATTGGTTGTAACTCGTAACCGGTTAAGAAGCGGAAAGCACGAGTATCGAGAGACCATGAGCACGAGTGACATAGACGAGGTGACGCACGATACCGATGCGAGCGGAGCTGCAGCGATACAAGAGTTGCAGCAGAAGTTGGCAATGGCGGCTGAAGAAGTAAAAGCAGTGAAGGAAGACCTTACCCGTCAATTGCAACAAACCATGGAGGTGGCAGAATATGCAAAGGAACAGTGTGAGGAGGAAAAAAGACGAGCGCAGGCCATGGAGAGCGAGCTGATGGGAAAGTCCCAAGCCATGCAAGAGCTAGAGGACGAGTTTGGACAGGAAAAGGAACGGTGGGAGACGATACGGATGCGGACGGAGTTAGACGGATTACGGCAGCTGGAGGACGTGAGGAGACAGTTCGATCGCGAGCGCGAGAGAAACAGAAGGGAGCTGGAGCAGCAAGCGTCCGTGATCGAGAAGCTGAAGCAAGAACTAGCTGCCGAAAAAGAGAAAAACTCACGTTCTACCCCTGACGCTGTGGAGTCAAGTGAGAGTTTGCATGTGCATGAGGGAGGGGCTGCGCAAGGAGCCTTGGCATCAGATAGTGTGCTTGTGCATGGTGGTGTGCCTGATGGTATTAGTGCTATAGATGGTGTTAGTGAAGAAATTTCTGAGCCTCATTCTAGAAGAGTGACCTTTGCGGAGCCTGGGAAAGGGCATGCGACTGATAGCTTTGAGGGGAGCCTAAGTTTATCAGATAGCCGTAGTGGTGGTGAGGTTGCCTCCAGTGGGGTCACCACAAGTCAAAGCCTGTCTGATTGCCCCACCACAGCGATTACCTCCCTGAATAGCAGTGGTGCGAGTGCTAGGACCACCTGCACCTTGGCAAGTAGCCTGACTGGTAGTAATGATGTAACTTCTCTGACGAGTGTGGTTAGCACTAGGCCTAGCCTGAGCAGCAGTAGTAGTGGTGTTAATCCCAGTAGTATGGGTACCACAAGGTCAGCTAGTCTCACTGGAGGTAGCTTGGGTCTTGGGAATGTCTCAGGACTAGCAGGTGCTGTGAATGTGCCAGTGGTTAGTGGTGCTGCTGCTGGTGGGAGAGTAGATGGTGTGATGCAACAGTTAACTCAGCTGGTTCAAACCCAAACTGAGATGGTGGCTGCTCAAACTAGGGCTATGTCTGCTCAGAGTTTGCCTCCCATGGCACATTATAGTGGAGAGGGTAGTCAATCCTGCGATGATAGCTTTGAAAAATGGCTTGAACAATTTGAAGAGCGTGCTAAGCTAGTAGGATGGTCAGAAGACCATCGTAGGTATCACCTTGCATTGCATCTAGATGGCTCTGCATATCAAACTTACAAACTATTGCCTGGTGAGGTCAGAGCTAGTTATACTGCCCTTGTTGATGCGCTTAAGAGCCGTTTTAAACCCGTGGATATTGAGGAACTTCGGGGAATGGAGTTCCATGGGCTGGTTCAAGACAAATTGTCCGTAGAGGAGTTGGGAATTAAGTTACAGCGGCTAGCCAAACGAGCCTTTTCTGCCATCACTGGCAAGGATTTCGACAGATTACTGAAGGGTCGGTTCTTCCAGGCATTATTGCCACGTTGGCAACGCAAGTTAGGGGCACCCAAGCCTGATGAAACGTTTGATGAGCTATTCAGTCGTGCACGCATAACAGAGAGGCGTGAACAACAGTATAGTGAGGTAGCTGAGGAGAGGAGTGATTCTAAGCAGAAATCCAAGAAGGTGGAGAAGGCCTCCACACCATCACAGAACAGGGAGCAAGATAGTAGAGAGAATAGTGGGACTCAAAAGAGTGAAGGTCGTAGAATCGGACAAGGTGTGCAGTGTCATGCATGCCATCGCTTTGGCCACATAGCCAAGAATTGTAGGTACAAGCAGAGGAGAGGTGCAGAGGCTCCTGGAAAGTCACAGGATAGTAGTTCACGTTTGGTCACTAGTGCAGCTGAGTTAAGTGATGAGCAGTTAGAGGAAGAGCTGAATAGAAGGAAACTGGATAAAGAACAGGAGTTAGTGGATGAATACATCGAGAGTAGTGTGAATGTGGTGACTGGCGCTGTAGGGCCCTCCTATTGGCTGCGAATTTCTGTAGAGGGTGTAGTAGTGCCAGCCCTGGTTGACACTGGGTCACAATCGACTATAATATCACGCTCTTTGCTACACAAAGTTTTCAGTCACCTAAAGGAGGCTGGGAAGCATTTGCCCCAGCTCGAATACCCATGTACAAAGTTTAAGGGGAAGGGAGGACACCCCATAAATGTGACTGCTCAAGTTAAGTTCACTCTGTCTGTGGATGGTCGATCCACAACTGTACCAGTTTTTGTTCAGCCTGATAGTGAGCAAGAATGCCTACTTGGTTCCAATGTCCTTCCTTCCCTTGGAATAACAGTTTCACGAGTTCATGGGGAGCCACTGACTGCATCTGTAGGGAGTGAGAGTGAGCCTGCCCAAGTGAATTTAGTGCAAGCTACTGCAATCCCCGGGATGAAAGGGTGCTATGTAAAAGCGCATGTCAACCAAGAGCAGTGTAGGGGAGATGAGGTGCTATTTGAGCCTGAGTCTAAGAGCTTAGAGTCCCTAGGTGTGTCTGCACTAGAGTCATTAGTCTGTGTTGATCGGGATGGTCACATGCTTATTCCCATTCATAATTACCAGGGGGTTTGTGTTAAGTTGAGTGAAGGAATGCAGCTGGGTGCAGTCAGAGCATGCAAAATACCTGACCTAGTCAAGGAAGTACCCTTACCAAACGAGATAGAAAAGAGCACCTGCGCTCGGGTGTCGATTGATAATGATAATCCAGAGCGTTTCCACAAGCTGTTGAAAGCCTTAGATTTACCAGAGTCTAAGTATTCTCCTGAAGAGATGACCAAGCTAAAAGGCTTGCTTAAAGAGTCAACCGATATTTTTGCCCTCAATGACTCTGAGCTTGGCTGTACTGACATAGTGCGTCATTCCATTGACACTGGTAACCACATGCCTATCAAACAACAGCCTTATAGGACCCCTATAGTGCGGAGAGACCGAATTAAGCAAATGGTAGACCAAATGCAAAAGCAGGGCATTGTGCAGCCATCGAAAAGTCCATGGGCTAGTCCAGTTGTACTAGTCCCCAAAAAGGACGGTAGTCTCCGCTTTTGCGTCGACTATCGTAAGCTCAATAGTATAACTAGGAAGGATGTGTACCCCCTGCCAAGGGTGGACGATATATTTGATACCCTCAATGGAGCTCGTTACTTTACGTCCCTCGACCTTGCTTCAGGATACTGGCAGGTGGAGCTTGATGAGCATGCACGTGAAAAGTCTGCGTTCACCACCTACCACGGCCTGTACGAGTTTGTTCGAATGCCATTTGGGCTTTGCAATGCCCCGGCTACCTTTCAGCGAGTCATGCAAGCGGTGCTAGCAGGCCTGACGTGGCAGAGTTGCTTCGTGTACCTAGACGACATTCTCATAGCGTCCAAGACTTTTGGTGAGCATATTAGGAGTATTAGTGAAGTGTTTGCAAGGCTGCGTGCCGCGGGACTCCGCCTTAAGCCAAAGAAATGTCTCTTTCTTCGAGAAGAGGTACCCTATCTGGGACACTTGATATCTGCACTTGGAATCAGACCAGACCCATCTAAGACCGAGAAGGTGAAGACGTTTCCTACTCCGTGTGATGTGACAGCTGTTCGTCAGTTTATTGGATTGACGTCTTACTATCGTCGCTTCGTGCCCAACTTTTCGAATATTGCTTCTCCCCTGCGAGCATTGACGAAGAAGAATGCAGTTTTTAAGTGGTCTACTGAATGCCAGTCTGCTTTTGACCGTCTCAAGACGATGCTAACATCGGCTCCTGTACTAGCCTATCCCAAATTTGGACCGGATGCAGAATTTGTTCTAGAAACAGATGCCAGCGGAATTGGATTGGGAGCAGTTCTTTCGCAACAACAATCAGATGGTATGCTGCACCCTATTGCGTATGCCTCCCGTTCATTGGATCCTAGTGAGAGTAATTACGGTATTACCGAGCTCGAGACGCTTGCTGTTGTATGGGCTGCTCGATATTTTAGACCTTACCTCCTTGGACATCGCACTATTGTTTACACTGACCATTCAGCCTGTGTGTCTGTTCTCAGCAGTGCACGCCCCTCTGGAAAACTAGCGAGATGGGCACTTACTATTCAGGAGCTCAATTTGATCATTAAACATCGTGCGGGAAAGCTAAACGCGAATGCGGATGCGCTCTCACGTAGTCCTTGTAAAGTGAATTCTTGTCCTGTGGATGAATTAAGTGTTGATGTGTGTTTTGAGTGTCCTAATATTTGTGTGTCTACTGGTGCTAGACCTATTGGTGATGTTGATGATGCTGGTGTAGCTAGTGCTGGTTTGAAGATAGATGATGTTAAGAATGAATCTAATGAATGTACGGATTTTTGTGAGCCTGTTGACATTTCCTGTGAATCTAATTCTTATGCTAATTCAGTTAAGTGTGAATGTTTGGATACTTGTTCCGTGGGAGTAAATGTATGTGGTGCTGGTGTAGATGGTCACGACAGTTCCAATAGTTTGAATCGTTGTGTTAGTTCAACTAGGTCTGAAGACGACGTAGCTAGCAATGAAGAAGTTGATGTGAACCGTGAATGTTTAGATAGTGACTGTACTCGTCCTGTTCTGTCTGTTGATGTCAATAGTGTTAATGCGTCTGAAGTTTTTCCCTTTCAGATAAACGAGAGTAACGAAGAACTGAAACAGTTGCAACGTCAAGATGTCGATTTAGCTCCCTATATTGAACATTTGGAGCATAGCGTACTTCCTCCGGATGAACGTGATGCACGGAAGGTGGTGCTCGGGAGTAAACAGTATGAGATGATTGACGGTATCCTCCACTACGAGAGTCCTATTCACCCTGGCCGATGGTGTATTGTCGTACCTACTATATTGCGTCAGCAGCTCTTAGAGGAAGCACATGCAGGAGTCTTTTCTGGTCATTTTTCTGAGAAGAAAGTATACGATAAGATCCTTCGTCGCTACTGGTGGTATGGACTGAGAGCAGATGTTCGCAGATTCTGTCGGAGTTGTCTTAACTGTGCAACTAGGAAAGGCCCTGGTCGTCCATTACGCCCTCCTATGCAGCCGATTCCCGTGAAAGGCCCCTTTCATCGAGTCGCTGTGGATGTACTTCAACTGCCGCTCACATCCAGTGGGAACAAGTACGTCGTGGTATTCCTGGATTACTTAACCAAGTGGGTTGAGGCATTCCCCACGTCGGATCAACAAGCATCAACCATCGCCCGGCTTTTAGTCGAGCACATTATATGTCGTCACGGAGTTCCTGAGGAGTTGCTCTCGGATCGTGGAAGTAATTTTCTTTCAGAGCTAATACTGGAGCTATGTTCTCTCACCGGAATGAAAAAGATCAATACGAGTGGGTACCATCCCCAAACCGATGGTCTGGTGGAAAAGTTCAACTCGACCATACAAAGTATGATAGCTAAATCTAGTGATGGCAATGTCATGGAATGGGACAAACAACTGCCATATCTACTCTTTGCGTATCGTTCCGTTGTGCAAGAGTCCACGAAAGAAAGCCCCTTCTTCCTGTTGTACGGCAGAGACCCTCGTCTGCCAACTGGAACACTCTTGGAGCAGAGTCGCACTACATATCTAGTGGATCTGGATGACTACCGAACTGAGCTAGTTATTAATTTGAAGAAAGCCCGAGAACTCGCATTGAAGAGTATAAAAGAAGCGCAAGAGAAGCAACGAAGCCAGTACGATAAGCGGTCGACTACCCAAACCTATCATATTGGAGATCGAGTTATGGTTTTCATGCCCAGTGAGGTGACAGGGAAAGATAGGAAGCTTGCGCGGCCCTATCATGGACCATTTCGAATCATCAATCTAACTCAGACGAATGCAGAAGTGCAGCTTGTTGAACGCCCCCAAGATCAAACCATCTTTGTAGCTATCGATCGCCTACGAAGGTGTTATCCTGAACTTTCAGACAGCAGTTGGACCGGTCGAAAAGGAAAGAGAAATCGTAAACGTACACCTCTGGATCCGCATCATTCAACTGAGGTCCCTCGTACTTCTGGACCTACGACTAGGTCTATGACCAGGAGATTGAACACTAACTCTAAGTAATTTGCTTTGGTTTGGTTATTATTGATTTTTGTATAGTGTAGTGATTATTGGTTTGTTTTGTGATAGTACCACTCGAGGACGAGGTGGTCCTTGAGGGGGAGGAATTGTAATGCTTATGTAATGATTATGCAATGATTATTATGCAGACAGGATATTGTGGTTTATTGTCATTGATTTTGTTAGTATAAAATGTGTATGCATGTTCAGTTTAGTTCAGTTGATCCCTTGAGTAGATGCTTTAATAATACTTTTTACTGTCAAGCCGCTTGCCGCTGCAGTCCGTGCGTTACATTTATATGGCTCCTATTGCTACTGGTTTATTTCCTCATTTTATCAATAGCCATTGTAATTATTGCTATTGTCTCGAGAAAAATTCGATTGGCACAGTTCAAGGACACAAAGAAAGTCAACTTTCTAATCTTCACTATCCTCTTCATTGGTGTTAGCTGTTTAGCTTACTCAAGCATTTTTGCCTCAATTAGAGAGTATTTTTTCATTCCCTCTTATATTTTATACTTTGGACACATTGTTATAGCATTTCTCTGTCCAATAACTCTCTTTGTCCCCAAAGTTTGGCCACCTCTCGCAGCAAGAATTTCAAAGAATGACAACAGATCAACTCATACCTACAAAGATTCAAGTGTCCACTCAGTAATATCAATCGTTAAATATCAAGTAAATAACCCACCGATGATCAGTTAAGAATCCAAGGATCAATACATTCTTAGTACTAACAGTTACTGTAATGCTTACAAAATTATCCATTGCCATATTTAATTTAATAATAGTACACAATGTCATATCATGCAGATGTGTCCTTAATTTCTTTTTCTAATGTCATTAGCTATTGGTATTCAGAATAGTGCACCTATGACCGATATTGTAGGTCATGTATAGAATGGTATACTTAAGCCAGCCTATACTAAGTCATGTATTTCTAGACCATAATAATATAGTGGTATATGCTGCTGTAATCATTAAATTTTATACACTGATTGAATTTAAGTTTCATTGATAGCGTTGTCTATAGTTTTATAGTTCCTGCACTATCATGCAGTATTGCTATTATATAGGAAGAGTCTGTTCAATTCCTTGGGGATATCACCCTTTTATCACTGGTATAATTATTGAGAGTCAGCCATCTTATACTAGCAATTGTTTTTTTTACTGGTGAGAGCTACTTAATGTGATAGTAGGCTGATGATAATAATAGCTACATAAGATCATATATTTCAGTATTATTCAGGATATGAGCATTCTGTGCATTTGTGCAGTAACCACACATGCTGACAGCCGTATATAGTACATAGTAGATCTCCTTCTTGTTTACTGCTCCTAATTTACCGACACAGCGATATGTTCCTATAATTTCCTCAACATAGGGTTTCGTAATGATCACTGATATATTTGTTGAGCATCTGTGAATAGATGATTTTCAGTATCATACGTGACCAGACTACCTATTGTAGAACACAATGCATAATAGCAACTGCCTCACTATGTCCGTGAGTCATTTAATTTGAAGCTCTATGATAAACCATTGGATGAGCTTATATACTTGTGCTGAATCGGATAATAGCTAGTGAAGTAATCCACAGCAGGTTTTGTCCATCATTAAGCAGCTGATTTTCTGAAAATGGATTTTCTGAGATTGAGTTTAATCCTGCATCTACTGAGTATGTGCTATTGTATAGTTAGTGGAATAAATAACGAGTCAGTTTTAGTGGTAGCATTACCTCATGTTAGTAGAGGTGGAATAAGTGTAAGCTGGGAGAGAGGACAGGAGATTCTACCTGGTGCTCTTGCCGCAGTTGACCACATAAATAATGAGCACTCTGGTATTCCAAGTAAGAAGCTGACATTGCTTGTCGTTGACAGTGGTCTAGTAATGAGCTCTGACTCTCCATATTCTGGTAACATGTTGGAAGTATTTGTTAATCTTACCTCACACAATGCTAGCATAGTGGGTGTAGTTGGAATTTTGCACCCCAAATTGCTTGCTATTTTGCAATCATTTCAGCTGCGCATAGCTTCTTTAGTCCATTTTAGTGGAGTTCCATCCGCTCCAAATGTTATTCATATGACAGCATCCAGCTCAACTGTCATTGACTCATTTCTCGCATTCATGAAAGTGAATAGCCAAGCTAGAATTGGGATCATAACTGAAATCAATAACTCTTTTCATTTACGGTTTCTTCATGACATCCTCTCGAAGGTAAATGTGTCATTCAGCATTCCCATTGTATTGGGCCATCATCAAGAGTCCCTTGCGAGTATTATTAACACTGTTGCATCGTCTAATGTCTACATCATTGTGCTAAATGTCAGCCCTTTCCTTGTACCGACAATTATGTGTGAGGCTTACAAAAACGAGCTTACTTGGCCAAAATATGCCTGGATTTTGCACAGCTATCGATTTGATGACATACCTCACACTTTCAATATTGAATGTAGTATTGGTATTTGCAACATCTTGGAGGGAATGTTTGTTTTTCAGTTGATCCAGGAAGAAATAAGTTATGAAAGATATTATAATATTAATATGGGGCAACCAAACCCATATGCCTACCTACTGCATGATGCAGTTTGGACACTGACTGAAAGGGCCAATCTTTCAGTTACAAATCTCCAGAGGATTAGTACCGTATCCTCTATCTCAGAACATGTTTATATTTATCAAGTTCTAAATTGCACATCCAGTCATGTAGGAGTCTACAATAGCTATTCAGGAATGTTGGAAATTTTTACAATCGACACATTTGTAAACACAAATCTGCCAGTTTTGAGAATATTACCATCATCTTATTTTCTTTCACTGCCTGCTTTTTGCTTTGTACTAAACACTGCTTTGCTAGTTTTATTCATCTATTTTCGCAATGAACCCAGTGTTAAATCCACTAGTGTCTGCTTAAGTTTACTAATGTTCTCTGGCTGTTATTTTCTGATTGCATATACCGTTGTACTGATAGCAGATATACCACCAAAGTTTGATGTGTGTATGGTTCTCATGTGGCTTAGTGGACTTGGAATCTCATTACCACTTATTCTAGCTACTCTTCTTGTTAAAATGCTCCGTGTCTATCGCATATTTACCCTATATAGAAGGAATAAGCCAAAATTCTATACGTCTGAATATGCACACTTTCTATACACTGTTCTTATTCTGTCACCTAACATTGTAATATTGGTCGTTTGGACAATAACTGATCCACATCGAGCCGATGACATTTACGTGGAACATCAAGGATTTATTATTATTGAAGAAAGGTGCATAAGTGAATATGCATTTTTATGGTTCTTATTACTTTTGATTTATTATTTTCTCTTATCTGCGGCTGTGGTGATTGTTGCTATTAAATCGCGAAAAATTCGAATGATGCAGTTCAAGGACACAAAGAAAGTCAATTTTCTAATCTTCACTGTTCTCTTCATTGGTGGTAGTTCGTTTGCATATGCAAACATTTTTGCCTCGACTAGAGAGTATTATTTCATTCCTGCTTATGTTTTATACTTTGGACACACCCTTATAGCATTTCTATGTCCCATAACCCTCTTCATTCCTAAAATTTGGCCACCATTAGCCGCAAAGATTTCAAAGAGTTATCGAGTTACCCTTAATAATCAGTTGCAAGATCCACTTCTAAGTATCCACTCGGCAACATCGATTATTCGGTATCACATAACCCAATCCAATGATGATCATTGAAACATTCAACTTTTACTGTCTAGCTGAAACTCTACTAGTTTCTTTATTCACTTTTTGCACTAATCGTATAGTTACTATTTTGCCCTATACTTTTATAAATTAATCCCTGATATGTATGGTTTGCTAGTCATTATTTCTTCCAGCACATTCAATTAATTTGTGGTATGTTGCCATGGTTTCGTGGAGGGCGGGGGGCATGCCATGGGAAGCTGCTCCTGATATTAATTTTAGAAACTTCTCTCATACGGATATTTTGCCATAATTATTATTAATGCTCTGCACTGGAGGGAGTACTTGCTGAACGTCCCCCTCCCACACCCACCCCTTATTATGTTTTCTTGATTGAGCATTCATACTATAATATCAGGTATAGCTATACATATACGCAGGAGTTTGTCGGCATAGAGCCTGGCAGGGTGCATGTGCTTCCCCCAAGAGGTTTAGTTCTAAGACTTGTTAAGGTGGTCTATTAGTCCACTTTTCCTATCATTTCTCCCTCTCATTTTGGTCCAGATAAAACCCTGTGCATGCATTCCATTGTACTAGTCTAAACAGTTAGGACTCAGTGTAGTGATTTATATGCCTGAATATCTGAAAGGTACTGCTGGGATGCATACATTCACAAAATTAATGTATTCACGTACCAATTGAAGCAGCTATTACTGTTATACTGGTAGTTTCCATGTTCCTCATTGCTTCCCCCCTCCCCCACCTTACAAAATGAAAGTCTGAATGAAACCCCGGTTGCATCATTCTCTTAGCTATTGGTTTCATTCTGTATGCATAAATTTACCTAAGAGTATATTCAATAGGTATTCTCAGAGAATGCACATTAGAGGCTGGTCAATACAGTATACTATACCTACTCTTAATATCCAGTTTCACATTTTATCTAGTACTATCGTACCTGGATCCGGATACTCAAAGCAAGTAGCATCGAGTATATGTTAGAACACTTTTTTAGGAATCTACTCGTGATGAGTATGTAAACTGATATCCCTTAAATATTACCCAAACCACGACTGACCTTTCTGATCACATGACTAAGCTAAAATTAGAATCACATGATTTTAATCTCGAGCTTTCACCTTAATTTAACTGTGATCTATTCAGAGATCATAGTCTGTAAGCTACCAGTTAGTAATCCTTGGCTGTTCCATACACTATCATGATGGAAACTCCAGGAGCAAGTGGATCTGGTGTTGTCGAGGAAGTTGTGTCAAAAGTTCAATCCCTGTTTGGCTCAGACAATATGTTCCTTCGAAGGATTGCCTATGTTGAATCTAAGGATGGGACTGACAAGAATACCTATCGCAGTGGCTATGATGGAGGCATATGGCAGGTTGATTGGGTAGGATTCGAGTCTACCCAAGATACAAAAAGTCACCCAAGTCTTGAAGCAAAGCATAAAAAAATTAAGCAAAGCCTTGATATTGATTGGCAGAAGGTGAAGTGGAATGATTTAAGGAAGCCTCTCTATTCTGGGTTAGCTGCGCGGCTTTTTCTTTTGAAGATACCAGCTCCGATTCCATCAACTTTGAAGGATCAAGCAGATTACTGGAAACGTTACTACAATACCGAATCAGGTGCTGGAACTGCACAGAAATTTATTGATGATGTAAATAAATTGGAAGGCTAACTATAACTCCAAGGATTGACTTAGCTCTTTAGCTAAAATATTTTGCTATCTTACAGAGCATTATGTTTCAATGGTTTATGATCCATTTATAAGAAAGACTACACCCTTAAATCCATCATTATCAGAGAATGCATGCATGCATATCAGTGTCAATATTAAGTAATTAAAGATGATACCACGTAAATTCCAAAATTAATGCACACAAAAACATATAATTTTTGAGTGCCTCATTTGGCAAGTCAACTGGAAAGTTTATGATTGGACCTAAACTAGTATGATCTACCTTGGAGCATCCACTGTTGAACTGGTAGGTGCCATTGCTTGCATCTCTGAGGAAGGTTGATTGCTCCTGTAGTCTGAAGTAGATGGGGAGTCAAAAATGTATACCACATCATGAAACCTATCATCATCTGAACGTGATGGCTGATTGAATGATTCCCTTGATTTCTCAGTTACATTGGATCCTCTGTCAGGCTTCCTCTTCTTGATAAACTCTCTAATAACGTACACATAAGAGTGGTACATCACTACTCCCAGTAGCACCAGAAAGGTAAAAACAATGGATAAGTGAACAATAATATCTCTGTCTTCATTCCTTTCAATATTTCTCGATACGATTACTGAGAGAAACAGTAGATTGAAGTAGAGGGTTGTTTCAACAATATCAATTGGCCACTGTCTATACACCCGTCCGCCTAGTACACCTTTCACCAGTAGAAGTGCACCTGCTATCTCTGCTGTAGCTATTAATGGAATGATAGGATCATCCTGCACATTGCTGGCTGAAACGAGGTACAGAAGTACACGTGCAAGCAAGAGTAAACCGGTCCAGTAGCGGTGCTTGTCATTGTAAGGGGCAGTGTATGCCTCCATGAAGGATTGAAGTTTTGGATTCCTTACGACTTTCAATTTAATATATCGAGTAATCCACTGCCAGGAGAAGAGAATGAGAGTGTATGCTAATCCAATGACCAATATACAAATAGCCGTAATAAAGAGTGGAATCCGACTTCCAACAAAATATTCAAGTGTAGCATCAGGAAGCCAAAGCAGTTTATAAGAACCATCAGGATAATTTAAGCCCGTAGCAGTGAATGCAACAATGATGGTTTGCAAGTATTTTGCATATGATAACAGGATGAGTGTAGCCATGGTTGCAACAGGATTTCTCTTTCCGATTAGATTTGAGAATTTCTGTGAGTACTTGCTCAGTATGACAATGGCAACTACAATGATGATAATGTACGTTGGAAGTATGAGTTCCACCCATGCTTTCCCATGAGTATCCATACCGTCAATGAAACACATGTCAATGCCAAGTTCCAGATTAAACCAGGAAATGAAAATAGATGGAAAAGATACCTTTGTAAAATAGATTGTCTTATTTGCTGCAATCATGTTCGCATAAAATATCAGACCATTGATTGCTCCCACAGCTACTGTAATATTCAACACAAACAATAGAGCAACAAGCAGCAGTCCACCAATAAGAATGGATAGAAGCATCACTACCGTTAGTACAGGCCAGTAGGAAGGACACCGTAGGCATTGTGAACTACCAAGGGAAAGGCTGAACTTGTCCCTGCATGCGCCACATAGTGTCCCAGCACGATTGTAGTTACACTGAGCGTTGGTTCCTTCTGAGCCATTGTTGAAGTTAATTAGTACTTCTGATTGTGATGTTATAGGAATGCAATAATCGTAGGGGCAGTAGGGATGAGTGATAAAGCCAGGTGGATTTGTTGTATTTGTGTAGTCTATCCAAGAGTTGCTTGTCTTCATGATGAATCCGGTACTGACATTGCAACTGCCTGTCCTATCTGAAATATATGAATCACAATCACACTCACACCTAGTATCCTGAACTTTGCTCAAAGGCTCAAAGCCAATAGGACATTCACAGGGCAAAAATATGATATCGATGATTGCTTGTGATGGCTGTGCATCTCCGCATGGACCTTGTGCATACAAAACGAGTTGCTCGGAAGTGGCAGATGAGAAGACATTGAATCTCAAGTCAGTGCAGTTGGTGCTAGTTTCTTGAAATTGCTGATTTTCACCAAGATCTCCCGTCAATGAAGGAATCGTACTGATGATAGTGGCTGGGATACTATGATTGACATGGTCAACTGCAATTACTGGAACACCAAATGAGCCTCCTTTAGTGACACTTATGGTGGTATGTTTGTAACTACAGTCTGGTTGGTTATTTATGCAAAAGCACACTCGTACTGGGTCAGATGCTAAGGTGTCTAAGTCATTAACATTGCTGATTTCTTTGAGTACTGAAAGTCCATTTTCAATACCTTCAGTTGTAAATTCTCCCCCGTTAACAAGATCACTCACCTTAAGTCTAGCTGCTGTGCTAATTGTACACCTATCTAATAATCCTCCATATATATTTGATCCAGAAATCATTGCTGAATTGTTCAACATGAAGAGGGCTTGGGTTTGTACGTCCAAATTTTCAAATGTGTCAACTTCTTGAAGAAAGCAGTGTGAACCAAGAGAGATTGTGTTAGAAAGGATACTGCTACAAATTTCAATGCTGGTTTCATCAGCTACAAAGAAACCACCTCCAGAGTGGTAGGCAGTATTGTTGGTTACATTGACATATGTGCTTAGTCTCGTAAAGATGTCTACATCGGTCGACTTCAGTATGGTTAGCTGGGAATTTGCTTCAAAATATGCACCACCGCCTCTATTTGCTGCATTATTTTTCAATGAGAGGAAATGAATTGGGGATATAGCATTTGAGGCCACTGTTATGGATGAGCTCACAGTGTAGATACCACCTCCATTCATGTGTGCTGTGTTTCCATCAAGAGTGCAGTTTCCTAAGATTGTCAGAAAACTTTTATAGATAGAAATGCCCCCACCATTATACATTGCAGTGTTATTAGTTATATGCACCGTGCTCTCTGGACTAAACATCACTATACTTTCGATTATGAGTATTGCTCCACCACTAGCAGCAGAGTTTTGGGCCATAGTTACTGATCCTTGAAACTTGACATTACTATAGAGGCTAGTAATGGCCCCTCCCACTTCCAGAGGCTGGCTTTCAAATCCAAACGGTGTATCTGTGTTGGATTCTTGCTGACTAACGAATAAAATGTTCCCTAAAAGTGTTATGTTGGAGCTATAAGCATACAATGATCCACTGTTACTATTGAATTGTATATTTCCGGAAAAAAGTGCTCTGCAGTCAATTATTAGTACAACATTAGACCTTGCTGTGTTATTCACGACTTCCAGTGTTCCTCTTATCACCATACTTCCTCCTCTTGTAAAAATCACTCCTCCAGACTGTACTGGGACAAAGTTATCACGGAATGTGTTATTACCAAGCAATTTGAAATCAGTGTACAAAGTTTGAATATTTATTTCATGATAGTTTGATTGGAAAGTGCATTGTCTGACAGTCATGTTTCCATAAATCATAAAGATGGTTCCATAGCTACCTTTGCTGTTGAATTCAAAAGTACAATTATCAATAAGATATTCATTTCCTACCAAATATAAGATACCACCCGTATGAAACCTGAACACAGAGTGGCTTATTATATTTTCATCGGATTGACCTGGATTGTTCAAACTCACAACATATGTTGTAGAAGAGCCAGAATTGTTTTGAAACAGACTGGAGTCAATATGGATGTTCATGGCAATACCAGACAAAACACTGCCTTCATCAGCCAAATTATGTTGGAATGTGCAGTTGGAGATAGTAGTAAAAGATGAAGGTGAAAATCGTACCAAAGACGTGATTGCTCCTCCGCTATTGGCTGAATTGTTGACAAAAGCACTTTTGATGATGGTTACATAGCAATTGACAATTAATATTGCTCCACCAATGTTATTGGCTTTGTTCAATGTGAATGAGCTGTTTTCAATAGTGACATTTGCAGCGTAGACAGCAACTACTCCACCACTTGACAATGTGCTCTGGGTTGCTATATTGTTATAAAACAGGCTTTGTTTGATTACAATTATGAAAGCGGGCACTTTTTGAGTAATATTATTGCTATTTTTCACTTCTCTCTGATTTTGACAGAGTATGCCATCACCTTCTGGAGGTGCTGAATTACAATTTGCAATAACTGACCCTTTATTGTGACTAAAGGTTGATGCAGTAACCATCGCAATACACCCAGTACCAAGATACAACACACTTCCACCATTTAATGCATAATTGGAAGTAGCATTACTCTTCTTGATGATGATTACCGTATCATTATCAGCATATATGGCACCCCCTTTGTCTGCTTCGTTCCCTTCAAATGTGCTCTCAATGATTTCAACGGTACTACTGGAAGCAACTATTGCTCCTCCAGTTGCGAAATTGGGACTTACACTGTTATGAATCGAGTATTTGCCATGTTTAAATTTTTTGTTTGCAAGAAAATGACTTCTGATGATAGTGGCATTCTTTACAGTTTTGAGAACTAGAGCTGTTTCATTATTGATACTACCTTGAAAAATGGAATTTTCAAGAATAAAATGATCCACGCCATCAATGATGGTATTTCCACATCCAATAAAGTGCATGTTTATTATCGAAACAGATTTTGTCCCATTAATCCTAATGTTTCTAGAAATGTCACACAAAATTGATGCTGTTTGTTCACCTTGTGTATGCACACCCCCAGAGATTTCATAGTGATCTTTACCAGTAATATTGATTGAAGTGGACAGGTTGTGCTCTCCAGGCAGAAAGACCAGTGTTGTATTCAAATCATCAATATTGAATTTCTCATGTGCTATAAACTGTGATAGCGTTAGACAACTTTGTTCAGGGCAAAGTGAAGTAGGATATGGCTTTATATGGTAGATTATTCCACCAGCACTGTGCAATACAATAAGACAGAGGGCACAGATGAAAGTAGAACTCATCTTGCTTTCAACTGAAATGAAATATGCACCTGCATAATACAAATTAATTGCAATTCGGTAACCATAATATTATAATTATAGCTAAACCCCTTACGTGGTCTAAGACTTGTTTAATTAATTTTAACAAATTATAATAATTATTCTAGTTAATACCGAAAGAAATTCTTAGACTAATCTGTGTATATATGAGATACTTTAAAAATGTGAAAAGCAAGCTTCCTACACATGTACGTAGTTAACGTATACAACCAGGCATGGCATTGTAAATGAGCATACTTTAATTACCTTCTGCCAAGACAATCTGTGCAGGCTTATCAGACTTCTGGATGTAGTGATGCTTGCTGAGATATGCACCTGAACTGTATGATACGTTTTGCATGCTATCAATTTGCTCTTGACGTTAGCTGGCTTCCTCAGGCACTGAGTCGTGCTCGTAGTTCAACAACATCCTGACAGAAAGATAGTGATCTTTAGTACTAGCACTGTTATCTAATAATTAATAAGAAGCTATAGCTAGGGCTGTACCTTGATCAGCATCTATTATGGCTACCAAGAAGCCAATGTTGTATGGCGTCTTTTACTTGTGGTTCTTTTGTTATGGCACCATCAGTTCCCGTGTGATGACAATATTTTTGTGACATGTGACTATTATTAGTGCAAAGGGGATTGCCAGAGAGTGAGCAGATGAGGTGATGCAACCATAGCTTTGATGCAATAGTTTTACTAGGCTTGTGAAATGAAGCCATGGTGATATGTATACAACTCTGAAAATCATCAGATTCTCTAATTAAAGCTAGCCAATTTTATACAAGACTGGGATATATTATAGTCAAGCCTCCAACCAGAGGACACTTTGGGAATGGCCTTTTATCCTTTCTTTGGAGGTTGTCCTTATCTCGGAGGTTTGCCACATTTGACCTTAAATAATCTTTAATAGGGCAGAGATTCATTGGAATGTACTTACTAAAACAATTGAATGTTCAAAACCAAATACGTGTTGTGAGTGAATCATTGCATGACACGATTGCATGTTAATTACTGATCATGAATAAAGTAGTCGCGCAGTGTCGCTTATCTTGCAGATGCATGCTTTAGGTTAACAATCTTATCAATATTTGAACTGACAGACAAGGCTTCATGTCCATGTCCTTTATACTCAAAAAGTAGCACACATCTTCCAAAGCAGTTATAGCTAGCTTCCTTGTAAGTTGTCAATCTGGGAATTGAGGTTAGTGGTTATAAGAGCCAGGGGTGGCAGGTTCCAAGTCAAATGATGATACATGTTGAAGGGATAAAGGTAACATTCGCAACTTGTCCATCGTCAGGGGCAGTAGAATTGAATCTGAATCCACCACCAAACGTTGGAGACATCTGCTGTCCTACAGAATTCCTAGCTCTTATCACAACTTCATGATCTCTATCAATCAAAACTTGAGGCAAGGTGTATCTTAGTCGATTTCCATCAAGTATAATCAGCTCTTCAACCCATTAAATTTTGATCATCATTATGGAATGGGAGGAACACTTCTTCACCTACTCAAGGTTATCAACTATAGGGATGGTAGGCACACATGCCGATAGATTATTCTATATAGAACTCACCTTGAACTGTGATTGTGATACGCACTGCTTCAGGCCCATTGGCATTTGAGGATCGACACTCAAATATTGCTCCATCATCTCGTGGGAATCTCACAGTCGAGAAGAGATATGTCCCCTGAAATGTTCTATCATCCATGGAATTGGACACATTGGCCACCACTTTCCGGTCTCCATCAGATCTAATACGAACAATCTCTAAAAAATTTGCGAGTGATTCTGCTGTGACGACACATGTTAATATCGTATTCATATTTACTACCACTGGATGTGGGTTGGCCATAAACCGGCACCCAGTTGAAACCTGGCATGGGGGGTGCATTTCAACTCCTTTTGCGAAGATTACCGGGGGTTGTACATAGAATACTGTGAACGTGCACATCATTCACTCCAGGGCCCAGGGGAGAGGAAATTAATGTTTTTTCACCTAGAGCAGTACTTACAGAGCACATTGACAGTAGCTAAGCTAGCATTTTGCTCAATGGGGAGTATTCCATCTCTGATAGAACCTGGCACCCGTACACTCCACCATCGGTCACCATCACAGAATTAATGACAAAAGTACTATTGATGATGTTGTTAGGCAGCCTAATCTCATTCACTCTCGGATCAGTATTGTTATATGATGATCTCCATGGGACTTGACTACCAAATGTAGTGAAAAACCAGTTGACTCTTCTCAGTGGCATGGTAGCGTCTTCATTATTCTGTCCGATGCAGTTAAGCATAAGTGTTCGTCAAGCCTGCAGCTCTTGATCATCTGGACCAACAAGAATCATCGGACCTACCGAGAGAGAAAGAAAGATAGAGAGAGAAGGGGGAGAGAGCCAAAGTGTCAGTTATACATGTATGTAAGCTCTTATTTATAAGGCAAACAAAAGTCCAGAGTACACACCAGGGGATGTGAGAGTTCCAGTTACTGAACCAATCACTTTGTTATCAATGGAGACAGTGCATGTGTAGTCAAAGTCCTGCTCCAGTTCACTAAGATTACATATCATTAGTATAGATGTCCTAAAGCCAAGAACACGATTGTCTTAGATCACAGCCGGGAACCTGTCCTCCTCAGTGTCATTAAGGCCCGGGTCAAGCTTTTTTCTCATTAAATATGCGTATTTAGAATAACTTGGCAATACTTCAATGAATGGTCTTCAAACTCATTTTTCATAAAATAACCCTAGTTACAATTAATTTGAGCAGTTAATTAAGTCACGTGACCAATTAATTTTTTGCTGACAATGCAAAACGCAAATCTAATTAGACGGACGATTAATTAACGTTAATTAACCACAATATTAATTTTCATGGATCGTCTCTATATTTATTAAACATTTATTCCAGTGGATTTTTGAAAAAGTTAAACATCAGGGAGAAATACGAGAAAATAAGCGTGCGAGTGGTGTGCTTTAAATGGAAATTCTAAAATCTCTCCCAATCAAAAATATTTATCAAAAATCCACTGGGATAAACTTTTAGTATTTGTCGAGATGATTCATATAAATTAATATTGTGGTTAATTAACGTTAATTAATCGGCCGTTTAATTAAATTTGCATTTTGCATTGTCAGCAAAAAACTAATTGGTCATGTGACTTAATTAACGGCTCAACTTAATTATAACTAATCATAGTTTATGTAAAATGAGTTTGAAGATCATTCACTGAAGTATTGCCAAGTTATTCTAAATACGCATAATAATGAGAAAAAAGCTTGACCCGGGCCTTAATAACACTGAGTCGGGGAACACTCCATTCAGTGATTGTGTCCAGAGGTAGCCAACATCGGCACCACTAGCACCAGTAACATTACAAAAACATACAGCAGTTGCAGTGATTCCAGCAGTAACATCAGCAACCTCAATTGCTGCAAGAGAAACAAGGATGAGGAGTATAATGACACTAAAATTGTCATATTAAAAATTAGGAAAAAGAGAATACGTAATAGCTACAGTGGTTGTGCAGGTGAGCGTTATTTCTTAATTCAGAAGGGCTCCAGTGGGGACTTCCAGATTGATGCTAGGCCGTCGCACTGTATGTGAGTGTGTGTATGTGAAGAGAGATTGAACAAGTTGCATGTATAGGGAAAATGAAAATTATGTATGTACATGTATTATGTGTATTTACAGACAGTGAGAGAGACAGCATCGATTATGATAATATATATTTCCAGCCATGTTGGAGATGAAACAGGTAACCCACTGTGCCCATGCAGATGCCTATGCATATCGTGCGGACGATGTTGATAGACAGACAGACAAACTGACAGCTTGCGCATGCGTGCGGGATGTTGTAAGCTATATAGAGAATCGATTTTCAAACAAATTGGTGGGCGCGGCTGAGCCGCGGAGGCTAGCCGCAGCCGATGGGCGGCCCTTTGGCAGCCAACGGCGGCATTTGGGCGGCCCACGGCGGCTTTGGCCGCCGCGGCAGTGTCCTTCTCGGCCACCGTAGGAAAGGCATTTTCAATGCCCAAAGGCTGAGTCACAATAGAAGGAACAACCACCAGTATTTTGTGTACATGTGTATGTGAGGGAGGGAGAGACAGAGATTAATTTTTTTTTTTCCTATACCGTGGTAGCTAAATTCAAGCTATGAAATATGCATGGAGCTGGAGAATTGCCTACCATCTAGTATGGTTATGGTGGTGGCTGGAGGGCTGAGGATGACCGCAGGCTCCATGGTGGTCAGGCTGTCATTGAAAGGCATAGCATTTGCGTCAGCATTAAATATAGTGGTCAAATTCACACATCCATTGGATATACGTAGTGTCAGAGAAAGTGAGATCCAGCGACAGTGGTACATAATCCATACTCACTAAAAATTAAAATTTCTGAAAACTCACAATAAATATCGGTAGAATAAATATGATTAATTGAATCAACATACTCTTGTTGCCCCCGGGCTAATTTCAACTACCGTACTCACGTAATGTTCCACCATTGCCTAGCACATCAACAGTAGAGAGAGACAATCACCGTTCTCCCAGCCACTAGTTCACTGCTGAAGAGACTCACACACACTTCAACATTAAATCCCTCATAGACAGAGTACATCTCTTGCTCAAAACCAATAATTGTCACCACTGGAGGAGACATGTAATACTATAATAACCTGACGGTACTATAATTATGACATGTTACATTACTGGCTGTGACAGTGTAGTGAAACATGCATACTTTGACAGGCTATAATTATACCGGTAGGTTAACAATAAAACATACACATGCATTTGGGTGCACAGGTGGGTGATATGCATCCCCCTGGCGACGCCACTATACAGTAGACATGACTTTCAAAGTTGCGGGCACATAGGCGTAGGAATCACGGGGGCCATCATCTGGCCAGACTCAGCCCATGCAAGATAGCTACAGATACTTCAGCAAAGACAACTGAGACAACACGCACATAAACAAGCAGCTAAAAAGTATAGCTATATTATTATTATGCTCCGCTTGACTTACTGCTTGTTCTACAGCCATGAAACCTATTGCCCCACTATTTTGATACTTGTGTGCAAAGCGCAAGAACTTTTTCCTTATTGTATCCAGAACCAGATTTTGTTGCACATTTTTGGCTATACAACTCTCATGATTAGATTGAGGGCAAGTAGAATTTCATCTAAGTTCAACAATCAAACCTTGCATCCAGGAGGTGCTGATGTTAAAACACAGCAAGATCAACAAGAAAGTGAATTTCATCTTCTTTCCAAGTTCTAGTACTCAATCTTCGTATAAGCAACATCCATCGCTGGAGCATGAAATAGCTTCGTACCCAGGCGCTCGAAAAAGGGGTGGGGGAAGAGCACCTGGTACATGGGCTATTGGCGCATGCACTACTAAATTCACACGACCTTAACCGTCAATGACGTCCTATATTAGGCCTATATAGGGCCGGCTGGGTCTAGGTACTAGTAATCTTTGGGCAAATCATCCCATCCTAATATTAATTTTTGGTGTACGTGTATGCATGCAGGCTCTTTGTTAGTCCAGTTTCGGAGCAAACCTGCGCATGCTCAAGCTCAGTGTTGGAAAGGGTCGTCAAGTCATAAAACAGCTATGCTGCAGAGTGTTTTATTTATTTATTTATTTTATTTATTTATAATAATTTCTGCTCAAAAAACAGAACAGTGGTTAACATGATTAGCTGGAGATAGCTAAAACTAGCATGTAACCTATGGAGGGAGTGCAAATAAGAATGAGTTAAAAATTAAAATGCTGACTGAGGCCTGACTTAAAAGAATTGAGGGAGAGAGAAATGACAGAAGTGATGAGGGAAGAGAGTTCCAGAGAGCAATAGTTTTTGGGAAGAAAGAATTATAAAACTGGTTAGTTCTAGCCTGGATGTTGACTAACTGCAGGGGATTGGTGTGCCTGTTGACATAAACAATATCTCTTTGCTGGATGGGATTCTCAGGAAAGTCACACAAATTGTTTACAATTTTGAATAGATGTTCCAGCCTAGCATTAGATCATCTCAGAGTAAGGGGAGGTATCATCGACGGTGAATACAACTGACTATGGTCAAGAGACCAGTTTTTCAAGCACATACGCAGAGCGAATCGCTGGACTTTCTCCAGGGCCTCTATGTCCTTGGAGAGGTGTGGATCCCAGACAATTGCACAATATTCCAGATGTGGTCTGATAAATGACTTATATAGTTGGAGGAGAGTGGCTGTGTTAGCATGCTTGTAAAAACGACGGTAAAGTAACCCAATAAGCTGTCTGGCTTTGGCACATAAGTGGGATACATGAAGAGACCATGAAAGATCTTGAGTTAGTTCAACTCCCAAATATCTTACACTTGTCACACGCTGCAATGGTGTTCCAGACACATAGAGAATGGGTGGAGGAAGGCTGGAGGTTCTCTTCCTTGATACCAACATGTAGCAGCATTTCGCTGTAGTATTGCAACAATATTATTATTGCAGTGTTGCAATACTACACTGTGGCTATAGTATACAGAGCGCGCGGGGCATTGTACTCTAGTTTAATACTAGTAAGTGTTAATTGGCTTATCAAAAATTATTGGAGGCCAGGCATTTCTAGCTTTTACAATGTCATGCAGAGAGCTGTTCTTCCAATTGAGTGTTATTGATCATGTAGATGATATACACAATCATGTACATGGAAACACTCCATGTAATAGCCTCATAAAACTTTCTCTTAATAATATGAGGAAAGAAACTAATAATATAAATCTGATTGAAGAAATAGTGGATTTCTTCCTAAGCATCTTGATTGAGCATAATGAGGGATTGCAAAAATAACTGATTACAATGTTATGTCAGTCTTCCTTGGTTTTCTTGGTGAGATTCTTGACCTTCATTTTTCCCGAGACTTGTATGAGAGAGCTCTCTCCATCGTCTGATTCCTCCTCGTCAGATTCTGACTCTTCATCATCAGAACGGTTCCATGTAAGTGGTCGATTAATCTGAGGATCATTCTTATACTTGTACAGAGAGAATTTTACTTCACACTCTAAGCTCCCACAAGTGACAGGCACACGATGACAATGTGGTAGACTGACATCTCTGCAAACAAAAAAAAACTGAAAATAAACTTATAGTAATAATTATACTGTAGTGTCCCAAGCAAGCACCTGTTCCTGGGTAAGCACCCATGCACCGCATTCAAAGGGCTGCTGTAGCAGCTTCTATAATAATATAATAATAATATTATTATGGAATTTTGATCCTGGATAAGCACCCATGCATGAGTTATGCTGCCCTTACCCGGGACACTACGGTAGGTAGTATACACAGGGATTTAATTCATGCAATCAAGGTACATATACATTTTGTATAACCACTGATCAAGTGTATGTGTCATAACATCAGTAGTGCATGTGTCTGGTTTGCACTACAGTAGTCTCGTACGTCCCCAGACTCCACCCTCAAGGAGGGAAAGGGTCTGGTGACTTTGGATCATTTTCTTGGTTTGGCCAGTTCTGGGTATGTGCGTCAACACGTGTTCCAAACTCCCTAGAATCTCTTGCTTCCCAGTCATCCTCTTGACTAGTCTTCTTGATTTTCACTGGATATTCCTTAAATCTGTAAGTTTAATATTAATATCACACTAAATTATGCTACACCAATATTATTATTATGCCCAAACACTTGTAAGAATTATAATTATCATCAGAGACAGCAGTTTGGTACATTTTCTGATTCATCTGTGGTTAACATAATAACATGAAGGGCATATGAGCCACCAAAGTGCTGACCACATGCATACATGATGTTTATCATCTACACATCATCATTAATTTTGTGACATACATAAAATCAGTTCTGCGAGTGAATTTTTATTTCGATGGCAGTTACCAGGGTCCAGGGTTTCATGCAATGGAGGCGGTGGGAGGAAGCTTCCACCCACCCCCCCCAAAAGAAAAGAGAGAAAGAAGAAAAGAGGGAAAGGAGAGAGAGTGAGGTGGTGAGGAAAGGGGAACATATATATTAGAATATAGTTATAACAAATACTGTGATCTGATTGGACACTCAGAGGTCTCTATTTCTCATAGAGACCTACAAGTTTTCATAGAGACCTACAAGTTTCATAGAGACCTACAAGTATAGCCAAGGGCAAGGAAAGATGCACATTGCAACAGTAGCCTAGTCCTCAGGTCAACTACCACGGTTACAGTTGCTATATTCTAAACCAGTTAGAGACCTCGTCCAATGGTCTCTACGCTTTTAAGAGACCCTCAGGCCCTTAGTAGCACCCTCGCTTCGCTCGGGATGCTACAGCCTCGGGCCTTCGGGTCTCTTAAAATGCGTAGAGACCTTGGACTTGGTCTCTAACTATTATTTATTTGTGTTGTGGTGCAAGTGATCAATATAGTCCCCTAGTTCGTGACTTAATTATTTAAGAGCACAATAGATAAAATTGTGCATTTAATACCTCAGTGACATCCGAAAACGCACATATTAATTCATATCAAATTGGGGGGGGGGGGGGGGGGGGGCACAGTGCGTGAAAGTACCATGCCCACTTCTCCCCCAAAACTTTTACGCTCCTTCGGTGGTTCATACTTATGCTCCTGGTTAGAAAATATGCTTTTGGACAATTCCACTATGATCTTTCTCATCCCTTCATATAGCATTGAGTGCCAATACCATAGGCTAGGCTTCTGTTATTAGAAATTCAAGATAGCCATAGCTACTTCGTGCTCTGTCTAGACTCATGGCAAATTCTATGCCTCTATTGTAATTATTACATGTCAATTCAATGTTTGTCTAATTTATCTGCTATTGTACATTCAAACATATATCCATATCTGATTCAGTGAAACTAAGCCTACAGACTATGATATGCACTAGCTACAGGTTCAGTCAGTGTTCTCAGGGAAGTACTGCACTATCAGAATTCAGTGGTGGGAATGTCCTTCTGATCTGGTGGAAGACTATAATATTATTATAGTACAGAGCCTCAGTTGAATATCACCTGTTGTTGGTTTGGGCAAGGTCTTAGTAAACCATGGAGGGTTATTGAGCTGACAGCATGTGCTGGTGGGTGTACAATTGTGACCATCCCAGAGGACATCATTGGGGTAGAGTATATAATCAATACTGATAATTCCAGGCAGAATGTAAGCCACTCTCACAGAAATAATTATTTCCAACATATGCAGGGACACTAGTGTATATTTCAAACGGGCACTGAAAATTACAAAGTTTAGGATCTTTATCTTCTCTTAGACTAGCAGCAAAATTAATGTCAGACATCTTCCAGCACCTCTAAAAGTCAAATTTACACCAGCAACATAGGAGCTATCAATTCCATAAGAAGCATAAATTCCTCCAAATTGTTACCCCCTTATCCCCCTACACACGCAGCTGTTTGATATAGCTAAACCTCCACCATTGAATGAGGTTGAAGAGCATCCATACTCACTGGTATCAGATCGTCCACGTGTCCTCTTGGAATATGTCACAACTGCCAAATAAAAATCCATTTGTATGTATGTTATAACACTTAGTACGTGATCAGCTGTGAGAGAGGGACCATTTAGGACTTGATTTTGTACTACCGTGTTTATGCTAATAGAACGCAAGCTAAAAAAATAATTACTATCTTAAATTTCGTGCAATTTTCTGGTAAAGGTCGTCACACACTCCATTAAGATACACTATGAAAAATCCTAGAACACACATTTTCTTGCACTAATTAGATCATGCGTTTTATTAGCATAAACACGGTATTTATGTATAGCTTGCTGGGATCAAGTGGCAAGAACGGCACCGCGAAAATTTTCAACCATAGAAGATACCAGTGACCAAAAACCCTATCACAATAGCACGCGAAAATTTGGGTGCCGTTTATGCCACTTGACCCGCTTGCTGTATTGAGCAATGTTATGGTACAATTGAGTAATCCACTCTGCTTGTACGTATACATGCAATGATACATCTATGCTCATCACTACATTTGTAGAAAAGACATTGGACATTGGGCTGACAGACGGATGGACAGACTAACGATTGCAGTAACCCTCCACCTACGCTTTGCGGTGAGGGTTAATAAATTAATGGTCCCTTTCTCATAGTTGGTCACATAGTACATGTACCAAACTGGCTGACATAGCTCACTTAAAAACACACACAAACACACAATAATACTGTCTTATATGTACATCACTGTGCATAGCGATGAGTTCAACAGGAGTAACGTCATCTGGTCCACCATTAGTGGAAATCCTCATTTCAATGTCATCAGTTGTTGCATTGGGCAAATTATTTGTAAGTGTAAGCACCGACCATGCCAAGTATATTTAATTTTCAAATCCTTTTGATCATAATGTGATTAGCTATGAAAGAGGGACCATTAAATTTTGGGACTTTTCTTTGTAATATGTAGCTTATAGTACGTATGGAGTATTGTACTGTACATGTAATCTACTCTATGTTAGTGTTTCTGTCAAATACGTACCAAGTGGACTCATTTTCAAATGTTTTAAGCTCCATCTTCACTTGTATGATCATGAAGTAATGTATAGCAAACAAAACTTTTGTACTAATAGCATTAAATATTAGTTCTGCATATAAATGGTAAGGGTTGTCTAGTAGGTCACATAATAAACATTGCTGTAATTCATGATTACTTCGTCGAAAATTGTTTACTTGTACTAATAATAATATTTTATTTACCCTATATAAAAGGAATAAGCCAAAATTCGAATGATGCAGTTCAAGGATACAAAGAAAGTCAATTTTCTAATGTTCACTGTTCTCTTCATTGGTGGTAGAAAGGTCAGTTGAGACTAGAGAGTATTATTTCATTCCTGCTTATGTTTTATACTTTGGACACACTCTTATAGCATTTCTATGTCCCATAACCCTCTTTATTCCTAAAATTTGGCCACCATTAGCCGCAAAGATTTCAAAGAGTTATAGAGTGACTCTTAGTAACCAGTTGCAAGATCCACTTCTAAGTATCCACTCGGCAACAGCGATTATTCAGTATCAAATAACCCAATCCAATGATGATCATTGAAACATTCAACTTTATACTGTCTAGCTGAAACTCTACTTGTTTCTTTATTCACTTTTTGCACTAATCGTATAGTTACTATTTTGTCCTATACTTGTACATTTGAGTACGAAGTAATCCCTGATTTGTAGCTATGGTTTGCTAGTTATCATTTCTTCCAGCACATTCAGTTAATTTGTGGTATATTGCCACGGTTTCGTTGAGGGCGGGGGGCATGCGATTGGAAGCTGCTCCTGACATTAATTTTAGAAGCTATTCCCATTATCATTCTCTGATATTTTGCCCATTAATATTTTTTAAGGCTCTGCACTGGAGGGAGTACTTGCTGACCGTCCCCCTCCCACACCCACCCCTTGTTGTGTTTACTTGATTGAGCATTCATACTATATATCATCCCTTGATATCATCCATCTTTCTAGGTATAACTACACTTGTACTACAGTGCGTGGGTGCATCAAAGGCACCGCCTAGAGTTTATCTAGCATAGACCACCAAGGTGTAGTCTAACTGCCAATTAGGGCAGTTATACTATGCTTAGTCAGCAATAGATGGTAGTTAAACTACAGCTGTAGTACAAGCCAGACAAACTACACACTACTGAGGTTATCACACATACACTCGGTGGTTATGTAAATAGACACCTCGGCTCCGCCTCGGTGTCTATTTGCACAACCACCTCGTGTATGTGTGATAACCTCAGTAGTGTGTAGTTTATCTATAACATACGCAGGAGTTCATCAGCATAGAGCCCGGCAGGGTGTGCTTCCCCCAAGAGGTCTATTTCTTGTTGAGGCGGCCTACTAATCCTAGATAAACCCTGCATGTGCATACTATCGTATTATTCTCAACAATTAGGACTCACTGTAGTGATTTATATGCCTGAATCTCTGAAAGTGTACTGCTGGGATGAATACATTCACAAAATTAGTGTATATTCAAGTACCAAAGCAGCTATTACTGTTATAGTAGTTTCCATGTTCCTTCAGCAATCATTGCTTCCCCCCTTACAAAATGAAATTCTGAATGAGCCTGGTTGCATCATTCTCATGGCTATTGATTCCATTCTATATATATATGCATTTACCTAAGAGTATAATATTATAATATTGATATTCTGCCACTACCAATAGGTATTCTCAAGAATATAATAATATGCATATAGAGGCTGGTCAATGCTCATTCAAAGAAAGGAGGATTGTCCATCCTTCAATACGGTATTCTATACTTAGCTACTCTTAATATCCAGTTTCACATTAAATTTTTTATCTAGTGCTATCGTACCTGGATACTCAAAACAAGTAGCATTGAGTATGTGTTAGAGCATTTTATTAGGGATCTACTTATGATGAGTATGTAAACTGACACCCCTTAAATATTACAGTAACCCTAAACCACAACTGACCTTTCTGATCATGTGACTAAGCTAAAATTAGAATCACATGATTTTAATCTCGAGCTTTCACCTTAATTTAACTGTGGTCTATTCAGAGATCATAGTCTGTAAGCTACCAGTTAGTAACCCTTGGCTGTTGCTACACTATCATGATGGAAACTCCAGGAGCAAGTGGATCTGGTGTTGTCGAGGAAGTTGTGTCAAAAGTTCAATCCCTATTTGGCTCAGACAATAAGTTCCTTTGAAGGATTGCCTATGTTGAATCTAAGGATGGAACTGACAAGAATACCTATGGCAGTGGCTATGATGGAGGCATATGATATGGCAGGTGGATCGGGTAGGATTCGAGTCTACCCAAGATACAAAAAGTCACCCAAGTCTTGAAGCAAAGCATAAAAAAATTAAGCAAAGCCTTGATATTGATTGGGAGAAGGTGCATGAAGTGGAATGATTTAAGGAAGCCTCTCTATTCTGGGTTAGCTGCGCGGCTTTTTCTTTTGAAGATACCAGCTCCGATTCCATCAACTTTGAAGGATCAAGCAGATAATACTGGAAAGGTTATTACAATACCGAATCAGGTGCTGGAACTGCACAGAAATTTATTGATGATGTAAATAAATTGGAAGGTTAATTATAACTCCAAGGATTGACTTAGCTCTTTAGCTAAAATATTTTGCTATCTTACAAAGCATTGTATATGTTTCAGTGGTTTATCCATTTATAAGAAAGATTACACCCTTAAAGCTATCATTATCAGAGAATGCATGCATGCATATTATCAGTGTCAATGTTAACTAATTAAAGATGACAGAACAGCATATAGAAATCACTGCAGCTACTTGTTTTTTCCTTTACTACGAAAATTAAAACATATAATTTTTGAGTGCCTCATTTGGCAAGTCAACTGGAAAGTTTATGATTGGACCTAAACTAGTATGATCTACCTTGGAGCATCCACTGTTGAACTGGTAGGTGCCATTGCTTGCATCTCTGAGGAAGGTTGATTGCTCCTGTAGTCTGAAGTAGATGGAGAGTCAAAAATGTATACCACATCATGAAACCTATCGTCGTCTGAACACGATGGCTGATTGAACGATTCCCTCGATTTCTCAGTTACATTGGATCCACTGTCAGGCTTCCTCTTCTTGATAAACTCTCTAATAACATACACATAAGAGTGGTACATCACTACTCCCAGTAGCACCAGAAAGGTAAAAATAATGGATAAGTGAACAATAATATCTCTATCTTCATTCCTTTCAATATTTCTCAATATGATGACTGAGAGAAACAGTAGATTAAAGTAGAGGGTTGTTTCAACAATGTCAATTGGCCACTGTCTATACACCCGTCCACCTAGTACACCTTTCACCAGTAAAAGTGCAGCTGTTATCTCTGCTGTAGCTACTAATGGAATGATAGGATCATCCTGCACATTACTGGCTGAAATGAGGTACAGAAGTACACGTGCAAGTAAGAGTAAACCAGTCCAGTAGCGGTGTTTATCGTTGTAAGGGGCAGTGTATGTCTCCATGAAGGATCGAAGTTTTGGATTCCTTACGACTTTCAGTTTAATATACCGAGTAATCCACTGCCAGGAGAAGAGAATGAGAGTGTATGCTAATCCAATAACCAATATACAAATAGCCGTAATAAAGAGTGGAATCCGACTTCCAACAAAATATTCAAGTGTAGCATCAGGAAGCCAAAGCAGTTTATAAGAACCGTCAGGATAATTTAAGCCCGTAGCAGTGAATGCAACAATGATGGTTTGCAAGTATTTTGCATATGATAACAGGATGAGTGTAGCCAAGGTTGCAACAGGATTTCTCTTTCCGATTAGATTTGAGAATTTCTGTGAGTACTTGCTCAGTATGACAATGGCAACTACAATGATGATAACGTACGTTGGAAGTATGAGTTCCACCCATGCTTTCCCATGAGTATCCATACCGTCAATGAAACACATGTCAATGCCAAGTTCCAGATTAAACCAGGAAATGAAAACAGATGGAAAAGATACCTTTGTAAAATAGATTGTCTTATTTGCTGCAATCATGTTCGCATAAAATATCAGACCATTGATTGTTCCCACAGCTACTGTAATATTCAGTACAAACAATAGAGCAACTAGCAGCAGTCCACCAATAAGAATGGATAGAAGTATTACTACTGTTAGTACAGGCCAGTAGGAAGGACACCGTAGGCATCGTGAGCTACCAAGGGAAAGGCTGAACTTGTCCCTGCATGCGCCACATAGTGTCCCAGCACGATTGTAGTTGCACTGAGCATTGGTTCCTTCTGAGCCATTATTGAAGTTAATTAATACTTCAGATTTTGATGTTATAGGAATGCAATAATCGTAGGGGCAGTGGGGGTGAGTGATAAAGCCAGGTGGATTTGTTGTATTTGTGTAGTCTATCCAAGAGTTGCTTGTCTTCATGATGAATCCAGTGCTGGCATTGCAACTGCCTGTTCTATCTGAAATATGTGAATCACAATCACACTTACACCTGGTATCTTGAACTTCGCTCAAAGGCTCAAAGCCAATAGGACATTCACAGGGCAAAAATAGGATATCGATAATTGCTTGTGATGGCTGTGCATCTCCGCATGGACCTTGTGCATACAAAACAAGTTGCTCGGAAGTGGCAGATGAGAAGACATTGAATCTCAAGTCATTGCAGTCAGTGCTAGTTTTTTGAAATTGCTGATTTTCACCAAGATCTCCCGTCAATGAAGGGATCGTACTGATGATAGTGGCTGGGATACTATGATTGACATGGTCAACTGCAATTATTGGAACACTAAACGAGCCTCCTTTAGTGACATTTACAATGGTATGTTTGTAGCTGCAGTCTGGTTGGTTATTTATGCAAAAGCATACTCGTACTGGGTCAGATGCTAAGGTGTCTAAGTCATTAATGTTGCTGATTTCTTTGAGTACTGAAAGTCCATTTTCAATACCTTCACTTGTAAATTCTCCCCCATTGACAAGATCACCAACCTCAAGTCTAGCTGCTGTGCTAATTGTACACCTATCTAATAATCCTCCATATATATTTGATCCAGATATCATTGCTGAATTGTTTGACATGAAGAGGGCTTGGGTTTGTACCTCAAAATGTTCAAATGTCTCAACTTCTTGAAGAAAGCAGTGTGAACCAAGGGAGATTGTGTTAGAAAGGATACTGCTACAAATTCCAATGCTGGTTTCATCAGCTACAAAAAAACCACCTCCAGAGTGGTAGGCAGTATTGTTGGCTACATTGACGTACGTACTTAGTCTCGTAAAGATATCTACATCAGTCGACTTCAGTACAGTTAGCTGGGAATTTGCTTCAAAATATGCACCACCACCTCTATTTGCTGCATTATTTTTCAATGACAGGAAATGAATTGGGGATATAGCATTTGAGGCCACTGTTATGGACGAGCTCACAGTGTAGATACCACCGCCATTCATGTGTGCAGTGTTTCCATCAAGAGTACAGTTTCCTAAGATTGTCAGAAAACTTTTGTAGATAGAAATGCCCCCACCATTATACAATGCAGTGTTATTAGTTATATGCACCGTGCTCTCTGGACTAAACATCACTATGCTTTCGATTATGAGTATTGCTCCACCACTAGCAGCAGAGTTTTGGGCCATAATTACTGATCCTTGAAACTCGACGTTACTATACAGGCTAGTAATGGCCCCTCCCACTTCCAGAGGCTGGCTTTCAAATCCAAACATTGTACCAGTGTTGGATTCTTGCTGATTAACAAATAAAATGTTCCCTAAAAGTGTTAGCTATGTTGGAGCTATAAGCATACAACGATCCGCTGTTACTGTTGAATTGTATATTTCCAGAAAAAAGTGCTCTGCAGTCAATTATTAGTACAATATTAGACCTTGCTGTGTTATTCACAACTTCCAGTGTTCCTCTTGTCACTAAACTTCCTCCTCTTATAAAAATCACTCCTCCAGACTGTACTGGGACAAAGTTATTACGGAATATGTTATTACCAACCAATTTGAAATCAGTGTACCAAGCATGAATATTTATTCCATGATAGTTTGATTGGAAAGTGCTTTGTCTGACGGTCATATGACTCCAAAGCTAGCCTTGTTGTTAAATTCAAAAGTACAATTATCGATAAGATACTCATTTCCTACCAAATATAAGATACCACCTGTATGAAACCTGAACACAGAGTGGCTTATTATAATTTCATTTGGTTGACCTGGATTGTTCAAACTCATAACAGTAGAGCCAGAATTGTTTTGAAAGAGACTGTAGTCAATGTGGATGTTCATGGCAATACCAGACAAAGCACTTCCTTCATTAGCCAAATTATGTTGGAATGTGCAGTTGGAGATAGTAGTAAAAGATGAAGGTGACAATAGTTCCCAAGACGTGATTGCTCCTCCACTATCGGCTGAATTGTTGACAAAAGCACTATTGATGATGGTTACATAGCAATTGAAAATTAATATTGCTCCACCAATGTTATTGGCTTTGTTTGATATGAATGAGCTGTTTTCAATAGTGACATTTGCAGCATAGACAGCAACTACTCCACCACTTGATAGTGTGCTCTGGATTGCTATATTGTTATAAAACAGGCTCTGTTTGATTACAATCATGGAAGTGAGCACTTCTTCACTATTTTCCACTTCTCTCTGATTTTGACAAGGTATACCATCACCTTCTGGAGGTGCTGAATTACAATTTGCAATAACTGACCCTTTATTGTGACTAAAGGTTGATGCAGTAACCATCGCAATACACCTAGTACCAAGATACAACACACTTCCACTATTTAATGCATAATTGGAAGTAGCATTACTCTTGTTGATGATGATTACAGTATCATCGTCAGCATATATGGCACCACCTCTGTCTGCTTCGTTCCCTTCAAACGTGCTCTCAATGATTTCAACGGTACTACTGGAAGCAAATATTGCTCCTCCAGTTGCGAAATTAGGACTTACACTGTTATGAATCGAGTAATTGCCATGATTTTTGTTTGCAAGAAAATGACTTCTGACGATAGTGGCATTCTTGACAGCTTTGAGAACTAGAGCTGTTTCATTATTGACACTACCTTGAAAAATGGAATTTTCAAGAATAAAATGATCCACACCATCAATAATGGTATTTCCACATCCAATGGAGTGCACATTTATTATTGAAACAGATTTTGTCCCATTAATCCTAATATTTCTAGAAATGTCGCACAAAATTGATGCTGTGTGTTCACCTTGTGTATTCACACCCCCAGAGATTTCATAGTGATCTTTACCAGTAATATTGATTGAAGTGGACAGGTTGTGCTCTCCAGGCAGAAAGACCAGTGTTGTGTTTAAATTATCATTGAATTTCTCCTGTGCTATAAACTGTGATAGCGTTAGACAACTCTGTTCAGGGCAAAATGAAGTAGGATATGGCTTTATGTGGTAGAGTATTCCACCAGCACTGTGCAATACAATAAGACAGAGGGCACAGATGAAAGTAGAACTCATCTTGCTTTCAACTGAAATGAAATATGCACCTGCATAATATAAATTAATTGCAATACGGTAACCATAATAATATTATTATAATATTATAGTTAAACCCCTTATGTGGTCTAAGACTTGTTTAATCAATACGACAACATTATTATAATACTAATAAATGCTGAAAGAAATTCTTACTGTGTATGAGATACTTTTAAAATGCGAAAAGTGTAGCGTTAGGCATTCTTATGCCGCAAGGGTTGACAATAAGTTTATAGTGTTATACACTGATAGCAGCAACAGCATACATACAGTACACTCAGAATAGGTTGACAGACTAACCCCAAGTGCACAAAACACTAGACTTTATTAATTTTGCATGCATACAGGATGTGAATAATAACCACAAATATTGAAATAACACAAATTGACATTCACATAATTAGAGTTAGTTTACACCACATCCCCCTTTTAAACCAGTTGATCAGGAGGATTTGACAGTAGTGCCTGTTTTTGACCGAGTCATGATCATCTCACGTTAGAGCTTGATTGAGTCTCACTGTTAGATCCAGGAGAAACATTAAGATGCAAACAATTCCTCTACACTTGCCCTGTTGGGGTCTCGATACGATATAATAATATTATGATTGTGGATTCTCTCCTGTTGTGACAACAGTACCATGGCAGGAATAGTCTCTGACTCTGAGGTGATCCACACATCTGTTCCATCGGGAATAACGTCTTGCTCAAAGTCTCGATGCTGACGATCGAACTGAGCCTTCTGTTTTTGTTTGAACTCAGCATTTTTCTTCCGGAACTCAGATATACATGTAGCGTAGAATGCCAAATATCGGCCAGCACCAATTATCGGCCAGCTGTAAACGGAAAAATTTACGGAGATCTACGAACGGTCCACCCACTGACACGCCCCATTAATATGCTATCTCAGTGGCGCTACTTTCCCGCGTGAGCAAAGAGAGCACTGTTGTTTTTCTACTTGACTATAGGTAAGAATAGTTTGATACTTAGTCATATAGACCACTGTATTGAAACGCTCTGTCCTTTATTTTTGTCATTTTAGTGATATTGGATCGTAATAACTTCGTACATTGCCAGTGGTGGCGGCCGGTTCGTACTACACAGCTACTGGCTTTCCAGTGGTTACTAGCTATTTATAGTCCACAGTACTACCATGCCCCGAGTCAAGAAGAGAACTTACCGTCGTAGACGACGTAATCGAGAAAAGAGTGCTCATGAGCCAATGAAAACGACCAATTGGCCTGCTAAAAGAAAGCAGTGGACTGAGGAGCAAATGGCAAAGGCAATGGAACTGGCTCAATCATGTGTTATGAGTCGAAATAGAGCAGCTGAAGAATGTGGTGTACCTAAGTCTACGTTGAAAGACCGTTTGAGTGGTCGTGTTGAACACGGCTGTCGTCCAGGGCCAAAACCTTACCTTCATCGTGATGAGGAAGGAGAGCTTACCACTTATCTCCTCACGGCAGCAAGTGTTGGACTTGGAAAAACCAGGCATGAGGTGATGCGAATAGCCGAAGGAGTTGCTGCTCAGAAAGGAATTCTCAAAGGTAGCAAAATTTCTTGTGGGTGGTGGCAGCGTTTTTGTGACAGAAATCCAGGTGTGTCCCTACGTTCTGGTGATGCAACTGCGGGAATAGCTACGTATTGATGCCGTAAATGAGGAGAATATGCTACAATAATATTTTTCCTTGCTAAGAGAGGTATATGACGACCTAGATTTTGATGGGCATCCAGAACGCATGTACAATATGGATGAAACTGGCGTCCCACTAGATCCTCGCCCTCCAAAGGTGGTTGCCAAGAAAGGTCAGCGAAAGGTCCGCTATCGCTGCTCTGGCCAAAAAGGTCAAATAACTGTGATCGGGTGTGCCAATTTCTCCCTTTGCTCCCAGCTGTGACTCCTTCCCGATCGTCTTCTGGTACTCAAGGTCGGGCACGGGTACTTACAAGTAAGGAGTGCCTTGAGCAATTGGAAGAGAAAGCAAAGAAGAAGCAGCAGGAAAAGGAAGAAAAGGAAAAAAGAAAGCTTGAAAGAGAGAAGAAGAAGCAAGAACGTGAGCAGGAAATGAAAAGGAAGGCTGAAGAAAAGGCTAAAAAGGCAGACGAGAAGGCAAAAAGGAGGAAGAAAAGGCAAAGAAGGCACAGGAAAGGGCCCTCCAAAGGGAGAAAAAGCAGCTGAAAAAGCTGCAGCCAACTTAAAAGGAAAAGCAGTTCCCCCTAGGAGAAAGCGATCTCAACTGGAAAGCGACACATGTACAGTAGCAAGTTCTGATAGTGGTACATCACCAACTGACGAGAGCGAGCCGAAGTCTAAGGCACCTTGATTGAATGACAGCATCAACACCGATGAGTGCTGTGCGTGCTTCGGACTGTACACAGATGATATTGAAACTGGTAGAGAGTGGCTGGAATGTACATGTGGCAGGTGGATTCATGAAGATTGTGTTGAAAACATCGTTTATGATGCCAACGGAAGAGAGAAGCTATGCCCCTTATGCCTCACAGTAGTGTAGATATAATGTTAGCGATTCAAACATCTACAGATTTTATTTATACTCCCTTTTTTAATAGTTGTGTAATGACAATGGGTGTTATAGCATGTAATAATACACTCCAAATCAGTTGCAGTGTGTATGGAAATGATCGTCAAACCAAAGAGTGCAACTGGACGATAATTGTTCTATACAAAATGTATGGGCGGCCGATAATCGATACTCATGGCCGATATTTGGTCCAGCGTGCGGAATCTTCGGTACTGTGTAACTCGAGAACGCAACATGGTATTCGGACCGGACAAGTGCTGAACGATAACGCTTGTAATGCTCTACAATCTGGTACAAAAACCAGATCTTGGAACCAATCTGGAGGCGAGTTACACGACTGGGACAAAAGCATGGCCGATAATTGGCATCTTACGCTATATGACCACTGAGGGATTAGTAGAGACTTTGCCTGGGGCACTGTTAATCAAATCTTGCGTCCCATACAGAGTTCAGCTGAACTTAGTGCACACCAAGGAAGTGGGGTAGCTCAAGACAGCGAGGTCTTTCTTTGCCAATATTGCACTCTTAACAGCTCTGTACAATTTTCTGAACATCCCTAGACACCCCAGGTCACCAAACTGACACAGCCACTCTTGCCCTGCACTTTTCCACCCCGTAGTATCCAGAGTGAACTCTCTGGAGCATCTCTATCCTAAGAGCTCTATTCTCTCATTAAATACCAGCAGGTCGTTACACACTGTAAGACACTCCCTAGCTTGGAAATAAGGAATCAGCACGGGGGGAATGAACTTTTTGTCTGGCCACTCACTCTCACAGTACTGACATATGCTTGTGATAGATTGCTTCTGTGCTTCCATGTACTCCTCCAGTCTCCCCTTTGATGTAGGTAGAGAATACTGCACGACACCATCCATAAATGTTTGCACTTATGCTTCCAGATCTGAGTCTCCTGTTTCTGGCACTGGTGCACGAGAAAGGGCCTCTGCAGTGTAGAGGAATTTTCCCGGGACATGATTGACAACATAGTCGAACTTGGCTAATTATAACCGAAATCGAACAACTCGAGGTGGCAAGGCGTCAAGATGCTTCGTGTTCAATAATGGAATCAGTGGCTTGTGGTCAGACTCTATCATAAACCTTCTACCGAGTACATATTTGGAGAATCCTTGACACGCCCAAGTGATAGCCAACGCCTCATTTTCGATTTGAGCATAATATTATCTTCTTTCAGCCTCTATCATTGAACAAGAAGCATAGGCAACCAATTTCCACAATCCTGACTGTTGGAGTAAGACTGCTTCTAACCTGAATGAGGATGCATCCGCTGATATCTTAGTTTCAGCTCCTGGATTGTAGATGATCAGGGTAGTCGGCTTCATTAGCTCCTCCTTAATTTGTTGGAATGCTCTATCTTATTGTGGACCCCACAGCCAGGCTTTCTTAGTGCTTAAGAGCTCCCTCAGAGGTTGGTACATCTCAGCTGCAATGTTGGGTGTAAATTTCCCCAGCTGATTTACCATCCCTAAAAATCTTCTCAAATCAGCGACTGACGTGGAAGTATCCATTCTGCTAATGGCTTCCGTTTTATCAGGATCAGCTCGTATACCCTGACTATCAATGATGTGGTCTACTCAAATTTGCACTTGGATGAATTGAGCGTAATATTTGCTTTCTCCAAATGTTGTAGGACATCTCTCAGATGGCTATTGTGCTCAGCACTGTCTTTCAAAACACAAGGATATCATCCATCATACATACCACTGCGTCTAGACCTTTGAGAATACAATTCATTCTCCGTTGGAATATTTTCAGAGCACTAGCGATACCGAACGGCAATTTGTTGAAGGCATATCGGTCAAATAGAGTGATAAACGTCGTTAACAGCTTGGATCTTTCTGACAAAGAAATTTGCCAGAAGCCGCTATTTGCATCTAGCTTGGAGAATACAGCGGCACCAGACAATTGAGCAAGGACACTGTCGACTCTGCTTGGCTGTTGCAATCTCCTGTGATCATGGAGTTGCTTGTACATGTTTTCCGTAACAGTGGTGAACTCCACCCCTTGAAGTTAACGTTAGTTCTGTCCAGTTTGACAATGCTCCTCCATGTGGAGTTTCCCTCAGCTGCGAGTGCACCAAGGCAAAGTCATCTGCTTGCACCTCACTGGTAGAGGCTGTGACCTTTGGCTGGCAATGGGCCTTGAAGTGACCCTTCTTTTTGCACCTGTGACAGATTACATTCCTTGCTGGACACTTATTAGGACTTTCATGTTTGTTGCAGCCACAACGTGGACACTTGGTAGCCGTCGGGGTGGTACATGATTTGCCCGAGGTCGACCCCTTGCTGTGGCGATTGGTGCCTGAGGTTTTGCGAGTCGCATCTTCGAGGGCCCGAGTTGCTTGCGGGATCAGCTCGTCTTTGTGCTCATTGACTGCTTTCTTTTGGCGTACGTATCATTTTCTTTGCCTTTTCCAAGGTAAGTGTAGCATCGAGCTGTACCTTATCCGCTATAGAGTTTCATCTCTCATCCCCACGACTAGGCGATCATAGAGCATCTCTTCGTCCCGTGCTCACACGTCTTGGCTAACTCGTACAACGAGGTGATATATTCCTCGACAGATTCATCTTCTTTCTGGTTTCTCTTATTAAGTTGTCCTTGTTCATAGATTGTATTCCTCGAATTTAGCGATCACGTCGGTGTATAGAGGTTCTGCACGTGATGTCATAACGACGCGTTTCCGGAACGAGCGGCCATTTTGAGTGGCAAAACAATATGCTCACGTGCGCGCAGTGATCTCAGTGTATAATAATATTATCATTATGTTTCTCTTTGTGTGCAGCCATGGGCAATAGTTACTGTGCCATTGGATGTGCCAACTGCTATTTTAAAGGTTGCGGGTTAAAATTTTATCGATTCCAACTGATCCTGAACGCAAGGTGAGATGGATGGCTGCTTTTAATCGGAAAAATTGGATTCCCAACGAACACAGCTGGCTGTGTAGCGCTCACTTTATTTGAGGAGTCAATAGCAATGATTCAACGTGTCCAGACTATGTACCTTCAGTATTCCACTACGTTGAGACTCCTAAAAAGGAATGAGCCGAACGATCTATGCTGAGATATTATGCTAGAAAGAACACTAAATGGAAGCGCATTGAGGCACAAAGAAGGCAGGAGGTAGAATGCCTTAGAAGGCTTCAAGAGGCTGACAAGCAGCACCACGATGCATGATGATATTCAACTGGTTCTAGATGTATCTGTGATAGATATGACTATGACTCACATTTGAAAGTTAAAAATTATTCTCCCCAGAAGATTCAATATTTTACTGGGCTTCCATAGTTTTCAACTTTTATGGTACTATATAATTTCATCGCTCTCCTTCTGTTGGTGACAACTCCCAATCTACTCTCCCACTGTTTCAGCAGTTTCTAATGGTGCTAATGAAATTTTGATTGAACTTGGGTAATCAGTACCTTGCATATGATGGACAGGATTGCAGATTTATCACACGTCGCTAATGCCTTGTACAGATCATCGAGTTCCTCATCTGTGAGCCTACATGATCTCCTTGTTTGGCACTGCAATCACTAGGCCCTGGGAGTTTTCGAATATCTTTTTTCGTTTTCTTGCTGGAGTGGTGAAGTCAATCTCAGAAATTGGCAAATAAGGCACACTCTGCATTATTGGTGGAAGCCAGTAGCATGGAAGTGAGGTGCTTGAAGTATTGGCCTTTATATTAGTGTTGGCTTCCATTAGAAACAAGACTGTGCAATGTGCGAACATGCCTCCCCCAGTCCAGCCATGCGGGTGCAATGGGCACAGATGACTATGCCTGACCGTTCAAGAGCAATTCATTGATGTAGAAAAGGAGCAGATAACTTTTGTGAATGCTTCATATGAGCCATTACCAAAATCAATGATCAGCTCTATTACCAGGTGGTACATGATGAACAGCTAGTGACATTGCTCACCCAGCCGCTGACAAAATACTTGTACGCCTCAAGAGTATCAAGACTGGATGTAGCAATGAGATAGTTGTATATTATGTCAGGATACTCTATTGATGGCCAGTGTTGCCACTCAATTTGACGGCTTCTTCAAGTTTGCAGCATCATAGGGGTCTCCAAAGTACCAAGTGTTGCCAATTTCACATCATAGCGCTTTTTAGCCTCGACATCTAGTCCCTGGTAGTACTTTGAGGGAGAATTGACCCAGCTACTGCTCGAGTCGGTCATCCTCCTCGCTTGCCTGTCGCTATAATATTAATATTTGCACGCGCAATATAATAGTCTTAGCATCTCAAGGTTACAGGTGACAGTTTGCATCTAGTAATTTTCATGAGTAACAAGCCATTTGTATCTCCACAGGCTATGAAGCTGAAACAAAAACGAAATTATAGCTAATATGATGATAGAGACAGCTGTCAAAACAATGAAGCGTCACGAAAGTCAGCCAATGACTGCCATTGTCACAAACTCTTGCGTCAAGTTTTACTTGGACAAAGGAGTCTAGTCTACTTTCAACAGCTTATTTATGAAGTACTTAAATTACTCTAGTGCTGGAGTTGGTTCCCAAGTTCATAGAGCCTCCACAGAGGGAAAGCTACACAAAAGCGTAATGGCGGACCAGGTCGTTAGCACCGCTGTCTAGCTGCTTTCTGACAGGTGGCCTTCAAATTTACATCAACTCCAGCCCTGCCCAGATTAGTCTGGGGTACCAGCCCCTTCGCAAGAGAGAGGAAGGGTCTGGTAACATCCCTATACCTGCGTTGTGCTCATGTCCGGAATGCGGACATGACCAATCAGATCACAGTGTGGTTTAGCCGGTTAATTTCACCGCGTGTATCACGTATATTTCTCCAAACAAAAATTTTGTACCATGGATTTCCAGTTGAGAGAGATCATTTCGGCCGCCGTTGGAGCTCTTGGCTACGACTCCATAAACCCAGAGCAGGAGTTAGCTTTGCTATCCTTCCTGCAAGGGCACGATGTGTTTGTATCACTTCCGACAGGCTACAGAAAGAGCCTTTGTTATGCTGCCTTGCCTGGTGCTTTTGACAAGTTGTTGAAGAGAACTTCACCAGGATCTACAAGTATCGTGATCTCTATTTCTCCCTTGATCACTCTGATGAAGGATCAGGTTGCCTCTTTATCGACAAGGGGGCTAGCTGTATAGGGTGTATCACTCATGAAAGCTCGGACGAAGAAAGAGCGAAAGTGAAGGACGGTCAGTACCAACTTGTTTTATTCAGCCCAGAAGCTTTGTTGACTGTTCGTCGATGGAGAGAGCTATTGCAGGGGACAAAACTATAGTTCTAGCATCGTGGCTTTCATTGTGCACGCGAAAACTATAGTTCTAGCATCGTGGCTTTCATTGTGGACGAGGCACATTGTGTCAAGGAATGGTAAGAAATTTTATTAAAAGTAGCTTGTGTATTGGTCACTCACAATTTCTCTTGTGTGCACATAATAATTATTATTGTGTGTGTGTGTGTGTCACTAGTTGTATCAATTGTCTACAACAGTTCACATAATGACTATTTTTTCCCTTTTCTGTAGGGGAGAGGAATTCCGGAAGGAGTACTCAAGACTTGTTAAGGTGCGAAGCATTCTTCCACAGAATGTACATGTTATGGCAGTAACAGCAACAGCCACAAAAACAACTAGAGCTCTGTAGAGCACATACCCCGCGCGCACATTGTGCAATCGTTGCTTTTGTGTGCATGGCTATAATAATTTTGTGAACTTCAGAAAATTAGTGGAAACGGTGACAGAAAGCACTCTCTCTGCACCAGATCTAGCTGTATAGCTGTGTTACATTATGATTTGCAATTGGTTCCATAGGGCTACAGATTTCAGCTCCGTCAGCAGATGCGGATAGACTATAATATTATTATAGATTTTATGAGTATATATGCATTATTGATTTCGACGATCTTTACCAGTTGGCTACTTAGTTGTGTGCATGAGCAGAAAACACAATATACATGCATTATGCATTGAGTAGGCACTGTCGATAGGCGTGGCTACGTTAGCCAACAAAAGTCACTATTTGTGACGCCCGTGGACCGTGTTCATTGATTTGACGTACACTGAAGACAGTTTTTCGCCGGATTCGATTGATTCGTTGTGCTTACGAGTCGCTTAGATGCCTACATCTCGAGATATGGCGATTTTTGTGCTCATGACGACAACGACGACAACGACACGAACAATTACTTTACCCCTTGCGCATGTGCGCGGGGTAATAAGCAGTGGCGTGTCCAAGGGGTGGGGGGGCTCCGGGTGCTCGAGCACCCCTCTCAGCTCTGGCACAACAGCCTCTCTAATAGATGCGCCACCTTGGCCTGAAGTGCAATTTTCACGCTCTATTTAAATGCACCCACCCACGCGTCCCTATACTTTTGTGTACAAATTTTGCGCGCCACCTGGTCGCAAAGGATAATTTTCAGGCTCTAATGGCGCGCCACCCAGCACTCGTAATTATTTTTTCATGGCGCGTTAATTAGATCAGATACGGTAGCTCAGTGGCAACTGTTTATGTTGATAATCGACAACTGGTAGCCAGAACCAACAACAAACTTAAAATTCGCTTTCTAAACATTTCTTTCTCGTCGCTACTTGGCCAAAACAGCCTTCTTTGTCAGCCAGCTATCTTCGAGAATGCGTTAGTGAGGGGTGTGGTCAACGTTTGGGGGGGCGTGGCCTAAAATTTTGCGCGTGCGCTTTGCGTGCGATTGGCTTAGCACCTCCCTCCTTCAAATTCTGGACACGCCACTGATAAGGAGAATGTTTGCGATGTTTTAGGCATGGAGAGCCCCGTACTGGTATCCATTTCTCCCGACAAGGACAATGTTAAGTACATCGTTGCTACTCATGTGTCGATAGATAAAGTATTCGGGCCTATTGCTGACCAACTTTATGAGCTTCATGCAGAAGTTGGACGTGCCATAATTTTTTGTCAAAAGCTGGATGACTGCTGTAAGCTATATAGATACTTCAGACAGAAATTGGGAGATCGTTTCACATTTCCATACGGCTCACAAGATCTGTGTTGCAATAGAGTAGTGGACATGTTCCACAGTTGCACAGAACCATGTATCAAGGACTGCATCATCAAGAATTTTTCAACATCGTCTCCTCTCCGTGTCGTGATAGCTACTGTCACGTTTGGTATGGGTGTGGATATCCATGACATTCGAAACATCATACACTTCATAGCTTGTGAAGATGTTGATATGTACATCAGGCAGTTGGTAGAGCCGGGAGAGATGGTAACAATTAACTCGGTTGCAGTACTTGTAACTTGAAAAGGAGGACGTCAACATGTCAGTGCATCAATGAAGTTATGTCATTGTGGTAACAAATCAGAGTGCAGGAGGGAAGTATTGTTTATAGATTTTGACTAACAAATTGACAAAACAAAGCATGATTTAAGGTTGTGTATGTGTTGTGATGTATGTGTGACTAAGTGTGAGTGTGGAAAATGTTCTGATATGACTTCTGGTTGTATTAATTTTTCTCATTTGGTGTAGTCATTATTAATCTTGTACCCATTTGTTGATACTTTTTTTGTTCACTTTCATACTGGGCATATATCGAAGAGCTGCTTCTGCTGATTGCAACAACATTGCTGTAGCAGTCTGGAATCCTTCAAGTGCTCGTACACACTTCCTACAGATGAATCCCATAGTACTGCTCATAACTGCATCTTCATCAATCACTACACTATTTCTCTCTATAGAACAATGGCCATAAATTCCTCCAAACTGGAATTACTCCTCTGGCGGCATCACCACAGAGAAGGTACCAGTACATGCCTTTGGGAAGATTGGTCCCACATCCAAGGCAAAAGTCCACTGTAGCTATAACCGACATAATAATGTATTATTATTAATTTGCCACGTGCACAGGAATAGCCTGCAAGCAGCACTCGCACGCATGGTTGACTCAGAATATTAATTGCGCCAGTGCTTTAAGTGCCATGATTATTGGCACATGCGCGGTGATTTTGGTTAGCAGCCACTTGAGTTGCGGTCCACAACGTAGTAAAAATTACTTTCACAACATTCCACTTGCACAAGAGTAGAGTAGTATAGGGATGTTACCAGACCCTTCCTCTCTCTTGCGAAGGGGCTGGTACCCCAGACTATGCCCAGATGTCTGAGTAATAAGATAAACACTTCCTTATGGTCAAAAGAAGCCTTATACACGGAAACTTGACGCAGTTTTCATTTGCGGTTCGCTTGGTATGCTCCATTATTCACTATAGGAAATGCCCGTGCGTGGGCGAACTGTCACCCGTAACCAATATATGACAATACATACGCGCGTATTTAAATTTTAGCATAGATAATTAAGACTGCTATGCCCTAAGTGGCGTTTATCGTGTGCGACGTCACTGCAGAATCTCGTATATACTTCTTTTGCGACTCGTCGCTGATACCCGTGGACCACAGTACCCCCCTCTAGTCTCGTCCCCAGACCCTCCAGCGCGCGAGAAGAGAGAGGGAGGATCTGGAACATAACCCCGGGCGGAAGTGTCCCGAAGGAATGTTGCGCACAAGTAATCATGACATGTAATCTGGCTTTTGTGGTTTCGCGCACGTACAAAGAATGCAAATTACATTGTACGTAGCATCTTGCATGCGCACGAGCAGTGCATGCATGCAGCACGTTTGGGCACGTTTTGCCGTCCATTCGAGTATAGTGGTTTAACACCTTGCATTGTGGCCAATCAACACCTGTCGCGCCTTCAGGACACTTCCGCCCAGGGTTATGTTCCAGACCCTCCCTCTCTCTTCTCGCGCACTGGAGGGTCTGGGGACGAGACTAACCTCCCTCGGCTTCCTCACCTCTAGTAGATCCTAGACATGCAGTAGAGCAGCGTGTTGACTTTACGCGGGCGTCGTCCTCTTTTAAATTATCGAGTCCCGAGGCACTGAGGAACCGCTCGAACCCTCGTTTCCATTTGGCCCACTCGTCAGGCTTTTTGAAATCAAACTGCTGCGGCGGTTGTATCGGAACTGAGGTTGCCATCCCACCGCTGCCACCATAATATCATGTAGCGTTAGGCGTTCTTATGCCGCAAGGGTTGACAATAAGTTTACAGTACACAGAATCATGTCCATTTACAATATACGGACCCACCCTCCAAAACGAGCAAATTCTACAGAAATGGAGTTATAATACCCTGACTTACCAGTACACTCAGAAAAGGTTGACATGCAGACTAACCCAAATGCACAAAACACTCGACTTTTATATGCATGCAAACAGGATGTGAATAATAACCACAAAATTAATATTGAAATATTTTAAAATATTATTATTATTAACATTCACATAATTAGAGTTAGTTTACACCACAAAAAACAACGGTGCATAATTAATTTCCAGAAAAAGCTACATGTAACTTTCTGAAGCAATGGACTTACAGTCCACTGCACCTTAAAATTTAATTATTGTCATTGACAACTAAAATTAATTTTTAGCACCTAGCTGCCATTCCACTTGCATGTATTACAAGTGGTTATAGCTACTCTAGCTAGTCTTGTATAAAATTGGCTTTTAGAAATTTTTAATTATGATTTCAGAGCTGTATACATATCACCATGCATGGCTTCATTTCACAAGCCTAGTAAAATCATTACGCTATGATTGCATCACTTCATCTGCTCACTTTCTGGCAATCCCCTTTGCACTGACAATAGTCACATGTCACATGTCAGGATGTTGTTGAACTACGAGCACGAGCAAAAGATATGTAGTGATGATCACATTAATTTCACTATGCATCCCTACGCTTCCTTTTTGAGTAGGTGCAGGAATTGATTAACCAGCCAGTAATGCGATGATCGAAGCTGATTAATCCCCCATTCCCTCATGAGCATACCGGTAATATTATAGTGGATAAGATGAATTTCTCCCATATGCATAGAAGATTCAAACTAAGGATATAGCACCAATGGGTCACCATCAACAGGCACATGATAATTGAAAAAAAAGCAAGCGTAGGGATAAATAGTGAAATTAATGTGCACGTGATTAATTATCACTATAAATCTTGTTTGTGTACTTTTTGATCCTGCCATCCCTACTTCATCCTTCAATTTCATTGTTTCTTATACTTGTAATAATAATAGTAGTCATATCTCAGAGTTGGAGGCCTTAAGGGTTCTATATATATACCTTAGGGGGGCTATAGCCAATAATGATTATATACACATATTATACTAGGGATACGTTTCGCAATAATGCCTCGCGCATGCGCACATGAGGTGGTGGGTGGAGAGCTAGAGAACGCCTCGTGTTGTTGCATTGATTTTTTTTTTGTGGACGGTGAGTGAATTGAACGGTGAGCGGAGTAGCTATGGCCAAGCGTAAGAGTGACAGCGATAAGGACGACGCCCTGTTGCCTAGTGATATCCTGGAGTCTTCGCCGAAAGCTAAGGTGCAATGTCACTTGTCACAGCTCTGTCTCTGTTGCCGCAAAGTAGCTATACGCCTTCTTCTTTGATCGCTATCTTCGGTTGCTTCGGAACTGGAGTCATCCATGGCGTCCGTATGGTCTTGTTGTTCCTTGACAGCCGATGAGTTCTTGCCGTTCCACGACAATAGTGCGGCCAGATCCTTTGCGCACGCCCCCTTACATGCAGCAGGAAACACTAATGCGCGTGCGCAGTGTACGGAAATTAGCATTCCTAAGCGTGACGGACATACAAACATACCGACGCAAAGCGAGATCCGAAGCAGGATTAGTTGCCTCGCGCTAAGGCGCTCGGCAATTAAGACAAAAGACTTACGATACAATGTACAATTCAATAGTCCGTTACCCATTACCTATGGAAATCCAGAACAGTGTGCATTAATTGTTCAAACACATGATTGGGGTATACTATATTAAACAATGCCACCGGCCATTATAATACTTATTATGATCACTCTTTAGTTTATTTAATTTTTTTAATGCTAACAGTGGCTAAGTGTTAGCTTATCAAAAATGAGGGCATATATTTCTAGCTTTTACAATGTCATGCAAGAGAGCTGTTCTTCCAACCAAGTGTTATTGATCATGCAGATGATATACACAATGATCATGTACACACACAGGCTACATGTAATATAATAATATGTGACCTGCTCTGAGAAAAGGGACCTTAGGGACATTTTTATGAATATTGAGATATTAGCATAGATAAGTAGCTCTGTCTATTCTTTAATTAAATTCTGTATTAAGTTGCATGTATCGGAGCAATTAAATGCGCCCATAGCTACATTTTATATTATTTGATGCAAATGTATAAACATATTATCTCCCCAGTAGCAATTTACTTTTCTGTGGTTATGAGGTAATTATAGTGTAATTATGATGAAACCTATGGTGTAATCTCTTAGGTAATCTATGAGGTAATTATGAGAAAATTCAGGGCCTCGCTGGAGCCTTTCTGAGACTTGAAAATCAGTAAATATGTAGAGTATCTTACGCGTGTATCCAGCGAATAGATTACAAGCTGAGCGCTACTTTCTCTGAGAAGTACTGTTGGTTGAACTTCACGTGTTTTCTTGGCTTACGTAATGCCATGGCTAAATAAAGCTAGCCTTACGCTATATATAGCACGCATCACTGCCACAATTGTACAAGGGGCTGGCCCGCGCGCGACTGCAGCAGCGTGACCAACCTGAAGGAATACTGTGTTATCGAGTTCGTCTCTGTGATTGAAGCATCGAAACTTGTCGCTATCAAGGTTGAGAGTCGATCTTAGACGCCATCTCCATGATTTCTGGGGCCAGCATCGATCGATGTGTACGCATTCTATTGACGACCTTTTACCACATGCACCATTACACTGTGCAGCTACTGGGGAGATGGTCAAGGGTTCATAATATATCAAAATGAAGCCAGAACCTTCAATTTTTTGATGAACTAAAAAGTAGAAAATTGAAAAAAAGCAGATTTTTTTCACATTTCAGCCATTATTGGAAAATGAATACCGGGTATTTTAATATGTGCTAAGGTCCCCTTTCTCAGAGCAGGTCACATATTATTATAGCCTCACAAAACTTTCTCTTTACATAAAGAAATAAACTGATATAAATCTGATTGAAAAAAAACACTAAAGTTCTTCCTAAACATCTTGATTGAGCATAATGAGGGATTGCAAAATATAAATGATTACATGTCAGTCTTCCTTGGTTTTCTTGGTGAGGTTCTTGACCTTCATTTTCCCTGAGACCTGTATGAGAGAGCTCTCTCCATCGTCTGATTCCTCCTCGTCAGATTCTGACTCTTCGTCATCAGAACGGTTCCATATAAGTGGTCGATTAATCTGAGGATCATTCTTATACTTGTACAGAGAGAACTTTACTTCACACTCTAAGCTCCCACAAGTGACAGGCACACGATGACAATGTGGTAGACTGACATCTCTGCAAAACAAAAAAACTGAATAAATAAACTTATGATAATAATTATACTGTAGTGTCCCAAGCAAGCACCTGTTCCTGGGTAAGTACCCATGCACCACATTCAAAGGGCTGCTGTAGCAGCTTCTATAATATACAAATAATATAATAATATTATTATGGAAGTTTGATCCTGGATAAGCACCCATGCGTGAGTTATGTTTAAGTGCCCTTACCCGGGACACTACGGTAGGTAGTATACACAGGGATTTAATTCATGCAACCAAGGTACGTATACAACCACTGATCAAGTGTATGTGTCATAACTTCAGTAGTGCATGTGTCTGGTTTGCACTATAGTAGTCTCGTCCCCAGACTCCACCCTCAAGGAGGGAAAGGGTCTGGTGACTTAGGGTCATTTTCTTGGTTTGGCCAGTTCTGGGTATGTGCGTCAACACGGGTGTGCTTCAACAAAGTTTGGATCTGATGTTGGTCAGTAAGGTTGCGTAGGTAATTCTAATTTGTACAGCAGGCAATGGCCTCCTGCAGTTAGTGAGTCGTAATATGACTAGGCTAAAGCTGCTGTGATCTAATTGGAATGTGCAAATTCCTCCAAGGGTCATCAGCTGGACCAAGCTTTTGCTCAAAGTCATCAGACCTTTTCCCTCCTCACAAGGATGCATGGAGTATGGGAAAGAGATTATATAGTAGTACAGCTGTAGTTTAACTACCGACTACAGTGGAACCCCTCTAGAGCGGACACCATTGGGACCAAACATTTTGTCCGTTGTAGCGAGGTGTCCTTAGCTCAGGGGTTAGTGGTTGACCACGCCCCTCCTACAATCGCGGCCAGCTATGATAAAGCACTACTGTGGACGACGATGAAGACCGTATTGGTGAAAGATCTGTCAAGTGACAGCTTCTAAGCAAGAATACCGTATAGCCGGAAAATTTGGCGGTTTGGCGGTCTAGATTACAACCGCCAAATTAAAATCCGCCAAAATTTCCTACTCGCACATATACGTATGGCGATCCCGTACCGAACCGCCAAATTTAAATCTGCCAATATTCTTGCAATGGCGATTTTGGGCTCAACCGCCAAATTTAATTCCCGCCAATATATGGTATGAGACATATTTTGGCTTTACTGTAGTTACTGTTCGCTGAAACCGACCGATTTTAATGGTGGGTGTGGCCTAACTGTCTATTATGCGAGGTTGTTCACAATTGCGCAGGCTCGAACGGGACCAAAATAAGTATCCGTTATACAGAATAGCAGGATGTCCGCTGTTGAGGGGGTTTGAATGTATTAAAGTCTATGGAAATACAATCCGGACATTTAAAATTGTCCGTTATATCGCAGGTGTCTGCCGTTGAGGGGTGTCTGCTAAGCGGGGTTCCACTGTATTGCTAACTAAGCATGACATTGTAACATCCCTAATAATGGTAGTTAGACTACACCTTGGTGGTCTATACCATATAGCTCCAAATTTTCGTGGTTCAAACTTTTCGTGAAATTGCCGAAAATCCCATAAATGAAAATTTTCGTGATAAAAATTTTGTGATCGCCACATTTTTTCGTGAATACTGCCACACCACGGCCCCCGTGCGGACAATTCACGTTGTCGCCCCACCCACAATTGCACGTGGCTAGGCTCATAGCATGCATGCTAGTGTGATGAGAAAGAAATTAGATAAGACTTACTTTTTCTGCCTTTAGCACCTTCTGCTGTCGTCTGTTTGGCCATCTCTTCAACATGATTGTTGGCAGATTCGATACAAGAAGGTCGTTTTATGTCCTTGCGGATTTGGTAGCCAACTTATGCTCATTTTCGAACACAGTCTGTACATTGATCGCACTCACACTGCGATCGCAATGTGCATGTGTATGCACACAAAACATAGCCACGCCCACAATAATGCTAAATTTCGTCAGAAAAATTTTCGTGATCTGAAGTCAAATCACAAAAATACCGTGCCATAAAAAGTTGGAGCTATATGCTAGATAAACACTAGGCGGTGCCCTTGATGCACCCATGCACAGTAGCACAAGTACAGATAGGCAGAGATAAAATATTATTAATAGTAACACATTCGTCAGAACACTCGTACTTGCACGATGTCATATCTAACAATATTATTATAGTGCACGCATTATACATATCAGTTGTGTACAATAGTGTTGGAATCAGCTACCTTTGTGGAGATGACTTGGGACTTTTCTTTGATGATGCATCACCAGTGGGTTTGTCTTGCCGTTTCGTTCCAAACTCCCTAGAAACTCTTGCTTTCCAGTCATCCACTTCACTAGTCTTCTCAATTTTCACTGGATATTCCTTAAATCTGTAAGTTTTATTAATAAATTAATTATGCTACACCAATAATATTATTATTATGCCAAACACTTCTAATTATCATCAGAGACCAGCAGTTTTGCTACATTAATTTTTCTGACTCTGTGCTTAACATGATAACATGAAGGGCTTCATGAGAAGTTAATCATAGTGGTCCCATTTACATTGTAGTTCCCTCCCTGCCTCCATGCAATAATACAGGAGCATATGAGCTGCCAAAGTGCTAATCATTTAATAGTACACATCATCATTAATTTTGTGACGTACATAAAATTTTCAAACCAGTTCCGTGAGTGAAGTTTTATTTCGATGGCACCTACCATATATAGTTACACGCTCCTTCGGTGGCTCATAATTATGCCCCTGGTGAAACTATGTTAAGAAATTCGTTTTTGTGCTTTTAGACAATTCCACTATGATCTTTCTCATCCCTTCATATAGCATTGAGTGCCAATACTAGGCTTCTGTTATGCACACTATTAGAAATCCAAGACAGTCATACTTTGTGCTCTGTCTAGAGCAAATTCTATGTCTCTATTATAATTATTGCATGTCAATTCAGTGTTTGTCGAATTTATCTGCTATTGTGCATTAAACACACATCCATATCTGATTCAGCGAAACTAAACCTACAGACTATAATTATTATTATGCACTAGCTACAGGTCCAGTCAGTGTTCTCAGGGAAGCACTGCACTATCAGAGTTCAATGGTGGGAATATGCTAATCTGGTGGGAGACTGGGTCTTAGTAAACCATGGAGGGTTATTGAGCTGACAGCATGCGCTGGTGGGTGTACAATTGTGACCATCCCAGAGGACATCATTGGGGTAGAGGATAATAACATAACTCCAGGCAAAATGTACACTCTCACGGAAATAATCATTTCCAACAAATGCTTAGCCAGGGTTCAATCTATAGGGGGGCAGGGGGGAAGCTTCCCCCCCTCCCCCCAAAAGCACTCAGCTTCTCCCCCAAAAGAAGGGTAGCAAGAGAAAAAGAGAAAAGGAGGAGGTGGGGAATGTATACTATTTGGGTGCTATGATAATGCATATAAATTAGCATTCCTCTAAATTAACGTCAAAGAGTGTACTACGTTGCACCTAAAAATCCAATTAATGGTTTGGAGGAGGGGACTGTGTGTGAAAGTGCCACGCCTCCTTCCACCCCAAACCAAAATTTCTAGATAGAACCCTGTTAGCCTAGTGTGTATTTCACATGGGCACTGAAAATTACAGTTTAGGGTCTTTATCTTCTGTTCCAGCAGCAAATTAATGTCCAAATAATAGTATGCCAACGTCTTCCAGCACCTCTAGAAGTCAAATTTACATCAGCAACATAGGAGTTATCACTTCCATAAAAAGCATAAATTTCTCCGAATTGTTACCCCATAATCCTCCCACACACGGCTATAATAATATTACACATAATTATGATATAAACCTCCAACAATTAATGTGGTTGAAGAGCATTCATAGTCACTGGTATCAGATCGTCCACATGTCCTCTTGGAATATATCACAATGCAACTGCCAAATAAAAATCCGTTCGTGTGTACTATAACTCTATACGTGGCCAGCTATGAGAGGGACCATTGTAGTATTTATAGCTTGTTGTATGGAGCAATGTATGGTATATACAATTGAGTAGTCCACTCTGTTTGTGCCTATACATTCAATGATATATCTATGCTCACTACTACAAACATCGGACAGTGTCATGCTATACTATCTTACACATCACTGTGCATAGAGTTATATGAATTCAACGGGAATCATCTGGTCCACTATGCATTAGTGAAAATCTTCGTTTCAATGTCATCAGTTATTGTATTGGGCAAATTGCTACGTAGTAAGTGTAAGTATCGAGCATGCCAAAATTAATACAATACAAATCGACTCATTATCAAATCCTTTCTATCATATGAGAAAGGGGACTTTTATTTGTATATAGTATGTACCTTCTACCATGTATGGAGTATTATATTACATTTAACCTACTCCATATTAGTGTTAGTATGTCAAAATTAAATATGTACCCATTTTCAAATGTTTTTGATCAAAAAAGCTCCATCTTCACTTGTATGAAGTAATGTATAGCAAATGAAGTTTTTGTGCCAACAGCATTAAATATTAATTAGCTCTGCATATGACATTGTGTGTTTGTGTGTGTGTTTTGAGTGAGCTATAGATCAGCCAATGTGCATGACCACAGAAAGGGACCATTAATTTTGGGACGTTTATTAACCCTTGCTGCAAAACGTAGGCTAAAGGTCATTGCAGTCATTTGGCTATTTTTGTCCGTCACGGTCCGTCCATCGGTCAGTCCATCTGAACCCTCCTGTGCTAAAATTAAGGGTTATCTGAGAGAAAGTACGCATTTGAGGCATACACGGCATAAAGGAATTGTGGTCGCGTAAAGTCCTGCCCAGTGGTGTATATACATGTAGTAGTGTGCAGCTGTTGCCAGTCTGTGTTTACATGGCACCTACCTCAGCAGCGTGACTAATTACCATTCTGTGCCAGTTGTCAATGCAGTGGACAGTGTAAACAGGCAGTGACTCTGAAGTACATAATTCAGCTAGTTTAGGTATGTCACAGAGGCTTGTAGTTTATATAGTGACATAGCCAGGTGCTGTCTCCTGACTCTGAAGAGAACGTACCATTCCATACCAGAACCATGTTCAGGTGCACACAGGGTATGTAGATCAGCACCCCTGATATTGAACATGCATGTAGCGGTAAGGGTTCTGCACTCATGCAAGTGCATTCATTTGTAGTATTATGGAGTAGTGTACTGTACAATGTCATTAGGTAATCCACTCTATGTTTGTATCTAGGCATTGATACAGGTATACATACTCACTATTACATTTATAGAAAGCATATTGGATATCAATTGTCATGACATGGTCTGTCTTCTATAGCAGGTCACATAATAAACATTGCTGTAATTCATGATTGCTTCGTCAAAATTGTATACTTGTATTAATAATATTATTATTAATTTTATAAAGCAAAAAATAAGGTACACATTTGATATGAATGAATATATGAAAATTTCAAGTGCAAAACTTTTGCGAACCAAATTACGGTATTAAAATAATTTTAAGATAATAAAATTAATGTAAATTGATCCACACATAGGATTTGTTGCTATTAATAGGATCCTCCAATGATCCCCGTATAAAAACTGTTTCATAGGATACATGTCTCGGGGACAGGGCTGTACTTTTGTACATGTATGCATATACATACCATGGTTAATTGAATACAATGTATGATCCAATTTAACATAAGAAATTCGCATTTAACGAATTCTTATAATGTGTATAATATTAGGGAGCGATTAATGACCTTTACCAGATAAGCGCACATCTTTTAAAATTGAAATTATTTTTTTTCCATACACAGTATTAGGTTAAATATGGTACATATACATGTCAAACATTACAATACTGGTATAAAACTCAGCTACAGGAGTCACATGCTATCATAACCTCACTGCACATGGAGTTCGACAAGTTCAATGGGAACATCATCAGTTGTTATATTGGTCAGGTTTTTTGTAAGCCATGGAGGGTTGTTCAGCTGATAGCATATTATTGGATATACATCTCTTAGTACCATCCTGGAATAACTAAGTGAATACACTTTCTTTCGACGTACATGAATACAACCGTGCTCCTGCTCCCCAAGTTGTGTGTGATTATCCATATTATGTCTTCTTGGAATATGATGTCAGGTTGAGTCCAGTAGGGCAGTTGTAGCTGGTGTCAGTAAAGCAACAGACCTCCATCCGGGGGTACCATTGCATGCAGGTATACAAGGCGGGCATGGTTGTTGCAGAGGTTGTGGTTGAAGGCAGCGTGGATTCAAAGTTGAGTCTGACTTGGTGGTGCTCGAAGTGGCCATATACTTGACATATCAGCAGTTTTAGGTTGTCAAGTCTTGAAGATGACTGTGGCAGCAATTACAGAGCTAAATTTCATTTCTTGCTCTCTCTCTTTCCTCTACTGAAGGACACTGCCCATCATCTCCGTCCAACTACTTAACATCTATCGTTAGTTGCTGTATGATGACTTATCCAGGTCCAGGAGAAAGACAGACAACTGTAAGCTCCAAGTAAGTTACAAACTGGCTCATTTTCAAATCCATTCAATCAAAACAGGCTCACGTTTGACCTATATGCAACATCAATTTTATAGCAAAGAACGTTTTTGTATCCGTACACGTGATATTAGCTACATGTACATATCATTGAGTGTTTATTTCTTAAACATATACATAAATAACCAGCTGTGGTATAGCAGTTTGTGTGGTCATGTTTGTTAACCCTCGGCGCATGTGCGAGGGGTACAGTAGTCGTTCTGTGTGTGTGTCTATTATCACGCCAGCTGCTATATACCTGGTTTATACGATACAAACAAGGCTCCATTAGGCTTTTCACGGCATCTTCAAGGTATGAATTGTGTGAAAACGCTTCGTTCAAAAGTTCTGGCAACATTTGCTGACCTCCATGGCCTTTTTCGCTTCTTGATGAGCTCTCGATTGATGAAAGATACAGCGATGGCTTCATTTCAAGATTAGTAGTGTGTAGCTCTAGCGATAGTTCTTGTAACTAAACTGACTCATCACAGATCACAGTAGGCTATCAACTACGCTTCTTGGCTTTACTTTGTACTAGATCTGCTGATCTGGCATGCACGTGGTACTATTACCTAATTGCATGCAATCCGTATTAGTGCATTCTTGTGGTTACTCTCTCTCTCTCTATCTGTTACTACACTGTACAAGTAACAGTGTTGCTTGGCAAATTTGCAATATGCAGACTAGCTATAGCTATTGCGCCAAGGGTTTTGCACTATAGTGCTTCATTGTATCATGTGGTTAGTCTGTGTAAGCTGCCTGCATACGTGTACTTCTTTCTGTCTCTTGTATAATATCAGGAGCTTATGAGCACCGCGTAGCAGAGCTACTTGTCAGTGATACTATGCACGCTTGATACTCCACCTTTATACAATGTAACTGCCAAACTAAAATCGGTAAAAACTTTCTTAAAGCTATACTAGCACATCCTCCTAGGCACATCCACTATTGAACTTGTAGGTGCATGCCATTGCTAGTGACCTAAAGTGAGAGCGCGGGGTATGTGCTCTACATAGCTCTAATTACAGAATTGTTTTTGGTGCTCAATAGTGCACAATCACACCCCTTTTGCTGTTACCCATGGGCCCTCTCCGTCTATTATGTGGTAGGACTGCTGATCACTGCTCTTATGCATCAATCAAAAGTGTATATGTATGTTACACACACAATGTAATAACTAGAGCTCGCTAGAACTGAGCGCGAGTATCTGAGCGGTAGCTACATTGTAGCTGGCCGCATCGCGCGGGCCGTGCCCCTGACCATAGTCACATGATTTCACCATGGCAACACATTCCGAGCATGCGCATTATATGACAAAATGGTGTATCAGACACACCCATTTGTTAATGCGCCGTACACACCCACCATTACATATACGTGTAACTGTCAAGACAACGCCAAACTAACGAGTCATGGACCTGCGCACTACAAAATAGAGTGGATTTATACGAGAACTATGGTGAGCGGTCCAGACAGTCTTGAGTTATATTATAGCCCTGATAATGAAAAAGAAAGAAAGAAAGAGAAATGGCCATTTTTTTTAACATCTGGTTCAGGCGTGTACAATTGATTTGATGAATGATCTTGGTCTTGTTAGATAGCTAGATAATTTGCTGGAGATTCCGATTTTCACACTTAGAAATTTTACAAAGTTACCTGTTTTGAGGTATTTTGGAATTTGTAATGTATTACATATATGGCATATCCGGATCATCCCTACTTATAGAGTCTACCGACTCCATGATATTACAGTCCGCATATCACATGTGACAACAATAGTGGCATTGTTTTGTGTATTGCATACACGGTGTCATTTTAATTAGCTTGGCCACCCGCAGGGAAACACATGTATATTTGAGAACTAACTTTTTGGAGTATATCTGGTAATTACTCGGAAACGGCACAGGGTCGATAAAAATTTAATATTAATATTCTATACCAGTATAGTCGGATATAACTGGTACAAAAGTTTTGGGCCAATCCACAGAACTATCAAACAATACTACCCAAAAACAATCAACTTAAGCCACCTTAAGAGTGGGGGACTATGCTTTCCCTTCTAAAAACATATAGAGGGGCAACTCTGCCCTCTCTTGCACATCATAATAATGCAGCATAATATTATTAAATCATTAACTAACCTCAGTTTCATTGGCTCATAGTCGAGAAATTTCTTCTCAACTGGTTTTCCTCCTATCACAAGGGGATGGATACAAACCAGGACAGCACCTTTCATCAAGCAACCAGATATAGACTCGAGAAACAGATGAACTGAAAGATCACAATACAGTGCAAACAAGCATCATAATTGGAGTGACTAGAAATACTTAATACTTCAACAGTGCTAATGAGGAAGTGTGTGTACAGCTGTTACCGTATACATGTAGTAGGAAACTTTCGAGGGAGAAAAGTTTCATGAATTTCGTGATTTTACAGCCACCCGTAACAGTTTTCTCCACGAAATTTTAGGCATGCCACACCCATTTAGCGATCAGTTTAACATTCCGCAATAGTTTCCTCCACGAAATGCTCCCTTCCTACTGATCCCCGAAAGTTTTCTCCTTCGAAAGTTTCTCGCTATACAGTACATTTATTCTATAATGTTAGTAAGCTATGTAGGCTTCCTACCTACGTACGCAGTATGCATACACTCCATAAACCTTGGTACTAGTGTAAACCACTGTCATGTTGTAACAACGTAGCAGCACTAACAGCCACAGTGAAAACTGAATTAGTAGAGCTCTTGTATGTGGTCTACCTACTGTATATACAGGTGTACAGGGTTTGGCCCTACCCTACCTAGTGATTGTGTACCATGGATACATGTAATTACGCTAGACAATTTTTTTTACTTCTACTGTACATAGTAGCCTCGTCTCCAGGCCACTCCCATGTTTTTAATGTTACACACAGAAAAACGGGAGGGCCTGGTATCTAGTCACATGCATGACATAACACGTAGAGAGACCGCAGAGAGACCTCTAGGGCCCTACGAGTGCAGCAAAGGTTGCCAAGATTAGGAGGCTCTCATTTCAAATGATCAACACGTATGGCCCAAACGCTTATTAAAGAGTGTAGCACGATCCTTTTAGTTCACAAGTGAGTGGGGATCGAGCTGCTTGTACACAAATCTAGCTTAGAATGGTAGTTTTGTTTTGCGGCCATTTTTTTGTTTCAATGTGCATAACGATCAACGTCATGCAAGTGACTTTACATGTAGAGATACCAGGCCCTCCCGTTTTTCTTTGTGTGTAACACTGAAACGCGGGAGTGGCAGGGACAAGGCTACATAACAGTGCATCTTACGATTAGTCAGATGAAACTCTTTGTCCTTTGGAATAGGTCCTACGACAATGTATCCTGTATCATAATAATTGAAGTCGTCTGGTGTCCAAAGGTGCTTCAGCTTTTCCTGAAACTAAGAGTGTATGAATATTCACATTTATAATGTATATGTAGGTCTTACTGACCAAGAGCTTTTAGATGTCTATGTATGTTCTTTGATCCAACCAATATTAGAGAATTGACAGTAATATTATTAATTATACATGCAAATGTACACAAAAATAATTATGTGGCCTAAATTATGGACAATGGGCCAAATGAGCATTTTAGCCTACCACTCTTAGCTCAGGATAAAACCCTTAGCAGCTCTGCCTTTTGCTGGGATTAGGGATGCATGCTTGCCTCTTAGGTTTGGGATAGGTACATATAGTACAATGGAAAAATTAATAACTTCTGATTTTTATGCATACCTGAATTCGTATATCACTAGACGAAGAGAGAACATCTTCAGCACATTCTATAGACACAACCTTATTAAAGTAGTGGGTAACTTTAGTGGCCTCCACGGAAATGTTGTAGTGCGGACTGAAGTTGAGATGAGCCACCTAATGATATTGAATATACATGTACAATGTCACAGGAACTGTTACGCATAATATAATATGCATGAAAACTTGAACGAAATGGCACAAATCAAAACAGACAGTGATGGTGGGTTCTTTCTACATGTAGCTCTCCTTAGTAGACGTACGACTTCCACATGTACATGTATATGTAGTTGCATGATGGAAAAACAACTATTGAAGGCATTTAAGAGGAGAAATAAAGATATGCCGTAAATCGCATATATTTCGTGCTATAATTTTTCATGTTAAATAATTTTTGGACAAAATTTATTACCCTTTACCACATTGCAGTCTAAACACAACAAAGGAGATGTGACTGTTTTATATAGCAGGCTGGATATTGGATTACATGTATTCACATGTTGAGGCACTATAAGCGCAAGTACATGTAGGTTCATGCCTACTATTATGCGTGTGCTAAGACGATCGCATACAAATGTTAGCACTATCGTTTTTATGAAATGGAACGTTAACTTTTATTGACAACTACCATACAAGATAAGATCAGCACCATGGTTTAATAAACATGGGAAAAAAAGAAGACTATATACAGTGTATGTACACACATGTACATACATACAATATACAGTGACTATCAGCAAATAGTACGATCCCTTTAAGATTCAAAGATGGTCAACTGGCTTAAAGTCGAGGCTCTGGATCAAGGCAATGCCATGTTGCCATCACCTGTCACATAAATTTCGACTACATGTACATGTAGGACCTCAATGGGGTGCTCACTTCTTCAAATTGCAGGCACCACTTGTATACATGTACATGCATGTACATGTACGAACATGCACCCACAGTTGAAACGTTATAAATGGAAGGACACACACCATCCAGTAATTACATCAAATGGGTAACTGCGAATAATATTATGGTGGATAATTAACCCTCGGCGCATGCGCGAGGGTTACTGTAGTTGGTTTGTCTGTCTGTCTGTCTGTCTGTTACCACGCTAGCTGCTACATACCTCGTTTGCGAGTCCAATTTGCGGTATTGCAAGGTTCCTTATGGCGTTCCCAATTCATGATTTGTGTGGATTTCTCCGAAAACGCTTTGTTCGCCAGTTTTGGCGTCATTTGCCGATTCTAAGCTTCTTGACTTTGCCCGAGTTAGCGATAGCATGACTGAACGTATAAATAGGTTGCGCACTATATACGGTATATACGTCTATAACCCTCAGCGCATGCGCGGTAAAATCAATCCCGCCCCTCAGTCCACCAGCGAGCTTTTAACAATCGTGGCTTAAGCGGCTTAGCTGCCTGTATTCTTGTGGTACCCTTTGACTCTCTAGCTTGTATGCATGCATGGAATTACAGTGCTTGAAACCAAGTGAGTTGCGATAATATTGGATATGCACTATTGCTCAGTGTACTTCAGTCTTGTGCCAAGGCTTTGCATCATAGTCCTTCTAGTTAAGATGTAGCTAGCTAAGTCCCCAAGAATTGGAGGTTAGGCTACAGTGAGGAAGGTTGAGTTGACGTCGACACCACAGTGTGGAGTTCGATACAACATGCTAGGGTTGTTGCTGCTATGAGCTGTTGAACCGTCTTGAATAACACTGCTATGCAAGTTAACCTCATCCCTGTCTGGCCCTGGCCCCAGACCTTTAGCTGCCCCCTTTTCTGCATGCAACTGTTGAAGCATGTAGCTTAAATGCCATGCAGCGCGCCGAGGGTTTTGTGCTTGAGAGAGCTCTAGTTTAGGCTGTTTGAAAGTGTCATGGCAACTAACTACATGTATGCACATTGTATTAGACACTTCTTACCCATTTGAAGACTCTTGCAAGGGCAGTTGTGTAGCCAGAATCACCAAAAGATAAACTAATGGCACTGTCATTCGTGGGAGCCAACGCAGCAAAACCAAGTACAGCACCACACATACTGTTGGGCACCACCTGTGAAAGGAATTGTAAGCTATAGCTACATGACAACATACATGTATGTAGCTCAAAATACTGACAAGATCTAATACGGGTGTGCATGTATCAATTCTTTAACTACCCTACACCTGCTATAGTACAAAATATTATTACTGATAAGACTATTCTTGTTTCTCGATCTCCCAGACCGCATGCGCATGAGTAAAGTTGTCTGTCTGTTGTCCACCACTAAAAATGCTACATGTAGATCTTGAGATCTAGGCATCTAAGCAACTTGTTGGCAAAACCAATCTGTCCAAATCATCGAAATACTTGGCTTTGAACCGTTTTGCAAGGCCCACGAGCATTAAATTTTTTGTTGGCTATGCCTATCCACGCCAGGCTATGTTGTTTCTGCTAAATGACATACATGTACAGTGTATGCACAATATCGTAGAGTACAATATGGACATGTAGGTAAAGGTCGTTAAATATTATATGCTTGCCAACTCTCGTGGCCTCATTTTACGAGCCCTTGCTCTAGAGAGAGCTCTTGTTGCTGTAGCAACTGCCACCACCCCACAAGGGTGTGCCAATCTACCAAAGTGTGGTCTATGCATGTACATTAATTACTCCATGACAGAAGACATACTAGTTCATCACCTAGCAACGATACAGTATAATATCATGTGTAGTTGTAATGGATCTATTGGCACAGACAGACAGTCTTTGTATTGTATTAATATGCACAACTTTATACTTTTTACATTCTTAGTGCAATACTATACATGTATGTACCTAAACCCTTATTATTAAGAACCTTACAATTGGAGTTGGTTCTGCTTTGGTCTCTGGGTCTGGAGCAAGGCTGGAAAAATCATCATAGACACCAGTTATGTTTGTCTCTTTACGAAACCTCCACTTGAGATCATGCCTCCAATCCAGATCACCATACAGTTCTAAGAAGTACAATAATTACACAATGTAATATCATAGGTACGTCATGGTGAGTGTGTTGTGTTGGTTAGCGATGAGAGCAGTGCCTGTCCACTACCCATCAACAGGAGGCTATACAGTCATTAATTTTATTAAGATATACTTGTAGTATGCATTAGTCAACATGTGTGAGAGTAGGAGTATGCATGGGAAGTCTGAAGGGGGATGGGGGAGTAACATTCAAGTATTGGACATGCTAAATTGTGAATATTTCGTGTCCAAAATATTTAATGAAATAATTTTCCGCGTTAAATAATTTTTGGATAAACGGCACTGTACCGCATTATCGTTAATATTGCACATATACTTTCACGTGTTAATTTTCGCATAAGCCATACTGTGCAAAAATATTTAACAATGAAAATTCACAATAATTATTTATGGTACATATGTAATCATTCTCTTGTTTTAAGAGAACCATTATACATGTACGTACGTAGCTTATACACCTACCATCTTTAGATTCTTTAGTCTTGTGTTTCTCCCTGTGCAGAGCCAGTTGTCTATGGTCATCATCTAAATGATTCTTCAGCCACTTGTGAACGAGTTCTTCAATGAAGACAGACCCCAATCCACTGTCCGTCTGGTTAAGTCGTAGAACAAGAAAGTCGAGGTCGGTCTTAATCGTGTGAGGACTAGAACGAGAAGGATAAGAAATGTAACTAAAGTACCGGCGAAGACACTCAGAGCCGGGAAAAGGAGCAACGTAATACTGTGGATGAAAGCCTGAATGAAACGCAAATTTGGCAAATTCCTTGTAACCAAGAGCAATGGGGTGGGTACTGAATGACCACAGGATTGCTCCAACAAGACTAAGGCAAGCTAACAAGAGGAGAAGAACGTCTCCTATCCACAAATACTGTAACAGGCTGAGGGTCTCGTAACTACAGTTGACAGAATCACCAAGAGGCCAAAACTCATACGTAGTGGAGTTGAAATCTGGAGGACAGGTAAATCTCACATTGAATCTAGTCACAAAGAAACCAACACCAAAAACAATTCCAACAAGTGACCAGAGAAACTGTAGTATCAGCTTCAGCACATAAGAACGGTAAATGTAGTTACGATCAAGTAGGGTAAACGTGGACTCCAGTCGCTGTACGATGACCAAGTTTTCTGGAATACGCTCGCCAGCTCGGGTGTGATCTTGAACCCTCTTCAGGGTTGATACAAGCTGAAAAAACAATTCAAAATTTCCACCATAGTGCCCCAACCACAGGTAGTGCGGCACAATCAGCAAAACAGCATGGACTACCATGAACGTCGTCACATACGCTCCAAAGGGTAAGAAACTGGAGCAGTAACTATTGATGTAGGAAGCCTGCGCCTCGTCAGCTCCTGTTGGCGGGAAACAAGCGACTCCCCCTCCACTAAGACCTCCACGTAGGAATTCAGTGATGACATCTATGGCCGCAAGACCGAGGATGGTCGAAACGACGAACAGCACGATGTTGTCCCAGAAGAATTCTCTCGGTTTTAGAGAGTTCCCTTCGCCCTCTTCCGGCTGTCCTTCAAGCTCTTCGGCTTTGCTTCCGCCGCCTATGTTCGTCTGAACTGCTGATAAGAAGCTCATTGTGAAAAGATGGACATGAGGCCGCGTGGTGGCACTGGTGGGCAAGCTTAGCGTGTGGGCGTGAGGTTGGGAGGGGCTCAATAACGGGGAGTTGCCCAGAAGAAGCGCACCATGACGGAACTCATGCAAACCATGGTTCCAGGTCCTCACTGGCTCGTACACTGTACGTGCTAGCTTTGTAGTCGTTGCCTCAGAGTTAGTCAGATTTCTGATAAGACCTACAGTAGTACACATGTACCTGGACACCGATAGGAGTCCATCCTTCCAAGACAGTACAGTATCGGTCTTGGGTCACTGGCGTAGGAAGCATGGGTGCACCGGGTGCTGGTGCACCCATGAAATTTCTTAGTGGAACACAATGTCATACTTTACTCTGAAGTATTAATTTTGTATTATCGATTAGTGTAAACATAGGCACCACAGCACCCATTTACCAAATCATCTTCCTACGCCTCTGTGGGTGTATGCACAATAGGCCTTACAACACAATTTGTATGCATGCAGGGTTATCCACACTAAAAGTCTATTGATCATTCATAATATTTTGCTATGTAATATACAGATTTGTTCTTGGCAATCATACTGGGTAGTATATATGATCAGGAAGGAGACACAACCTAGTTGCGTAGTACATGTCTGCCGGGTGATAATCAGCGGCAAGAGGCCGGAACCACCACCATACAGTGTGAAAACATCACTGAGGTATATTGAATTATTGATACTGATAAAATAATAATACTATAATACAAATCTCTTGGTAACTTGAAGGCCTAAATTTTTTGTGCGTACTCGGCATTGAGTCATGATGATCAGTGTAAAATCTGTGCATATAATAATAACTCAACCTGGTCTTCTACAAGAAAAAGTGATTAGCTACTATTTAATATATAATTCTATTGGTATTGAAATCATGAGCTAAGACATTTTCAATGGTACCGAAGGTTAATTACCATGACAGAAATCTGTCATATCAGTGATCACTGAGCATGTGTTCTCAATTATGAAACTTCTTTGCAACTTCAGGGTCATTGGCCTCCATAAACGTATTACCGGGTCCTGGATGGAATGGGCAATGAGGGCAACAGCCACCCTCATTCATGGCACATGGTTTACAGAGCCTGTTGTGGTCCTGTTTTTTCTTGAAACCGTCGTCTTTTGACTTTTTCAGCGTGTACTGCCCATAGCAATCAAAGTTAGTAGCACAGTACCATATCATTGTGACATTCTTGCAATTTGGGTTTTTGCACGGCTGTATAGGGCACATGCACATAATTGATATTGTAAAGAGTGATTACTTATTCAATCAATAAGTCGACTATGGCTGGGGGTGCTCTAGCACCCTCAGTATACCCTTGGATACATCATCGGTACAAATCATTGCATAGCTGGAAATTTCACCATTTTCACCACTTTCTTTCACTGGTGATTTTTTTATTTGCAAATGTTTCTTGTGCGTTGATTATTGTGTGGCTATCTATAGTTAAATCATTCAGCGAATATATATAATAGAAACTGTAGCTGGGACTGACAAAATATTTATCCAGTGAAAATTTTTTGGCTGACGGTAGTAGGCGTACAGGAAATTTAGGTATTGTAAAACCTTATAGTAGCTGGACCATACTCTGTTCTTATACAGTTATAATTACCTAGCTACACCTGTTTCTAAGTTTGCTATCCAGCTCTTAATTACCCCGCGCGCATGCGCAAGGGGTAAAGCAATCGGTTTGTCCGTCTGTTGTCGGCACGAAAATCGCCAGATCTTGAGTTCTAGGCGTCTGTGCGTGCTATAAGCACAATCAATCGGTAGATATCGGTGAAAAACTGGTTTGTACGCGCTTCGAATTTCTCAAAAAGGCTTACTAGTGCTACAAATCGTACATTTTCTGTTCAGCATGCCTGTGGTTTATCGACCACACCCACTCTTTTAGCATAATAGTATGCGGATGCGATTGCGCATGCTCAAGCACGATGTTGGAAAGGGTCGTCACATCGTGAAACAGCTACACATGTGCTTCCGAGTGTTGCAATACTACGCTATAGTGGCTACAGAGCGCGCGGGGTATGTGCTCTACAGAGCTCTAGTTCATGGCTGTGGCTGTATAGCATGGGACCGTCTCAGTGGTATTATATATTATATCTGCCTATCTATACTTTATCACATATAAACTTACATGGGCCGGCATGTTTTGAAGTCACCTTTAAGTTGATTCTGTTAAAGCCTCTGCTACTATTGTAGCAAGAGGGAACTGAATTGAATGTTTAGCAATAGATGGGAGTAGCACTGCTTTCAGTTGACCGTGCTAATCAACCACTAATGTTGTATGCCCGTCCTACCGCTGTGTATACTATGATACCATACAAATGCTTGCTGGCGTATGAGGATCTGATTGGATCACTGAGAGATGAGGTATTGTGCCGTGTGCACTGATCCTCACGTGAGATAAGTGTACCTCAAACACGTCATGATGTAATTAGCCGCTCACCATCTAAAACTTTTGGGAGAGTATTGTCGTAACACTGCCTGTGAGGGTTAAGCATGTGTGTGACCCTAGGAATGCTCTGATATTGCATGTCAGAATCTGATTGGACAGTGGTTTTGTAATAGGAATGGGCCCAAAAGCCGCACATAACTCTGATACCAATGTTTCACTACAACTCATGAATATATGCATAATCAATTAGGTTTGAGTCATGAATATTTATGAGGAAGTATGTCATGGTTAGAGTATTTCTGTTGGCTACTGATGTTGTCAATAGATAGTGCACATTATTTTGGCAAGTGAGTGACCACTGACATGTATGTATATGTGTTTATTGTGTGCATACAATGTAAGGTCTTATGATTAGTTTGACAGAATTATTAATCGGTAAATTCAAGTAATGTCCTCTCTTCGTAAGCAATTAAAATACAATAATCCATGCAAAATAATAATTATTGAGATAAACAATTCACACTATGATTAGTGTCCAAAGTGCCATTTCCTGTTTCTATACATATCCTGTATGAAACCAAAACAGTACGTGTATAATGTATATTATTTGTATGTAAGCACAGCCATATAATATACTATTCATGAGTTACTTGAAAGAGTGCCATGGCACTCTTTTGCCTCAATTTCCTGCTAAGATCCAAAATTTATTTGAAAGAGTGCCCACCTAAGGCAAGCGTGAGGATGTTGTGAGATGATTCAAATTACTAGCACTTGTTTGGCTCACACATCATTTGCATAGTCACAGTTTGCTTGCTTTGGAGCACAAAATCATGCATTGATAGCTGGAATGAGCCCCCCCCCCCCCCCCCCCCCCCCCCCCCCCCCCCCGTTGTTTTTGTACTACGATACTTACAATAATATCCATAGCTATTATCATGACTTACATGTACCTTACTAGTAGGTTGTCTCAGTATCTTCATTTGAGAGTTGAACAATAGTAGATGTAACTGGTGGTACAGGAGTCGAACAATGACTATGATTTAAACTTTGTTCATTTTTAACCTCACTCTGTTGTTGTAATTGAAGATACTCACCATCAGTTGGCTGTTCCATAGTCTCAAAAATACTGTTGCGATACTTGCTCATATCCAAATAATTAAGTGCAACTTGTGGCTCTGTGGGATTACTGTTTGTAGTTAATGTTCTCTTCTGTTTGTGTGGTCTTAGCTTGTTTAATAGTCGCTTGTGACAGTCTAGCTTCCTCAGTAGCCTACCTATGCAGGTGTAGGTATACACATGATAGGCAATGACAGCAATCAGCATGATAAGAGTTACAGATGTTGACACAGTAGCAACTGCCACCTGATTTCCATTGGATTCCAATGTGTAGGCAGTAAAAGCTGTGAATGCTATGATATTGAAGTAGATGATGGTTTCCATCATGTCTAGCAGACTTTTCCTATAGACTGGTTTGGTATGTAATCCTTTGATGGTCAATAGTGCACCAACTGCGAATGCAGTGGCTGTGAGTTGAACATGAGGATTGCGATTAAAATTTAAGATAGTGACAAGGTATAGTATGACCCGAGCAAGTAATAGTAAGCCTGTCCAGTAGCGAGCATAAGCATGGAATGGAATTTGGTAAGTCTCAATGAATGAGGCAAACTTGGGACTACGGATAAAGCTTAATCCTCGGCACTTATGGAAGAGTTTGACAATCCATTGCCATAAGAGAAGAAGCAGTGTAAATACTAGACATATGAGTAGAATGACAAGTGTAACGATGAACAATGGAGCATGCTTGCTTAGGAAGTAGTTGACATTTGCATCAAGAAGCCATAAAACCCGAACTGAACCGTCGGGAAGATTTAAAGTCGTGAAAACAAGGCTTTCAACAAAGAAATCAAGGAGTCTTGTATAGGACAGTAGAATGAGAGTAGCCAATGTTGCTACAGGATCCCTTTTGCCTATGAAGTTGGCAAACTTACTTGAACATTTGCTAAGCATGATCACGAGTGCAACAAGTAGTATAATATAAGCAGGAAATACAAGTCTGAGCCAGGTTTTGAGATAAGCATCCATCCCCTTATAAAAACAAAGATCAATTCTTAAGTCCAAATTAAGCCAAGCAACAACTGTTGCTTGATAAGTCATACCTTGACCTGGGAAGTAAACACTGTGTTGAAGATGAATTATGTTGACGTAAAAGATAATGGCGTTAAGAGTTCCTACGGCTACAGTCAGATTCAGGAATAAAATAGCTGCCACAAATGCCACACCAATTATAATGACAAACAAAATTGTTGAAACTAAGAAAGCGGGCCAATGAGACGGGCACTCTAGGCATCGTGTGCTTCCTAGTGACAATGAGTACGATTCTTTACATCCTCCACACAAAATCCCACGTCGATTGTGATTGCATTGTCCATCAGCTCCATCTGCCGTATTGAGGTTTATTCTAACTGAACTGCTAGGTGGTAAGCAGTAATCAAAAGGACAGTGTGAGTGGATTATGTATCCATTAGGTTCTGTCTTGTTTGTATAGGAGATCCATGAAGTATCACTCTTGATGAAAGACTGTTTGAGAGGTTGACAGTCAGTGACTCGAGGTGATAAAACAGAAGCACACATACACTTGCAGATAGTGGTAGTTACGATAGAATCAAAACCAATGGGACACGTACACGGAGCAAACTGTATAGGGATTGCTGCCTTGGAATACTGTTTGCTATTGCAAGGACCATCAGGATGCAAATCCAGCTTTTCCGACCTGTGTGGTGATTTGATACTAAATGATACATTTGTGCAGGAATCATTAACAAATTGTGATATGTGTCCAGATAATAGTACACTTTCTGTTGATCTAAAGGATATTGTTATGTTTGTTCTGAGAGGACGACCAACTTGATCTACTGCAACTACCTCCACAGCAAAATTTTCACCTTTTTTTACCGTTTTCGGTTGGGGTATATAATTGCAATCGTGAAAGCTATTCACACAGAAACATACTCGGACTGCAAAGGATGCTATAGAATCTAATATCACATTACTTGTATTTGCAATGTATGACAATCCATTATTGCTTTTATCATTGTCTTCTAACTGATGAATTTCAGCAAATGTGCTTGGAAGGCATCGATCAAGAACTCCTCCAAAAATATTGTTTCCTGACTTTGAGGCAAAGTTTTGAGAGAAAAACATGTTGATAGTGTTGAGATGAGAAGACAGCTCCATGTGAAGAGAAAGTACTTGAAAAAAGCATTCTGTAGTTGCTGCACATGCACGTGAATTGGTTTCATCAGCTACATAGATGGCTCCGCCCATTCTTCCTTGATTTTTGACAAACTTAACTTCAGTTCGTGGTTCATTTAGTTCTGGTTCCCTTTTGAGGACATACAATTTAGAGTTAGCCTCCAAATACACACCTCCTCCTTGAATAGCAGTGTTGTTTACAAAATCAAGGTGAGTCATTTCATAACCAGAAGAAGTAGTTACTAGTGAACTGATTGCGTGAATTCCTCCACCGCTCTGTTCTGCTTCATTACTGGTGAAAATGCAGCTTGAATCTTGAACAGTGAAATCACTTTGATATACATAGGCACCACCTCCAATATCGACAGCTTTGTTACTATGTATAGTTGTTTCTCCATATATGTTTATGAAACTTTCCAGAGCAATGAATCCACCACCACGCCTAGCTTGGTTATGTGTCAGCAAGGTAGTTCCATTCAAAGATATGACTGATCGATAACTTGTAAACCCACCTCCTTTGAATGATGTTTGATTCATAGGTTCTGAACAATTTCTTATGATAAGATTGCCAATAAAGTGCACATAACTGTCAAATGCATACATGGACCCTATATTGTTCTCAATTATGGTTAGTCCTGTGAAATGAGCTATGCTCTGAAATATGTATATTCCTGCAAATAGAGCTAAGTTTTCTCTAACTGTCAAGTTGTGTAGTTCCACATTGCAGTGTGTGGTTTCTAGAACACCATAGCGTGCACTATTCTCACTAAAACTCGATGCATCAATATTGGCTGAGCAGTAGAAGATATCCACTACTGCTCCTGAATTGGCTACGTTTCCTTTAAAAGAGCAACGATAAACATTAAGCACCAAATCAGTTACTTCTAGATCACCACCGTTTATTGTAGCCCTATTCTTCAATAATGTAGCATTGAGAGTGCCACTGTATGTGTGGATTACTCCTCCTTTCTTGGCTACACTGTTTTCAAATGTACTTTGGCTTATTGTAACATTGCATCCTAATGATAGGCCCAGGACTCCTCCGTCTTCCTCAGCTGAATTGTTTGCAAATGTACTACCGTTGATATCTAATGAGCTGTCTGTTATAAGAGCCACTACCCCATAAGATTCTGCTCTATTGCTGTTGAAGTTGCATCCTTCGCTGATCCTTATTCTTGAATTTATCGCATACACTGTACCACCTTCTCTTGCGCTGTGATTTGTAAAATTACTCTCTAGAACTGCTATGCTGCTACCAATCAAATAAAGTGTTCCACCAAGATTGCCTGCTCTATTGTTATTAAAGGTGCTTTCTCTAATGTAAATATCTGTATCAATTGTGTGAATAACTCCACCTCGGATTTGTGCAAAATTATCAGAAAAAATGCACTCTGTGATTTGTAGAAAGCTGTTAAAAGCAGCAATGACCCCTCCGTCATTGAACAGTGCACCATTAAAACTGAAACTGCTGAAGTGAACATTAATCCAGCTATTTATAACACCAAACACACCATGTTGACCAGTGTTATTTAAGAAAGTGCTGTTGTGAATGTCAATCAAGCAATCATCAATTGCAAAGAGTGTATGCCCAGGTCCTTGAAGGCTACCATTATTGAAAAGAAACACAGATTCTGAAATGTTAATCATGCTGCTTCTTTCTGTGAACACTGCTGAACCAATACCTGCACTATTTCCTTGAAATGTACTGTGGAATATCTCAAGGCTGCTATTGGACACTATCAGAGCTCCACCTACACTTTCAGGGACACTATCATTATGATAGTATGTGGATAAATCAGGCATGTGATCATAAGTCGAACCCAGTGTGTTGTTTTGGAATGAACATCTATACATGCTTGCTTTTATCGTTTCGTTTAATGCCAGTGCTGTTCTGCTTCTTGTTGTACCTAGGAAAGCTGAATCCTCAAGTGTAATACGGTTTACTTGCTTCACTATATTTTCTCCACATCCTTGGAATGTTATACTGCTTATGAGGACATTTTGAACATGGTAGAATCTCAGCCCTGTTCCATTACAGGCAATCACTGTCTCCCGACTGCCTATAGAGCTACCAATGATAGAAAAATTTGTAACATTACTCACTGATAGGTTGAGTGATAGATTGTGGACTTCAGGTGAGAGGATTAGGGTGATGTTGGAATTGAGATTGTGACTGGGCAGAGTAGCAAGGTGTGTCAGTGTACACGGTTCTGTCTCGCATGGTAGGGACTCAGAAATGTTATACACTTCAGCATACAGTGGACAGCATAGAAGATAGCATACTATCAGTTTTGTCATCAGATTTCTCTTCCACCAACACCACACTGCATCCATAGCTATCTCCAGTCTTTTGTCGATTATTTCAATAGCACTGTGATACTACTTTGACTCAACAATACTCAATCATGTATAGTACTATGCATTGTACATGTATGCTGCCACTAGACAATGCATATTGTGCAATCACTCCATAAACTTTAAATTCTTCAGTTGGTATTTCTAAAATTATTAGTATGTAATGTAGTATGTACCTATAAAAACAGTTCTCGAGAGCACATTCCCCAAGCACACTATACACATAGTGCTAAGCATATATAGTATAGCTAGCGTGGTTTATGGCTAGACGACCTTACCAATATTGAGCTCAACCATGTGCACTGGTGATGATACATGGCTTTACTAGGTGTGGTCAACGGGCATCATCAATCAAAACAAAATTCTGTACCCATTCATAGTCCTATAACATGTTATCGAGATCTTTGAAGTGAAGAATCGTCACTTTTTCAAGTACACATTTTCGAAATTGTAAGCTGTTATACATAGTTATGGGTGTTGGCCTAATTTGCCATAAGCCGCCTATAATTTTGACTACTTCTTTGACTCTATTGTAATACTGAAACTGAATCCCAAAGTCTGAGTGATATTGTAATCAGTTCATGACAGATAATGCCAACACTTAGTGAGACACAGTAGCTACATGTATCAAGAAAGCTTAGGCAACCTGATTCAGCTTCTGGTGTGAACTTAGGAAATGAATCTAAGAGTGACCATTTGGTTGTTAGTAATGCTGAACAGTACATTTCTGTCAGCGAGATTTGTACGTGTAGGCACAAAAAGGTGTAGTAACTCAAAACAGTGTCTTTCACAGGAGGGAGAGCAAGCTTTACCTTGCTGTTCTCTAGAGTATGTATCCCAGAACATCAGGACTAGCTGTTCTAACCTTACAATTCTTATTGATTGCAATGTCCTCAAACTGAAAGGGATTGCTAAGTTTGAACACTGTCACAACCTTAGTATAATTGGCAGGAATAGGACTATGCCAAGCACTATTGACTGCAAAGAATCCAGTGAGAAAATGACATTTCCGAGGAACAAGGAGCTTGAGGGTATCCAGTACACAAAAAATGATTCAGAATCATGGAAGCAAAATTGGAGTTCATATAAATTTACCATTCTTAAGCACCATTATAAGAATAGTGCTGTATTAAGCAGTTCTTCATTGAGTTCACATGGACTTATGTTCAGTGATATTCATGGATTGATAATGACAAATTTGATTATCACTGGCTGTGGACAAGTAAGAATATCAACCAGGTACTGTAACTCATCCGTTCTCTTCATTAATTGTTCCAATGTCTCCATAAAGTACGTGAGCTTTGAGAACAATACTGAAACAGCTGTTTACTTTATCAATATGGATGGTTATGTAAACCTTGAGGATGTCCACTTCATCAAAAATCAACAATTGCAAAGTGGGTCCCAACTGTCATTCCCTGGTGGTTTGCTTGTGCATTTTGAAACGATGCTGGGTAAACCACACAACAAACTTTATATTACCAATTGCACTTTTGATTCCAATTGCGCTCCTGGCTATGATGAATTTGTACCAGGGTTAAAGCCAGTATTAGAAGATTGGATGCACTATGGTCTTGGTGGTGCGATTGGCTTGATATTCATGAATCATGTCCATGGAATACATGTGAAAATAATCAACACTAAATTTCTAAATAACAAGGCAACATGGGGAGCCGGTCTATGCATTCAGTTCCAACAAGAAGCATACAACAATTCCATCAGTGTTGTGGGTTCAGAATTCAGCAATAACAGTGCAGCCATGGCGGGAGGAGGGGTAAATGTTAGATTTGGAAGAATCCCAAGCTCTACTACTAATTTCACCAAATTGAATAGTGTGATTTTCCATAACTCGGTATTTCGGACAAACACAGGGCGCTATGGTGGAGGTGTTCTTGTGTTTGCATCAGCTAGTGATGTAAACGTATCCTCTGGTAGCATGATAGATTTTATAGGTTGTTTATGGCTCTATAATTTTGGAAGGTATAGCCCAGCCGTAGATGTATCCCCATTTCGATTGGATGAACAGAGCAGTGGATTTCTACCCATCCCAAGATTTGAAAACTGTACATTTTCTCACAACAGAATCGTCAATGCAAAACAGAATAATACTCTTTACATAAATGCTGGTGTGTTTGTGATAACTCATTTTGAAATTAAATTCAGTGGCAATATCACATTCTTCAATAATTCCCTGACTGCACTTTATATCACTTGGGGAAGAGTTGTATTTCTAAAGGGCTCACAGGTATTGTTTTTGAATAACACAGGAATTAGAGGTGGAGCTGTTGTGATGTATGGCTTTTCTACATTTGGAGTTAATGATAACTCATATTTCAATTTCACTGGAAACAGTGCAACAACAGTTGGTGGAGGGATCTATTACGAATCCACTGAGCAGAGAGAGTACTTTGAAGGTCGAAGATGTTTTTTGGATTACACTGGGATAACAAAAGATGTATCAAGAAGAAATTTAAGTTTTGTGTTTCAAGATAATACTGCAGAGGAATCAGGTACATCAATCTTTTCTGCTTCTTTTTATGCATGCTTTTTTCGCTACTGTGGAAAGGTTCGTGGAAGGAATATAACCGATTTCTTTGGAAAAATAGGTACATTTAAGTTTGATCAGTACAGTGTGTCTCATCCACCATTTGGGACATTTGGAATGAAGTTTTATCTAGAAAGCAATAAGACCATACTTGCTACACCTGGAAAGCAAATTAAGCTCAATATTCAGTTACTTGATGAGTTCAACGAAACTCTTCCAGATAACTATGTTGTAAAAATTGATGATGAATCAACCTTCAGGCTTGGTAGTTTGTACTCTTCAAATGGTACTACTCGAGTATTTGGACAACCAGGTATAAATGCGACTTTAACAGTTAGTACACAACATCCGATTAGATCTGTATATTGTCGGTTGAATTTGTCGATGATCTCTTGTTCTCCAGGCTTCTATTACAGCAACCAATCCAAATCCTGTATGTGTTCATCAGACAATTCCCAACAAAGTTATTCTGCTATCACTAAATGTGATTACTCAAAATTTCTCGCTTACATTGACCATGGATACTGGGCTGGTTACTACCATGACAATGATTATGAAGCAAATAACCTATACACAGCCTTGTGTCCAATGCATTTTTGCTCAACATCTACTAGATTGCTTCAAACTTCGACTTTACTTCCCCGCAATGCTGGAACTTTGAATCAGTTTATGTGTGATCAGAGAAAGGGTATTTTGTGTGGATTCTGTGATGACAGACTCTCTGTTCACTTTCATTCGAGAGACTACCATTGTGGAAGTGAAGCTCTGTGCTCGTACGGAATTCTCTTTTACATTATTTCAGAGTTGCTCCCAGTAGTGGCAGTATTTGCTCTGATCGTCGTTAATAACTTCAACTTCACATCAGGATATGTGAATGGCTTGATATTGTTTAGCCAAGTGTTGGATATAGTTACCATAGAGTTTAAAGATTATCAAGATGAATCTTTCCATAGCTTATCCTTTCACTTTAAAATGCAGCGTTACTTAGAGCACATTTATCAGGGTATTTATGATGTCTTTAATTTGGATTTCTTTCGACATAAGGACCTAACATTCTGCATATTCAAAAGTGCAGGTGTGATGCCTATTCTTGCAATGAAGTACGTTACAACAATTTTTGCATTTCTACTGGTACTCAGCTTGGTTGCTTTGTTGAATTCGAATCTATGTTCAAGAATTCGAAGTTGGAGATCCATGAATATATCTTACATACATGGAATATCAGCATTCTTAGTGCTTTGCTATGCCCAATGTACTCGAGTAACATTCTTCATCCTTACCTGGGCTAATCTAAGTGGAAACTCAAATGCACAACCACAGAAGGTTGCAGTTACCTATTATGGTGGACTTCATTACTTTGGTAAAGATCATATTCCATTTGCCCTTCCTGCATTGATGTGCCTTTGTACTGTGATAATTCTACCTCCTATGTTGTTAATAATCTATCCCCTAATTCTGCAGTGCCTAGGCAGGTGTGGGCTAAGTGAGCATAGAGTTGTGGTTGTACTGCTCAGGCTCTCACAGGTACACAGGCTTGTGCCTATTTTGGACTCTTTTCAATCAAGTTTCAAGGACAATATGCGATACTTTGCAGGTCTATACTTTGTGTATAGAATAGGGATGTTAGCTGTCTACTCCTTTTGGCGAAGTTCAACTGTCTTTTATGCGCTATCGGAATTCCTATTGATCTCATTTCTGGGTATTCATGCAGTTGCTCAGCCATACGCTAGTCATCGACACAACGTAATGGATGGACTGCTGTTTCTTAATCTGGCAGTGATTAATGGTTTATCTGCTTACTCTATGTTAGCGAAGGTGGAAAATAAACAGCTACATGGAAGTCAACATAGCATAAAACCACAACTTTACACGGGATATTGTCAAATATTGTTGATCTATCTCCCACTATTTGTTGCTTTTGGAGTAGTGATCAGGTACCTCTTTTGTAAGAAGTGTAAACATCGATGCACAAGGAGAACTAATGAATTACTAATTGCTTCAGGATCTCCCCAGGAAGAACAGAGTTTGTTATCTGATTATGCTGATGAAAATAGGTCTGCCTTAAATAGCTCAAACATAGCATCATGATTACCTATTGACTTATTAGCCGCAGTCTAGCTTAACTGCATAATATTATTGTTGTTAATTTTAGATAGCTAGCTAAATATATACAAGCAAGAGAGCAAACTTTTTTTCAAAGTTCAACTTTTTAGCTTAAAAAATCAAGACTAATATTTGTATCAAAGTATGGGATGTAAATAACTCCATTTTTATGGCTTCAGAAGATAGCACCCTTATCATAGAGTCAATAGACTCTATAAGTAGGAATGGCCCGGATATGCCATATGTGTAATACATTACAAATATCCAAATGGCTCAAAATAAGTAATTTTGTGAAATTTCTAAGCGTGAAAATCAGAATCTCCAGCAAATTGTCTATCTAACGAGACCAAGATCATTATGCCCTCAGTAACAATTTACATTTTGCAGTTATTAGGTAATTATGATGAAACCTATGGTGTAATCTATGAGGTAATTATGAGAAAATTCAGGGCCTCGATGGAGCCCTTCTGGGACTTGAATTCAGTGAAATATGTAGAGTATCTTGTGCATGTATCCAACGAATACCTTACAAGCAGTGTATTACCTTCTCTGACGAGCAGCGACGTCGACAGCCGAACTTCATGCGTTCTCTAAGCTGACGTAATCCCGTGGATATAATATAGATAGCCCTGCGCTATAATAATATATAGCACACATCATGAGCAGCGTGCCGCCGGACCAATCTAGCTGTACTACACTGTTGAGTTCTTAGCTTTGAAACTTTTCACTATCAAGGTCAAGAGCCACTCTCAGATTCCCAATGATCCGAAGTTAGTCTGCGACTGAGGCGTACTGTACAGCTAGTGAACCCACTATATTGACCACACACCATTTCCATTATGCAGCTACTGAGGCCCTCAGGGCATGGTCAAGTTTTCATTCGTCAAATCAATTGTACATGCCAGAACCAGATGTTCCAAAAAATAGCCATTTCTCAATCTTTCTTTCTTTCTTTCTCATTTCCAGGGCTAATGCTAGACTGTCTGGACCTCTCACTTTAGTTCTCATATAAATCCACTCTATTTTGTAGCGCGCAGTGCAGTGGCACGCTAGTTTGGTGCTATCTTGACAGTTACGTAATAGTGGGTGTGTACGGCACATTAACGACTAGGTGTGTCTGATACGCCATTTTGTGATATAATGCGCATGCTCGGAATGTGTTGCCATGGTGAAGTCATGTGACAGCGCCTAGCGCGTGCAGCGCTAGTGGTCCGCTGGATCGATCATAGATATCATACTATCATAATATTATGAAGGCTCCGACAAGGCTCGAGGAGCGGTAACGTACAGATCATCAAGTTATGCCGGGTAGCTACTGAGCTAGCCGCTGCCAACAATAAAACTTAGAACTCGGTTGTGGAGTCTCATGGGCCGCCTAAATTAGGTATATATAAACGCAAGTTAATGAGGGGCGTGGCTACGAATTTTGACACCTCCCATCTTCCACTTAATTACACTGGACAGAAGTTGGCATTGATAACTACACTAAGTACAATAATATAAAGAACAGAAAAACAATTGAATAAAATTGAAGAATAAAGTAGTCTAAGGGATGGCAAGATCAAAAAGTACACAAACAAGAGATAATCGTATCTACTATACATCCCTATGCTTGCTTTTGAGGGATACAAAAATAACCAGTAATAACGCGATTGAATCAAAACTGATCAATTCGAACCATTGTGACAACTAGGGAACAACCTGAATATCTCCCACATACCGCACTCAACAAGCATGTCGACATCAATAGGTGCATAATAGTCTAGAAAAGCAAGCGTAGGGATGTATAGTAGATACGATTATCTCTTGTTTGTGTACTTTTTGATCCTGCCATCCCTACTTCATTCTTCAATTTTATTTATACTTGTCCAATAATATATTATATGTTAGGCAAATTTAAAGAGTATGTGGTTTTCTGATAAAGGTGTCCGCTCTATCCATAGATGCACATCCACATGAATTTTTATAAAGGCTCTGCAATACATTGTTTGCCAAATATTGCCCATAAACCCCTTTCAGAGGGCCAAATATGCTAGGCAGATTTTTCCTAATTCATTGATTGGTGGTAAGGAAGTCCACTTGGTCGGCTGATAGCACTTGTATTGAAGTTATATCTGTGCAATTCTTAGCCTAATTTGGAAAAAGGTTTTGCTCTCTTGCTTGGTTGCACTGTACATGGACCGAAAATGCATGATTGCACAGAACATTATCTGATAGTGCATGACTTGAGTTGTCACAATGTTTTTATAACTCCTCTTGTATGCTTCCGAATGATTTTGAATAGTTTATCAAATTCAAGTATAGGTCACTCTAGGTCACGCCTATCAACCACACCGACAGCTGACCACTTGCTTGCTGCCCATATGCACAAGTACTATTCCAGAAACAGAAACATTAATTTTATACACCGTGTATACCACCATTCTTCATTGGTGATTGTTCGTTTCTCTGATTCAGAAGTTATCGGGGACCATTACTTATTTATGGGTCTCATGCTCAACAGAGAGCGAAAGCGTTTACTTAAAGTTCGTGAGCAAAAGCAGGATGCAGATACAGCATGCAAAGTATGTGCTCTAGAGAACTCTGGTTATTATATTGCATCGTTAGGAAAACACACTATTATTGAAGGATAGAACTGATCATTAGCCTGTGGACTATAGAAACTTACATCTTGCATGTGTATGTGATATGTATGCAGATAATAATCTGAAGCATGACTACAATTAAGAGTTAGTAAGCAAAGCAATGAAATCATAATTGTATAGCTAATTCAAACACTGACAAACTTGATCCGATCGCTAATACCATCATTATGCATTGTTTTTAGGTGTGTTTATTGATGCCATAAGTGGATACTGCTCAGGGCGCAGCATGCGATCAGGTAGATCTGGATCAATGCTCACAACGCTCTCTCCATGAGATGCCGATACTTGTGTTGTTTCCTCTTCATTCTCATCATTTATTGCTTGACCATAGCAAAAGAGTTTGAACTTCATGATGATCTTGTAGAGGACTACTCCAGCCAATCCTAGCAGAGGTATAGTGCAGAAAATGCTACCACTTATCTTGTAAAAGGTGGAGATTGCAGAATTATGATCCTTTTGCCCACTGTAGTTATTTAGCACTATTGATATCAAAGCCAAGTTAGTAAAGATGAGGGTATCAATGATATTCATATATGGTTTCTTATACGGTCGAACAATTGCAATCAGGAGGCTACTGGCTATATAGATGAAGACTACAACAGTAAAAGATACGGAAATAAGAACTTCGTCAACATTGAGGAAGTTGCATATTAATCTGAGGAAAAAGTGCATCGACACCAAGCTCCTCACATCTTTTCCACCGCCAAGGCCATCTCTATAGCAACTATAAAATTTATCAAGAAAAGCATTCAGTGCTGTCAATGGACGCCTTGCAAACTTAAGCTTAAAAACTAGCAATCTAAATGAAGGGACTGGAAACAATGCCAGCAGTAGTGGCATAGGGAGTAACACGCTAAAGAAAATAGCAATTGAAATTATCGCAAATGGAAGGTGTTCTTTACTGAAGAAGACAACTGTTGGATCTGATTTGACATGATAAATTTCATGTATTGATGCGTTATTAATCTTAAGAGTGACCCGATAAGACAGGACTTTAAGGCAAGTGAACACAAGCTTTGCATAGCTAAGTAGAAAAACTGTTGCAAAGACATCAATCATTGTATTTTTAGTGTTCACTTTTGCACTTGTGTACTTTAAGAATCTCTTTTTCAGCCACTGCAGCCAGAAAGTTATCTTACTGTTTTTTGAAGGAAGTACGATAACATACCAGGAAACAGCAATCAAGCAGAGAGGGTAAAATGCAGATATGTAGTACATGAAGGTAATGTGGATACCCTTTAAGTGCGGAGACACACAGAATGGAGGAATGACATAACGAAAGAAATCAAGGTTCCAAATTCCATAAAGCGTAATTAAGATATCAAGGAAGCGATAGGTAGTAGTGCCACCAAACAAATATCTGTTACTTAACATCAAGAATGTGGAAACTCCAACCTGACAATAAAATACAAATGTCAGCATTGGAGCTGTAGTCATGTTTATCTTGAATAACAAGATAAGAAAGTAGAAGATAGTTATTGGGACAAACTCTAAAAACAGATAGAGTGGCACCCCATACCAAGCACTGGCACAATCGGAGCAGGTGTGCCCAGTTGAAGTTATTGACTGACCATATCCCATAATACACTGACTACACATGATGCCCTTTCTGTTCAGTGGTCCACACATGTAGTCATTTAATTCAGAAACATTATTAGGAAGGTTAATGTAGTTGTTTATGCTTGATTTGTTGTATTCTTTAAGATTAAAGTAATCACACAGACCAACATAGTATCCTTCTTCTTCGTCATATGTCATACAATATCCATATTGTAGCAGAGCTCCACTTTTGGTGCATTTAACAATATTATCGGTGCTTGGGCTACTGTAGCACTCACACAACTTGGTAGTAGCATTGTAGAAGAACCAAAGAGGACATTGATTGTTATGTGTTTCTTCTGTAGTTGCTCCATTATTCTGGCAGTGCACGATGCCTAGTAGCAGCAGAAGCAAGGATGCGTATTTATACTTCTTCATGATTTCTCCACCAACTAGTAGAAGCAGATAGCTATCCAGTAGCTACTGAATTGCGTGCCTTGCTAAGCTAAATACATGTCTTCTGGTGTGAAAGTGACGTTAAATGATGCACTGTAGTTATGAGTAGGAAAACTGGAGGAAGTAAACAAGTTGGTGTATAATATTGCATCTTGTGTTCCCCGAATTTGCAACTATCGATTGTTTTCCGTTTTGCTATGGAGTCTGCTTTCTAAATTTAGTGTGGACTAAATTTAATACTACTACAATATTATATTATTGCATGTGTCATACAAAAATTACCCGCCATGCCGTACCACCTAGCAATCTTTTTGTAATAGGAGAGTTGGAAAGACAATACAAGAAAAATCAGAATATAACGTAAGTAACAACCTTGAATATCAAAATTCCATGAACAGATAGCTACAAGTGAAACGTATGTAATCTGAGATTACTGTATAGTGGGAAATTTTCGAGGGAGAAAACTTTCGCAGATCGGTAGAAAGGAGCATTTTGCGGAGAAAACTTTCGCGGAACGTTAAAACTGGTCGCATAATGGGTGTGGCATGCCTAGAATTTCATAGAGAAAACTTTCACGGATGGCTGAAAAATCACGAAATTCGTGAAAGTTTTCTCCCTCGAAAATTTCCCGCTATACGGTATGCTGTGCTCATGTTATGATAATAATATTATCGTGATACTTGTGTTCCACGTAATAGTTGTATTTAATATGGTTTTCGAATAGCCTCGTTCTCAGGCCCCTCCCATGTTTTCAATGTTACACACATGTTGAAAAAGATCGGGGAGACTGGGGATGAGACTAGTTTTCTAAGGTGTATGGGTATTGTATTGTACCCTGAGTGTGGTATAATGGTGTTCAGAGGGCAAAGCCTGACAAATTCCGTTTAGATCCTACTTTTAACAAATAGTGTGATCTGATTGGTTTAACTGAACTATCTATCCTTCATAGAAAATCATGTAAGCTCTGTAGAAAATCATGTAAACCTCTGTAGAAAATCATGTAAACTTTCTTGTATATAGTTAGGGTTGTTGGCAGCAGTTTATGCATGTGTCTAGCTTTTGGGCATTGTTGCTAGGATCTAAACATGTTAGACACTGTTTAGTCGGTTTCTACGTGATTTGGAAGACCTCAGGGCTCAGTAGAGTAGAACCCTCGTTTCGCTCAGGATGCCCCGGGGACGGATATTCTCCAGTGGCTAACGTGCTACGCAGCGATGGTGGGAGTGCTAAGCGTACCCTAGTATGGTGCCTGAATTCATGAGTTATCAGGCCACAATCATAAAGTGTGTCCGGGACTTTGATGGGCTTGCTTGGGCTCAGTACGACAGGGCGTACCGTTGTCAGATTGCTCAAACGAAGGAGCTACATTGAATCCAACATTGTATAGCCTTTGCTTCGCAGGCAAAGCCAGATGTCACATTATTGTTTGCTCTTTCTGTTTGAGCGACAACCACAGTTCTGACCAGTGTCCAGAGTATCCCAACATGCTGTCTGCAACATTTACATCGTACCACGCTCAGCCAGGGCCAGCTCCAACATTTACTGGTGCTCCAAGGTTGGAGAAGCTGTGCAACCTGTTTAATTCAAAGGAAGGACCTCGTTGCAATTACCGCAACTGCAAGTTTGCTCACAAGCATTCGGCTTACCGAGACACCCACGCCTGGGCATATTGTAGGAGTACCGAGGTTACCGAGGCGGCTCCAAATAGGAGCCAGGGGGCCGTGGTCAATCGTCCAAGGACAGAGTAGACTCAGTATCGCTCCAGGACCTAAGACTGTAGTAGTGATAGTCTCATGTTAATCAATGTTATTGTTATTCTGCCGTTTGCTGTTACATCATCTTAATATGACAATCATGTGGGGAATCTGTCATGACAAGTTAGTCATCCACCTTGTACAGCGCAGGGTGTGACCAGGGGGGAGTCTTCTCCACCAATTACTAACTATAATTGCTTGTACGGATGTTTATTAATATACGGAGGATCTGTATGGTTTGGACCAGTGCCGACCAAGGCCAGGCCAGGGAGCAGTGCAGGAGAGATGGCTTGGTGTCTGTTCGCCACTCAATCTGGAGCAGTGGGAAGCGATGTTGACTAAGCATCCGGACAAGAGATTTGTAGACTATCTACTGGAGGGAGTCAGAGATGGTTTTAGGATCAGTTTCAGCCATTCAGAGTTGGGGAAGGATCGTTTCTCTTAAGCAAAGAAGAATAATATGCATTCAGTATTGGACAACACCCACATAGTCAATGATTATCAGGGGGCTGAGATGAGTCGGGGTGCAATTTTGAGCCCCTTTGCACCAGATATTGTGCCAGGAGTGCATATCAACCGGTTTGGAGTTATCCCTAAGCCACACCAGCTGGGAAAATGGAAGCTAATAGTGGACTTATCCCATCCGGAGGGTAAGAGTGTCAACAATGGTATCAGTTCCGAGTTGTGCACTCTACAATATAGTTGACAACGTTGTACGGCAGTTGTTGCAGCTGGGGCCGGGAGCACTTATGGCGAAGCTAGACATCAAAAGTGCGTATAGGATTGTTCCTGTACATCCTCAGGATTGGTTCTTGTTGGGCATGCAATGGAATGATCACACTAAAGTTTATGTGGATAGGGCTTTACCATTCGGCTTGAGATCGGCACTGAACATATTCAATGCCCTAGCAGATGCCCTGGAGTGGATAGTGAAGGATCATTGAGTCCAGCGTTTGTGGCACTACTCGGATGACTATATTACATGTGGAGCTGCTGAGTCAGATGAGTGCCAGTTCAACCTTCAGCTATTAAAGGACATTTGTGGGCACTTGGGGATCCCTCTAGCAGAGGAAAAGTTGGAAGGCCCAACGATATGCTTGGTGTTTCTGGGTATTGTCATTGATACGTACGGTCCAAGGCGAACTCAGACTCCCGCAGTATAAATTGGATAGACTACGAGAGCAGACTGCAGAATGGCTACAGAAGAGGAGATGTACGAAGAAAAAGTTACTCTCCATTGCTGGATAACTTCAGCATGCCGCTACTGTGGTGTGGCCAGGTAGAGTGTTTGTGCGGCAGTTGTTCAACCTCTGAACCACAGTTCGGAAAAATAACCATCATAATATGAACCTGAATCGAGGTGCTCGGTCTGACCTGGCCTGGTGGCATGAGTTTCTTGTGGAGTGGAATGGAGTCTCTATGCATGTTGTCGAGCATAGGAGAACAGAAGCCAGAGGTAACCCTCACCTCCGATGTGTCGGATTCATGGGGATGTGGGGCTTACTGGGGTACAAAGTGGTTTCAGCTGGCATGGAGTAGTACCTCATGTTCTGAGGACACCAACATTGTGACGAAGGAGCTGGTTCCAATAGTGATAGCACCAGCAATGTGGGGCCGGTGTTGGAGTGGTCAGGTGGTATGTTGTCAGTGCAATAATAGCACTGTAGTGGCAGTACTCAACCATCATACCAGTAGGGACAGTGACTTGATGCATCTGTTGCGTTGACTTTAATACTTTCTTTGAAGCGTCCTTTTCATTTAGAATGATATCTAAATGTGAAGCAGACTGAAGCTCAAGAAGGGGGCTGGGCACGAGACTAGTTTACGACATAGTGAAGCAACATAGCTGATCAGTTTAAAAGTCATCAACTGGAGTTTAAAGAAGTGATTATGTAAAATTTAATGTTTATGACATTGTTTATTCTGGACTTTCGCTTCTAAAAGTATTACACAATGTGGCAATTATAGCAGTAACATAATAATAATAATTATTATACATAAATCTTCAACATTATAATTATTATAGTAGTTATTAATATTAATTGGAAGCAATAATTATATTTTTATTATCATCATCAATCTGGAAATAAATAATTTAAATATACCTACCATTATGCACGAGTGACCCACTATAATAATATTATAAGCACATCAGGCCCGTCACGTATAGTTGCACACACAACTCACTGCATGCAACATAAAACTGCTATTATATATAGTGTCTCCATTTATGTCAGTGTCACCAAAATTAATGCATACCTCAAATTCTAGCTACTGATTGTGTTGCAAATTCTGTGGTAAGTAACTCTCTATTACTGAGCTGGGGACTGCAATGAATTTAGCGATGAATCTCTCAAAGCAAGACATGAAGCTTCCAATGTGAAGTGGACTGAAGCTCAAGAAGCAGTGCATGTTTACGAAAATAATGGTAAAGCAACATAATTAAGTATTGCAGCAATTTGAAAAGACAATATGTATGATAATATTATTATGTTTGTTTATTTTGAGCTTTCATAACTGCATTTTGGAACTACGTTCAAGAGTACAACCATATTTTTATTATTATCAGATTCTGTTATCATAGAGTCGGTAGACTCTATATAAGTAGGGATGGCCCGGATATGCCATATATTATGTGGCAGTCCCATGTAGAAAACGAACATTATTCTGTTTATTAGCTTAATTCAATTACCTTTCCTAATACTATGCTTTAACAGTTGAAGCCAGAAGTTGGCTCACCCCTAACAGATAGATTGAAGTTACTAAAGCCTAAATTTGAGCTTTTTGGGAGATTCCACAGCAGCTAGGCTCCATGGTGCGCACAAAACGCTCGGTAGAGTGCCACGTGGGTACAAATTTGTGAAGATGACAATAGTTAGGCACGTAGCTACAGTAATGTAGCTGTCCCCCCATGGTTCAGTGTATGGCTATTCAGCCACACAACTGATGAGAATGAGGTGAGGATCAGTGCTGATGAGATCACCAGCAATGAAAATGTCCTCATTGAACTGCTGGAGATTTATGTGCAGTGTCGGATAAATTGCAGCCATGCTGCCTATTAGTAGCAGACTTGAGTGATGTTTACGTAGCCTACAAAAAACAACAGCAATTTTTATTATTTAATAATATTAACATACAGGTAGTTTCTAATCTTAATTGTATTGTTTTATCTTGCATGTTGGTTATACAGATTGATTGGCAATCTCTCCATGCATACTGAGTCTTCTCTGCTGAACCTTTCACTGCCTTCAATTGAATTCTAATTGTATATATAATATTATTATTGGTATTCAACTTACCTCAAGCTCCTTAAGCAGTGGACATAGTGAATCCAGCATCAGTGAAGTATGGCTGGTAGAAATCACTGGTTTGAAGATGTGATGTAATGCAGTCTATGAATATTGACATCATTATGACTGTCACATTTAATAGTTTATGCTTAAACATTAGCTACATAATTATTGGCATTTTCATAGGCATGGGTAAACTGTACCTGTATATACGAGAGTACGTCACAATCCAGCACCCCCCAGAAAGTACTAATTATTGTGGTCATGAAGATAGCCTGGAAAATTATGGCTGGTATACTGAGTATCACAGCATATAATAATGTTATCATAGGCGTAGGAAGATATTGAAGGTTGGGGGGGGGGGGGGGGCTAAATATCCAATTGTGTGCGAAGCGCACGCAAACATTATAGCTATTTATGACCATGCCCATTTTTGCACGATTGAGGTTGCTATCTCAAGTTTCTCGGTGAAAAAAATAAACTGTAAGTCAAGTGGAATAGATTTGGCAGCTAATCAGGCCTGGTAGCTAAATGTTTAAAAATCTGTGTTGCAACAATACACTGGGCTGGAGAATGAAGGAGGGCTCTGCCCC